>VYXB01002818.1:22642-314903 GCA_013397135.1 Pachyramphus minor
CCACCCGCCCCGCTGCCGGGCCTCGGGCGCTCGCCATTGGTCAACCGCCGCCAGCGGGGGCGGGACCTCCAGCAATTCCGCCCTCCCATTGGCCACCTCTGCCGTCCGTCCGGGCACCTCGGCCCCACCCGCTCCCTGCCGAAGTTTGTTCGGGAGGGCGAGCGCTGCCGAGACACCGCCGGCGGCCTGAACCAGCGCGGCAGGGCGGGCGGGCGCGCGACACACACTACTGCGCGGCCTTAAATATTGAGCGTCACGCGCGTGCCTCAGAACCTGTCCCTCGCCCGGGCGGGCGAGATGGAACAGCGTGCTCCCAGCATAACCTTCCCAAGGTGCCTGGCACTGGCAGCCGCTTATCGCGCACACACATACACCCCACACCGCCAGGGGAGGGGAGGAGGGGGTGGGAACAGGGACGACGACGACAATGACTCCCAGCTCTACAGGCACATGCAGGTCCCTGCAAGTTT
Source organism: Pachyramphus minor (assembly GCA_013397135.1). Classification (NCBI taxonomy): domain Eukaryota; kingdom Metazoa; phylum Chordata; class Aves; order Passeriformes; family Tyrannidae; genus Pachyramphus; species Pachyramphus minor. Next base: position 23,113 of record VYXB01002818.1, read on the forward strand.
CGCCATGCGAAGCACAGGGACTTTTCTGTCACCCGGTCTGCGAAGGAACAATTACCGCCTCAGAAAGACAGGGTGGGAACATGCAACACAAAAACCTCAGCCATCCCCTGCTTCCCTCCGCTACTCCATTGCCCCTCTCCCCACCCCATCCAACCCAGCCATCACCTCCTGCTGCTGCTTCCCCTCCCCTGCAAAACGCAGAGCATTGCAATGCATTTACCCAGCACAAGTGTCTGCAAACACGTGCATCAGCCTCCAGTGCAAAAGGAAAAAAAAGTACCCAGCCTAGTGACAAGCCCCCTGCGCTGGGAGAGGGGAGGGAAAGGGGGTTATTATGGCAAATTGCAGCCTGTCACCCAGTGCAAAACAAAACCCTTTGCATGCTCCCTGTTATCCCCCACGTAAACTCCTGGGAATCTAACCTCCGATGCAGGTTCCCCCCTTTGCTTGCAATGACCTCCTTTCTCTGCCCGTGTGTGTTTCTGCAGCAGCGGTTCCTGCGGAATGTGCTGCCCCTGAAACGCGATCGCGGCTCCTCTCTCTCGCTCGCTCGCTCGCTCTCTCCGCTCTGTCTCTCGCTCGCCCGCTCGCTCTCTCTCCTGGCTGCAACCAGAGCCAGGAACACAACAACAACACAGCCTCCCCCCACCCCCTTCCCCAAACACATACATACTGAAGAAACCCAGCCAGGAGAGCCAGACGAGCCGGGGAGGGGGTGGAGGGAATCCCCAGCCAGCGGATTGATTGCACCAGTTACCTTCCCTAAGCCCTTCCGCGAGAGGGGAAAAAAGAAGATGAATACAGAGAGAATACCTTGTCTCCCCTCCTCCTCCTCCGCGGGGCTCCTCTTCTCACTCCAAAATACTAAAAGGTGGACGAGCAGATCAGACACACGCGTTCAGCTCTCGGCGGCCGAGGGGAGCCACGCGAGCAATTATCATTAATTTAGAAATTAAAACAGAAACCCACCCCAGACCTCCAGCCTCCCCGGTGCGGGAGGACGCAGATTGCGGGAACTGGTGCTAAAACACAGGACCTGATAACAGCTAATTGAAAGGTTAATCTACATAGGCTGTGACAGAAGAGGTCCCTCCCCACTTTTTATCTGCTGTTGGCAAGTGGGAAATCGAGCTTCCCCCTACCTTTTCCCCTAAAAAAAAAAAAAAGGGGGGGGGGGGGGAAGAGAAAGGGGGATTCCGGGCGATGAAGTTTGGGGGGCAGGCGCCTTCCGGGGCGGGAAGGCAGCTGTGGGGGAGCGGCCACCGGCGCCTCCCGGGGGGCTCTCGGCCGCTCTCGAGGGGTCGCGCCGTTCAACATGGGGCGATTTAAAACGTCTCGGTGGGAGCACCAGCACAGGCAGGCTTTGGAGAGCCAGTGCTTCCCAAAGGACTCGAGCACTCTCGGTCCGGGGGAAAGCGGTCTGTGCTTGAGGAGACTATAATTAGTCCGAGGGATGGAAGCAGAGTGAACAAGTCACAGATGTTGTCCTCCCAGGGAGTTTGTACATGAAACACGATGTTACGGGGAATGTGTTTTAAAGAACAAGGTGATAACACGTATGGACTTAAAACTCATTTAAACGTTTTCTCCACGCTGTCTTGAGCTGTGTTGCCAAAGGCCACTCACCATATCAAAGTTTCAATATTACATGTGATGGTTTTCTCAGCAACAGCCATCACTTTTACCCAAACACCACTTTTCACCCAAGCATGGCATGACAAAATATCATGGGGTATATCCCATACAATACCACACAAAGGAGAAAAAGGCAATCTACTACCTGAGCATCTACTCAAGCAAGCACCAACTAGACATCCCCCTATCTTCCCAAACTTGAAATGTGACCATCTCAGAAGTCTTTCCTCAACATGCTCTTTTCCCCATCTTGTGGAAGACATGTTGCGTTAGGTGCCTGTCTGCAAAGTTTTTTAAAAACACCTAGTCCACCCCAAAAAATATAAAAATAATATATATAAAAAAACCTCCTTTTACAGTGGGCAGAAAATGACCTTCTACAATGAATTTCAAAGGTCTTTCCTAGATGATGTACTGCATAAGAACCAGCAAGTGAACAAAGTTTCCGTTATAAAATCATAAGCATTAAGGTTTAGTGCAATTTTTTCAGAGTCAATTGCTGGACATACTGTTTAAGGAAACTCCTTGGTGACGTTTCAGAGCACTGTAAAATTTTATGACCTACTTACAGAAAGCTACTGGCTGAAAATAATATTCCAGCATATATCTATCATACCATAACCATTGACTGAGGTTTTAGTCTTTTAACTTCCAGATGCAGCCTTTTAAACATAGAGTGAGAAATTGAAATGTATAGTGACCTAATGCTCATTGGAGAATCCGTCAGCATTCATATATTATGCAGAACCTGGCTGTGATTTAAAATCACTTTTAAATTATTGGAAACAATATAAATCATTACAGCACAATTTGTAGCAGAGGGTCACATTTGCAATACTATTCTGAGTGTTGTGTCAACATTTCCATTATAAACTTTTTTTTTCTTTCTGGGAAATTTACAACTTGGTTAGTGGTACAAACATAAAAATAATTTTTTGAAACTGAAACTTGGCATAGCAACATCCTAGTTCGGGAAACAAAACAGTCTAGAAAACTCGATAATCTGTTTGGCCATTTTGAAATTATGTGTGTGTTGAAGACATAAGTAATAGCACAGAGAAAAATCATAAAAGTCTCTGGTTTAAATAACTCCATTCTTTCTTCTTAATATAATTCTTTTCCTAAAAAATAAATTTTATAGGACAACATGTCATCGAGTGTTGTGTTGCAGTTTTTAACATATTCAAGAATCTTTTGTTTGAAGAGAGACTCCTATGGATCTTGACATTTGTTGTGTACCTAACGTTATATAAATTGTAAAGTTAAGCACATGACCCTCTTTATACATGAATCATCATCCAGCAAACTTAGATCCACTATCACTGTAAATTATACTCTTTCCCAGAATAATAACTTAAAAAGAACGACATTGTGGGTATTTAATGCAGTTCAGTTTGAGACAGTGCATTTTACACAAAGAAGCCAATAGTACCTGAAACATTTTGGATGCAATTGAGAATGTCTAATATGTTGTGTGCATTTTGGTCTGTGATCTAGATAAGAAATATTTTTGGTTTATTGTATGAAAAAACTCTCAAACCTATACTTAAAATATCTATGGAAAAGTTATAAGCCCATCAATGAAATTAGTGTAAGCAATAAAATTCACACTTCAGCATGTCTTCTACAGTCAGACTTTGGGGGATTTCTTTCCCATAGCCACCTCAAACTGATAAAGTACAACTAATTCCTCTGACCAGTAACAGGTACCTAAACACCTATACATTGAATACATCCATTCCATCTGCTACAAAGATTGCCTTATATTAAAAGTATCTAAAATCAAAATTACTGTCTTGTATCTGCTTGTAGAAAGAAGTACTGTGGCCCATTTGACTTTGTTCTATTAATGTCTTTGCTTTTATTATGTTTTAAATAACCTTATTTAGAGGATAGTCATCCACCACAGGGAAAAATATATTTGATTGCACATCTACATTGTAGTGTGTGTAGTAAGCATATCCTTCTGTCCAAAAGTCATTAGAATTATTCTAAAATTGCATGTATGCTGCTATTTTTGTATTCCAAGTGAGAGAAAGCAAGAAATTAAGGGCTGAGCATGGTCTGAGTTAAATTCAGTTCTCAAAATCAAAATCTGAAAATTGCTATATGTATAGTAGTGGTGTAAGACATGCTGGAGACTACTGCTTAAATGAAGCCCAGACGTACGCAGAACAAATTCATCAGTATACAAAAAAAGAATGCTAAATAAGAGTTTGAACGCTCATTTGAAATCAGTAAGAAAATTCTTGTGCATGAAATTACTGCCATATTAAGAATTTCCCTGTGAGGGCTTTAATAATTGGTGCAGAACTAGTGGGGCTGTTACATATTTAGAAACAATCATATAGTTGTCCATGTTGGTATGGTGACAGATCCCTATTTATCTTCAGAGGTTCTAGAGGGTAAAGTCTTGACACCCACCAAAGTCTGGCAAAACTTCCTATGACTTCAAAAAAAGCCAGAATGTTCCTTCTAATATTGCTACACATAACCACATGTATGACTACAGTCACCTGGAAATTGCCACCCCTGGCATATGCTGTTGAAAGAAGTGACCTTGGGGAGAAAAGTCATCTTAATAGTGCAGTGAGTTTCTTCCCAGCCTTGTCAATGAGCTGAACACATGTATTCTTTAGCTTTTCTACTTTGCTCACCTGCTAGCAACTTCCCTGTAACTCTATCCTTCAACCTCATATTCCTTCTGAACTGAAACAGCCTCTTCTTTTTATCATTTATGATATTTTTACCAGCCTTTTATATTGTAATTTAATCTGAAAGATTAAGCCACAAAACTAACTCTGAATACAGTCAGAAAACACCTTGGTTTATGCATGAGGATATGCATTGTTGCACACAACAGAGCATCACTGCCCAATTTAAACACTACAGATTATATTAACATATACATTCATATATTTATACACACACAAAGTGAATAACCTCTGGGTATATTTTCTGATCATTTGCTGTCTCATCTATTACATTTAATAAAATTGAATAATAGTATAAAATAGCCTTCTGCTGCCATCTTACTGATTCGGGAGCTTTTTAATTCCTGAAACCAGCAGATCATAAGGTAAATATTATAGCAGTCTCAATTCAGGAGTTGTAATTGGCATAATACTGTAATTTGGAAATAAGTGTTTGTGGTAGATCAGCTGTCATCCCACAGGGATGGAGACAGTGACTTTTTATAATAAATCCCACATGTTTCTTTCTACTCTGGCAAATATACCAAAGTGCTATATCAAAGCACTTCACAATCCTTAATGAATTAGTTCCTGTAAGAGCTCTTTAAGTGAATGTATATTATTTTTCCTGTTCTCCAACCAGAGATATACAAAGCATAAAGCAAAGTGGTTACAAGAGGGTGCTGACTTCAGGAAAAATCTGGTCACCTGAGTTCCATGGGCCCTACTCTAGCCACAAGAGATCCACTTACAGAGTAGCTGTTCTAGTCATGGAAAGGAAACTAGTGGACTGTTAACAAGCATTTGAAACTTTAGCAGGGGCACGTCTTTTTGTTGCATTAACTATTACACATCTTAAAGAAGCAGTGGGATAAAAAGAGTTTAAGAGTGCAAAGGAAAAGGCTAAAAGCAAAGCAGAAGAAAACAGGTGGCTCTTATACATGGCAGTGTCTTATAAATTGGTGTCTTTCATATACACAGTATCTCACAGTACTGTATGCGGAGGTTCTATTTGTACATGATAAAGGATTAGTAAGTGATTAATAGATGTTTTAATAGATGGTAATCAATTGTTATGAGTCCTATGGGTCAATAGGGTTTTTTATAACAATAGCTCATCATCCTCTGAAACACCCTTCTGATGTATTTAAACTCTACATGCTTTGCATTGAAACACCTGCTAATCTTGTGTTAAACCTCACAAATGAAATCTTAATATTAAGTGTGACTCAAAACAAATTTGCTGAAGAAAAAAGGATTAGCACATAGGTCCCACAGTAAATTGTTAGTTATAGCTTCACTGGATTTAAGTTTCTCCTTTTGCCGTGTAAAAAGCACTGATATGATAGGAAGCATTTGGCTGGTGCGTGCAAGGGCAGTGTTTGTGAGGCTAATCCCAAGAGGAAGGCCTGGGATACTGCAGGACTTTGTGTCAGCCAGCATCACTGAACTTGATGCAGCTTTGTGTTTTTAAACACATATACATTAATACTTTGTGAGGGCAGATGAAGAGATAAAGGATGGAATAAAAAACTAATAAGGAACACTTTGCTCGAGCTAGTGAAAGCTGCCATAATCAGGGACTGCTCAGGTCCTTCTTCTTACCATCCTGCTGTGATTAGTTAGTCTAGGTGAAAGGGGAGGATGCTGGTGTTTGCAGGAGCAATTTTAACACTTCAGCTTGTCTTTGTGAGCTCTAAAGTAATTAACTCTCCAATCATTACCAGTTGACTTTGTCGACAGGTTTAGGTTTCCCTCCCGCTGTTCCGTTTGGGGATATTGGGTTGTCACTTTATGAGACGGGGGATTCATTTTAGAGTTCACACGAAATCCCTTTCACAGCTTCCCAACAGCTTTTTGTGGTCTCCATACTGCTGGAATATTCTCTTGGTCTCTGTTTTAATGAACATGACTTATATAACTTTCTCCAGATCCAACTAGACAAGAAGGGGGGAGTCGAAGAGGGGGGTGAAGCTTCTCCAGAAAGGCTGGTAGCACACTTGCTGAGCACTTCAGATGAAAAGAGGACCATCCTGGGTACTTAGAAGTCAATAAAAGAGACTGCAAAGGTAGTTTTGCTAAATAAGGTTACTTTGAGCTGCTAAAGGATTCTGACAGTCCTTAATGTAACTGAATGAATCCTCACAACTTCCAACTGTGATGTGGGTGTACTACATTCTAGTTCAGTTTTAGCCAGAGGAAAATTTCCAAATTTGTAGTTGTTGCAATCTTTTGTTAGACAAAGATTGCCAAGAAACATGGAGAAAAAGAGGTAGGAGAAAGCTTGACCATATTTTTCTTAATCCCATTTTCATCCAGTTTCCACCATATATTTTTTTAAATCCTGTTAAGAAGCTGAAAAAATTGTAATGACCAGAGAGGCTATTACCAGCTGTATAATTTGGAGACTATTCTGATGCTGCCCAACTCTTGCTGTAGAACAGAAACATACCTTTTCTCCCCAAGACTTTTCATCTTCTGCTCGGCATCTCCTGGCACACTGACCTTCTCACTAAGGATGTGAGTTTGGGAAATAATCCATGTAGCAAAACGGCTCTGAAATTGCTGAGCCCAGGCTTAGAAAACCTTAGGTCTGCTTTGTAATCTTTGGAAATTGAGCAACATCTACTCTAGTCTTTTCCTTTTGCGGCTTGAAGCAAGAGGAGTTTGACTGGTTTCAAGGATCATGCTGCTATCTCCAGTTGGAGTTTTAGCGATGTCTGTATGATGTTTTCTTTACTTTCTTTGTTGGCAGCATTAGTTGTGAAGTTCCCTTGCTAAATAAAGCTCTGACTGCACAAACAATTCATTTCAGTCACTTCCCATAGCTGCCGGTACTGGAGCAACTCTACTTCTGTTAGCTAGATTAGGAGGCCTGTCACAGTCAGGTGGCAATATACCACATCATTTCAAATACCCTTTCAGAAACCTTTAGTTTTGCTCAATGCTCCTTTAAAAATAGCCAGTGGCTTGTATTAGGGCTCCCAACCTGACTAAGTCTGGTTTTTAAATTATTGTCACGCACAGAAGGATTTTGTATTAAATATCCTTTGGGAAGGAAAATCTGAGTGAAAAGGGATTTGGGGGGCAGGAGAGACTTGTTTTTCTGTGTCAGGTAATATGAGAATGTGAAGTAGTAGCTAGGAAGAACTAAGGTAATAATATATCACTGCTGGAAACATGAAGTGTCTTCATACACATGGAACTACACAAACTGTCTCCTCAGTGATATATAGGATAGGTAGCTGTTGATTTATCAAGATTCCAGGGATGGAGTTGCATTATCCAGCATAATGAAGCCCTTTGTTTATTTAATTAAAAAAAAAAATAAAAAAAGGGAAGTTCTACTTCTCAGCTGATGGCAGGACCTAGGCAAGCAGTGAGCTTGTTTCCTTAGCGCTGGCCAGACCCCCTCTGTTATCCTGATATTATTCCCCTTTGTTATGCGATATCCCACAGTGCCAGCTAAGTCAGAAGTTGTCACACTCCTCACTGGTGCAGCAGGATACAAAATAGCTGGGGGTGGGGAGGAAGACTGGAATGGTTAGGAGGTAGAAGGGAAAAGGCCTTTCTTTGGTGAAAACAGTAGCACCAGCTGCATCCTGCAAGTCGCTAAATTAGCCAGTCAGTTGTTTTGCTTTTAATTTTTGTGTGAATTCAAGAATAGGTTGTGGATGTCTTGGCAACTCATGAATGAGGCCTTTTATGAAAGAATTCACCTTGCAGAGGGGCTGCTGTCAGATGCACAAGCCTCTTTCCATTAATTAAGCTGCAGAACATCCCCTCTTTTTTTTTCCCCATCCCTCTCAACGCCTGGATAATCAGACCCTGTGTCTTTCCACTGCCTCTCTTGCTCCTCACAGTATTTTACCCACTCGGTTAATTCTGGGCTGCCAGATAATTTTTTTTTTTTTATTAACACAGCTTATTGCTGCTAAGTGAGATATCATGCTGCCTGAGCTACCAACTAAGATGAATATTCTGCTCCACTGCAACTAGTAGCATTCTCTATGCATTATCTTCAGCTGAAGGGTAGCGTAAGACCAAAGTTGGATATTTTCAAAAAGCTCAGCTGAGAGTCAATCAACTCTTACTGTTTTTCAACAGGAGCTGGATGCTTAACTTGTGTCCAGTGTGTCATCCCCTGCATTGTCACTTGCTTACATGGAAGCAGCCCTACAGAAGGTGCAAAGAACTTTCAGACATCCTAGAAATGACCTGCCATTAAAAGTTTATAAGCTAAACTGTATCAGGTTGGGGAGGGATTACAGATGTAATTATGTCTGAACAGACAGCCTGGGGAGAGGAGGAGGGTAGTGTCAAGAACCTCAATCAATCCTCTCTCAGCTTTGCTGTGGTCTAAGCAAGATATGTGACTGCAACTGAGTAGTCTTGAAGTTTTTGGTGGGGATCCTCATGTGCATTTATGAAGTTACATATCTGCTTCAGGGAATAATCCCAAATATTTTAAACCCAATTAAAGGTTTCCATTGTCTGAGGAGCTCACTATCATTCCTTAAGTGTTTGCATGTTTGGGCTTAATTTTGTATGGCTGAATTAAATCCCAGTCATTAGGAATAGAAAAATATATATATGGTATTAATGACAGGCTTTTATAAATGACCTGTTCATTTTCCTTCACTTCCAAGTAATGCTGAACATTAATTTCCTGAAAATGAAACAATCTGAAGTAGAACATACCAAATAATTAATCTTTGGAAACTCTGGACTAAATTAAAATAATTTAAAGTTAAATAAAGAGCTCATCTGTGGCCTTGGTGCTCTTTCTGGGAAGCAAGGGATATATAAAAGAATAAAAAAGAAAGCAAATACCAAATTACCTAACAGAAAAGGAATCTACAAATATATGGAATAAATTCCCACATTACATCATAAAACTTTCTCACAAATGCTGTCATTGCAAATGCCAAGACACATAGGAGGCCATTGAATTAGTAAAACTGAATAAGCAAATGGGAAATTTTTTGCATTGGACATATAAATTTTCTGTTTTGGGGGCTTGCTGCCTTTTTTTTTTTTTTAATATTATCAAATCATCTATTATACTACAGGTTTTCCTTATACTAAGAATTGGGTGTGGTAGAATTTGAAATACCATTTAACTTGTAAACCTGTGGAACTAGAAGTTCTCTCTATTACTTCAGTAGTAAAGACACTTCATGTTTCCAGCAGTGATATATTGTTACCTTAGTTCTTCCTAGCCGCTACTTCACAGTCTCATAATACCTGACACAGAAAAACAAGTCTCTCCTGCCCCCCCAAAATTTAATTCAATTTAATACTGCTCAAAGAATGAACACTCACAATAAACAATGTTTATTATTAGCAAATTTTGAGTTTTGAATTCAACATTGTAATTTAATTAAAATTAAAATTAAAAGGAGAGCATTCACTATTAGATCCGGGAAAAATTAATGCCTACATTTCAGAAAGGACAATAAATGAGCTCTCTTTATTTATGTTCTGCAGAAGGATTCTGTAAAAATAAGTAATTAAGATTTGTAAATAGCTGTGACATCTTCACACAGAAATTGTATACAATAACATATTCCTAAAACCCAGAAATTTCTGGAAGAGCATTCTTGTTTACATCCCTTTGCCCACCCAGCCTACTAGTCCTTTGTTTCTTCCAGTCTCACTTGTCTTTTTTTTCAAATCTTTCCTTGACTTCAAATCCACAGCTATCTGGAACTATCAGGGACAAAGAGTCTAATAGAAAATAATATGGGTGAAGAGACTAAATACAGTAGTGGGCAGCAGGGTCTTCTGAGTTTTAAAAGCATGGCACTGACTCTAGGCTTGCTGAAAGCTCCTTGCTACAGTTTTCTTGTTTGTGAAATAAGAAAGATATTATTAACCTGTCTCTTCATGAAGCAGACATGGAGCTCAGAAGTGCTCCTGTCTGTATAAATGCTGAGGATTATTACAGAGAAGATGTTCAACTTGGGAGGGGGATTCTGAATGTAGTGGTGAACTCAATTTCAATTGCTGCATATGAGCTTTTTTCTTCTTAAAACAATTAACCTCTTAGAAAAGAATTAACACTGAGTTTACATGTTGACTCTATAGACATTGGAAAATTGCTTTAAAAAAATCGTATATAAGTCCAGGAAATTACATTTCTCCTTTTGCTTCTAAAATTACAAACTTCTGACTTCCCAGCTGGTAATGCAAGCAATCAAAATCAGGTCTCTTGAGTGCAGTTGCAGGACACACATGAACAACAATTTCATTTCATAAAGAATTAACCCGCAGCCAGCTACATTAACTGGCTCCAATTCATGCCACAAAGCTCATCTGATCCAAGCACTGTAGTTCCCACTTTGCAAAGGCAGCAATGCAGTGGCCAAATAACAGCAGAACTTCTTGGAGCCTTACCTTAGCAAAGCTCACTGGCAGAGGGGAAGAGTTTGGAATAAAGCACCAAATTAAAACTCAGCAGCTTTGTCTTAATTTTCTGGTTTTGTTACAGACTGCCTATCAGTTTGTCAGTCACTTAACCTCCCAGAGTTTCATCTTCTATCGTACAGATACAGTAAGAGCTCCTTTGGCTGCCTTTTACTCTAGAGCATAAGGAAATTGACATCACCCTTTCCCTTCAGTCTCAGCTAAGACACCTAGGCAGTACTGTGATTGTAATCAGTAACAGCAGTAACAACTGTTTAAACAGAAATACATTCTTCAATTTGAAATTTTCTGGATTTTATCTAGTTAAAATTCTCTTTATAATGTCTCAGAAATTTTAAGAGAAGGTAGGAGGAAAGGAATTACTTGTTTTGGGTTGATGATTTAGTTCCATAAATGTTCCAAGTATAGGGTCATAGAAAGGAAGCAGAGAACATAGATCCAAATGAGGAAAGCCTGGCAAATTTAACTTCTTGCAGCAGGACCACTCCTTAAAATGTGTCATTTAGAACCAAAATTTAAAGATGATGTGTAAACAAAGGTCCAGAACAATGTATAACTTGGTTGTGCCCTTTTCTCAGCAAGCTACTTCAAAGTGATTTGGGGGGAGGTTCCCTCAATTCCTCCCCAACATTTCACAGAATAAACACCCTGCAGCTTTCCAGTGTTTTTTCTTGATGCTCAGTCTAAATCTTTCTCTACTGTGTTTCAAGCCACTGCAACCTTAATTACAGTCCTAAATCAGTTCTTCTCCTTTATTAGTGTTTACTGCAAATGGTTATCTTGGGTAAGCAATTGCCATATTCCTCGCTAGTAGCCAATTAAGCAACCTGTAGCCACTTATCTTTCTGTTTTGAAATACTTTTTAACTGAAAGATTCAAACAAACAGCACCACATTCTGTTGTGCCAAAGACTGCCATTCAGAAGGTTTTATGCTACACTATCCAGCCTGGAGGAAGGTTATTCATACATTCAGAAGACTGACTTTGCTGGCACATGTACAAGTTTGTGTTTGAAATTTCTAGACTGACAACCCTTCAAAACCAATTGCCTTCTCTTGGGACAGGAACATGAACTTTTGTTTCGCTTTATTTGAGAACTGACACCACTGTGATCTCCATCATGAGTCTAGCAGTATTGTGTTGTTATTTACAGGCAGGACTGACTGCTTGAGTTGTGACTACACGTTGACCTTGCGGGGAGCAGGTGTGAGGGGGTGTGTGTTTGTTTGCTTTTTAACTTCATCTCCTCCAGGTTGTGGGGAAACAAGCTTTTAGACATTGCATGATCCATGTGGATTTAAGCAACAGTTGATTTCAGCAGCATCTTACATTTTTGAACACTGCTTTATGAACTGATGAGGCTTAGTGCAGCATTTTTTTAAGATCAAAAGATGCAATATGCAGCGAAGAAATAAAACCATTCCCTGTACAGGTCAAGAAGCACCACTACCTACCAGAATCCCCTGATAAAGGTTTCTTTAGCACTAGTCCAGAAAATCTCCACTCCATACTATGCACATACTTCAAGACAGACAGGTGTCTGCCAGGGTCAAAAGTCTGTCCTCTTACGAAGAATTACAGTGGAACACAGCAGTCACTGCAAGTTCAGCAAGAAGGAAGGCTGCATGTGACATGCTGTTCAGCTGAGGGGCATAGGCAGAACTGAGTAAGAGCTGGAGCTGGCAGGTTCCTCAGGGCTTCTGCCTCCAGCCTGTGGTTCTGCTTCTGCATTCCCTAGTCCCCTGCTGCAATGCTGGGCAGAAGTAGCCTGTCACCTGTTCTAGGTACAAGGCTTCTCTGTTATGTGGGGAGCCTTATGGCTGTATTTAAGAGGGCAGAATTATTATCTCCTATGACTAGACATATTTAAACCTCCCCCCTCTCCCCAAAAGATCAAGGTTCTCAGAACCACATGTGTTTTAAAATTTCAAATTTTAAAATCTCTAATGAGGGAGAATCTGAAACTCAGGAGACCTTGAGCCCAATTCAGAGACAAGTTTGAGCATCTGTGATAGTGACAGATGAGTTACATCCATTCATGGGAAAACCCCCCAATTTTATGATCACGCAACTGAATTGTTTCTAATTAATTCATGATCTATATTTCATACTGCTGAAGCATGGTCTGAGACACACTAGAAAAAATCTTTTGCGGAGCCCATCCTAATGGTGGCAGGGGTGCAAAACATGGATTCCATCATTAACAAGTTTTCTAGAGTCTGTAACTCATCCCTTAATTTCATGCTCTTGTTCCTGGGCACACATAATGAGATGTTAGTACCACAGCAGTGAGAAGCAGGGGTCAGTTGCTCCCTGCAGCCCAGGAGCCAAGGGGTATGGCAGGATTGGCAGTAAGAGAGCAGGGTAGGGCAGACCTAAAGATTAGGGCCCAGTTTAACCAGAAGTCAGACTTACTGGGCAAGTTTGTGGTGATTAGGCAGGTCCAAGGTCAAGCCTGGCAAGATCTGTATTAGGTATTGTGATGAGCAGGCAGGCCCATGGTGATGAGGCAGGACCAAACTCAAGGTCAAGCTGTAAAGTTGACATGCAGGCTGTGGTCTGGATAAACAGGGCCCATGGCCAGGCACAGGTATGGCTGCAGCTGAGCTAGAAACCAGCACTCCTACTACATAACCTAGGGCTGAGCTGGAATGGGGCTCCTGGGCCAGGGGTGGGGTGCTGGGGAGGCTCCAGGTGAGTCTGGTCAGGGCCAATAATGCTTATAGGGTCTGATACAGAGATGCACTGTATCTTCAAGTTTCCTTTATAAATAGATGCCACGATGAGTGCCATACATTTGCCTGCCAGATAAGGCAGGACTTTAATGTTACACAAATAATAACCTGATCCTACAAACCCATGTATATGTCATTGAGATCTTATTACAGCCCGGGTAAGAGGATGCTGGGTGTTTGCACTGATGAGGCTATTTCAGTATGATAAGCTGTACTAAGTGGGTTCAGTTTTGCATCAGTGGAGTGTATTTGCATATTGCACTGCCAGGGAAAAGAAAACCTTACATTTTGCAAGGGTGTGCCACACAACAAAATGCCGCTGCAAACATCTGAGTATGGGAGCAGTTCCCATGAAGGCAATACTGCATGGAAGTGTTATGTTGATGCTAGCAAGGTGAAATTAAAGGGTCCGTGACATTTACAGTTTCTGGGATGCTCACTGGAAAACTCATCCATATAATTTCAGGACTTTTTACAGTGCCCATTACCTTTTGATTTATAACATTTCACATAGAAAAGGAGTGGCAAACATTTTCTGCTATGAGAATTTAAATAATCTTTTGGAAGAATCATTATTGCAATCAACCTTAAGTCCAGCCAAATATCCCTACTCTCATTTGTTTCAATCCTTGATATATGCTTTCCCGTTGAAAGGCATCCTGGAAGAGTTTTTTTTTCTTCCTATCAGCTGCTAATTTCTGAGTTTGGTGTTTCTTTGGTTGTTTGAAGTTTGTTTGGGGTTTTGTTGATTTTTGGTTTTGGTTTTGTGAGACCGATGGGCCTGTAGTTTCTGGAGTCTTGCTTCCTGCCTTTCTTGAAAATCAGGACAACACTTGCCAGCTTCCAGTCAGCTGGGACCTCTCTGGATTCCCAGATATCATCGAGAGAGGTTTTGCAATTACATTAGCCAGGTTTTTGAAGATTCTGGGATGAACTCCATCAGGCCCCATATATTTGTAGGGATCCAGCTGGAGCAGCAGATCCTGCGAAATTTCAGGGTCGACTGGAGTTGATCATTCTCACAGTCATGGTCCTCCAGCTCAGGGCACTGAGACCGCCTTTGTCTGTCGTCTGTGTTGAAGGCAGAGGCAAAGAAAGCATTTAAGAGCTCTGTCTTGTCTCTGTTCCTCTTTGTGAGGTGACCATCCTCATCCTGTAATGGGCCAATGATATTTCTATACTGCCTATTGCCATTAATATATTTGAAAAAAACTTTCCATTGTCCCCCACATTTCTGGCCAGCTGCAACTCCAGCTGAGCTTTGGCCACACAAAGTTGCTCCCTACGGCAGCAAGCAGCACCCCTGAATTCTTCCCACCTCACTTGACCTTGTTTCCACTGGACATACACCTTCCTTTTTTGCGTTATTTCAAGAGAAGATTCCTGTTCAGCCAAGATAGCCTTCTGCCTCACCTGCTTGATTTCTGACACTTGGGAATTGCTGCTCCTATGCCCTTAGGAGGTGATGTTTAAAGTGACCAGCACTTATGGGCCCCAAGCACCTGCAAAAACATTTTCCCAGGGGACCTTATTTACTAATTCCATAACATTAAGAAATTCTTTCTGCTCCTACAACATTTGTTTTCACTACTTTATCTACAAAAGCGATTTGGGGGAGTGGTGAGAGATCCTAAGGCTCCAAGATTGTTTCTGCAACCAGATTCAGGCTGTGTCTTTTTTGATTGCAGTGTAAATATATATTTTGCAACAGGTGCTGAGTCTGAACAAGAGACTTACCAAAACCCTTCAAACTGCATCTCTGACAGAGATACCAGTGTGGCAGAGTCCTTTAAGCATATGTTGTGCCCTGGGATTTAAGCAGAACCCTCAACAGAAACCGGTAGCCCAGTACAATTGTTCGTCCCTCCCTAGACCATCCTGGAAAGGGAACTAACAGTGTGGACCTCCCCCCGAGAGGCACCACGCAGTTTGTCAGGACGGTGCTGGTGGAGAACAAAGAGTTACCTTCAGGCAAATTGGTGGGAAGGAATTAATAAACAAAGTTACCCATGAACTAAGAGTGCAACAGTAACAAAATAAAAGCAATTGTAAACTCCGTTTATGCACGGATAATTCATGTAGCAAATAGAACAGAAGGCGCACAAACAACCCTTTGGTAAGTGGTGTCGAAAAGCCTATCAGCAATAGGTGTCAAATACATCCTTTGTAGTTTCGCTGAAGTATTTTGCAGCAAAACAACAGAAAGAACTTGGTGTTTGGTTTTTTTTTTTTTTAGTTAGTTTTTTGGTTGGTTTTTTTTTTTATTCTTTTTTTTTGGCTGTAACAATGTGCTTCATTTCTAGCTGTTCAGCTTCTGTGCTTTAGTATTTATGGCTCTGCACCTTGGACTTCTCAGGTGGTCATCCATCTCACACTGTGCTTAAGGACAGGGTTCCTTCTGTCTCGTGTCCACCAGAATGTTCACCAGCAGGTGCTGAATAGCCTCATGATTTCCTCAGACACCATAGGTTTGGAAAAACTATTTACTGGACCACCAGGTAACAAGCAGCAGTTATATTTGGCAGGCCTAAATCCAAAAGGGAATATTAAGGGTTTTAAAGCCATCAGGGACCATTCCACATGGCAACTTTCTGACTTATTCCATGCTTCAGCAAGGGCAAACACAGAGAGATGAGAGCCCTGTCTAAGGGCCTTGAGAGCATGTCCCCCTTTGACTGTCTGGGCTCAGGGCCAGCCTGGAGCCAGCAGAGCTGAGAACTGCCACATCTCCTTTGCTGCCTGATACGACTTCCCGTGGGGCCTGCTTTTAAGCTAAGCCCCTTCCATTGGGCCCAACCTGAGCTAAATCTCCTGCTGTGTTGCAGCCATGCCTGTCCCTGGCTCTGGGCCCTTCGCTCCAAACCTAGACCCCACTCTGCAGCTGCCTTCCAGCCTGATCCCAGAGCTGTCTTATCACCATGGACCTGCCTGGTGTTCACTGGGCTGTGCCTGATCCTTGTTGCCCTCCCTGGACCTGCCTTGCTTGGCTCACTTGGAGGCTGTGGGAGTGGTGAGAATCCTGCTCTGCCAGCTGTATTAGTGTACTCAGCTTCCAGCTCACCTTCCCTTGCAGAGAGCCAGCTCTTGCTGCTCCCTAACAGGCTGTTCCTCTCAAAATCTCCATGGCTTTTAAAGACTTCTGATCTCAGCAAAAACATTAACCCATCTTCCCTCACAGAAGAGCAGAAATGGTGGATTCATCCAAGAATTAAACCCATCACTTGTGCTACTGAACCATGGAAGGAGCAAAATTAATAGTCTTGCATTGTTTCCACTCTTTCAGGGCTGGAAACTTGGGGAACTCTTGTTGTTAGTCCAGCCCTTCTATACCCAAAGTATAGAAACATCCTGGAAATAAACGCCATGAATTTACAAGCAGAAGAAAATAACTTGTGTGCACTTGGAGTATTCTTGGAGTCCAGTTATGTGCCCTTCGGACCAATGTTAAGACTTGTATCACACATGCAACATGAAGGGTATCACTGCGCCAGCAAGTGGCATAAGACTAAGTAAATAAGTCAGGGGAAGCTATGGTCAACATATCAGGATCCTCTTTTCTTCTGCCCCTTCTTTTCTCTCATACCTTCTTCCCTCTGCTCCAGCTGATTTTGCTGGACACTCGGAACTGTTCCTCGAAGAAGTCTATTTGTGCTAAACTCCTGCAGCGGCTGCTTAGACCTTTCCCTACCACTGTGTTGTGATGCAGTAATGATTTTACCACAAAAGTGGTGTTTGGCTGTCATGAACCTTAAAGAGTTCAACACTGATTAGGAAGGAAGGCTGGCTGGCAGGCAAGCGGCATGACTGACTAAGCCTGGTTTCCTTAGGAACCCAGCCTGAAACAGTGAGAAAGTAAGAGCATGTGTGTTCTGGTAGGCAGTGAATAATCCATTAAAACTCTTAATTAAAAATTTAAACATGTGTCTGCTAATTACATCACCCTTCTTCTGCCCTCAAAAAGCAGTAAATGAGCATGGTTGCACACCTGCCTGTATGTTTATTTCCTTAGGACGCTGCTCACTTGCTCAGCAACTCAAATACCAGCTCAGGTAGCAGCTGCCATTGTAAAAACATTCTGAGGAAAAATGATGACAAATATTTTCTCTTTGTTAATGAATGGCCAAACTGTTCACAGAAATCCCTCTCACTGTTGCTGCATGTCCTGAATTTGTTGATGTTTTTCACATACCAATCCCAATGCTATTAGTTCTCACCGCTCAGACAGGGCTATTTAATGCAGCAATACACACTTGGCTGACCAGACACCTGAAGACCTGCGAAAAGAGAAAGAGATGGGGTAAATGTTTAAAAAAGGAGGCTGCAAGCATACGACAACGAACATGGGCATTGTCTGTAAACTCAGAAACTGAAGAATATGGTCTGACAAGGCTCAAGGCCTTCTGGAGATTCTCAGTCCTGCAGTGGTTGTGTGGTGCTCCACATTTGAAGCACACATGGGGTAAGGAGCCTTAGCATGTAAATGGGCAGGTCACATTAACTGTTGTCTGTACAAATGAGCACTCACAGCAAATGAAACTTGCTTCTCCCTCTGCAAGTTACCCTGCAGTGAATCTCCTCTGATGTATGTAGCCTCCTCAGCTGCTCTGAGTTGGCTGAGTTGCAATCACTTGACATCGGGCCACAGCCTCTGATTTGGGAAGGCTGTTTTATTCACTGCCTAGAGGAGTAGGATCATGTTCAACATTGCTGTTGTTATTTATTACAGTCATGAATTTGGCAGGAATTAAGCAGATTCTGGCAGGTAGCGTATGTTTCTGTACATTAGCATAACTGTGCTGTGCTATAGTGGGTACACTGGGTGAAAAATCAATTCTCTGATTTTTGGCTCCTGTCAAAACAGGCAGAGGCCAATGCAGGAGGGCATGTATGTCCACTGGCACATATACGGACACTCTCACCAGATGCTCATCCAATATGCTCTCCTCAAGAACTGCCTTTACACCATGGTCCTACTTTGGCACAGCCTGTTGAACCTCTTAGGAAAGGGTCCAGCTGGGATGTGGGTTTGTATTCTTGGGGACACTTAGAACCTTACTGGTATGTCTCAAGGCCCTCTTCAATTTGACCTAAAAAAGACTCAACAGAGAGTAAGAAGCTGTGAACTCCTACATCCCAACAGTGTGTGTCACTAACAAAGCAGTGCTTCAAGACTGAATGACTTTATGAGGTTATCTTTACAGAGGTATTTTAATGCATTCACTGACTGTTTTAAAGCTTCACAGGTGATGCCTTGGGATGATGTACCAGAGAAGGAATCACTGTCCTCAGGGGTACAGACTAAGAGATGGTTGCCCTTCTGCTGAGTTTCCCATCTTGAGCTCACATCCATCCAAGATGGCTGGAGTCAGGCAACTCAGTTTAGGGGCTGTCAGAATCACTGCATGATTTTTCACTGAGGTGAAGCATTATTGCAGGGTAAAGAAATTAACTGGTCCTTCCTTTAAAAAATGGGGGTTTGTTAAAATCTGAAGTATATGTAGAGTTTAGGATGCCATACGGCAAACCTAGGGGCATATGAAATCCAAAGCAAGGCCACTAAGTTAATTGGCTGTAGTCAGAAATACTGGGGTTGGCAGGACTGGACTCTTATCTTGGAGGGAACCCAGACGTGCAATTCAAAAAAAAGGCCCATGTTTATATGGTGTCAGCTCCCAGTCCCAGGGCTTGGTCATTCCCTGAAATCTCAAGCTCATCTCTGCTCCTTTTTCCTTTGCTGACAGGAGGGTGGTGCAAGTATCTGTGTGGTTTACTGGCAGACCCTGCTGTACTGTGCTGCCCTGCTATGTGGGGGTCAGGGTAAGAGTGCTGGGAAGACAGAGCAGTTCACACTGAGGTGTGTTTGATGTGTGGACTCATCCACTCTTGCCAGTGACCACAGGCCACTCTCATGGGCAGTGCTCACCCTACTGACCAGGCTGAGCTTTCCATATTGTTTTTGCCCATCAGGAAAAATGCGGTGGCCGAGCCATTGAGGATGGCCTGATGCACTTACCTTGTGTGTGCTCTCTGCCCAGACTGGGTGGCACAGGGTGCAGCAGGGTGGTGGGGTGAGCCAGGACATGGAGTCACAGGTGTTTGTTCCTGTGGGTCAGTGTCACTACCCTTCGCACTGCAGTGGTGGGACAGAAGCATCCAAAGCTTACACCAAAACCTGTTCAAGTGGGAAGATGTGTCCACAGCTGGGCTCCCCAGACAAAGCTCAATTACTTTCCATTTGTATAAAGAATGAGTGCATTTAAGCCATAAACAGTAATAACCAAAAAGTCATTTCACTAAGTAGCAAGATCATCCACCACTTGGGAGTAGCTAGAACTATTTACAGAATGTTTTCATACTTCGACAAGGAAGAGGCTGCATATTTCTGACTGTGGAGCAGAAGGCAATCCTATAATAATGCCTCATCTTTACCAATCATTCCAAATTATTCACATGAAACATCCTGCTATCTCTCTTGGACTTTGATGAAGCTCCTGTTGAACTAATTATTCACTAGCTATTCATGTATTGTCAAGAAGGAAATCACAGAAGCTTTGTCATTAGGAATAAGATTTGATTGGCAAGGCACATGGCTTTGGGGTGGGTTTCCTTCTTCCCCCTTTTTGCTCTAAAGCCATAGCTTTTAGCTGGCAATTTCCATTGCTATAATCTGATGGAAAGTGATAAAATGCATCAGACTGCAGTACTCAAATGAGAAAACACTCCAGATTAGTAGGAATATAATTATGTTTTTCATGACATTGATTTTTTATTTTCTAACTGATAAAAGTAAACAACTAAAGGGGGGGGGGAGTGCCAAAAACTAACATTTAGACTTTAGTGGGATAATTAACTCAGCAATTAAACATATTTTGTATGCAGCATTTGTCCTCCATACCACACGGCATATGTGACGTTTGTCCTTCATTCAAATCCTTGCTTTTGCAATCTTTTTATTTCAGCAGGAGTGGCAGCTGGAGGGAGTCCTGTATGGATGCCCTTCCACTGTCTTTTACTTTTAAAGATGAGTATTCACAGCTATGATTTGGAAGGTAAGGAACAGCCAAAAAGAATCATGAAATGAGCAGAATTGAGAGACAAGAGGCCTGTGCAACAGGCTTTTGTGTCTGTTTTCTTTTTTCCAGTGGTTTTTGGAGGGGAAGTAACCTAAGCCTGTTGTGTGACTCTTGCTGCTCTATGTAGTACCCAACAGCTGTACAACTCAGCTGCCATTTGGGGCTGCAACATCCAGTGTCCTGTGCTCTGTTCCCATTTGATATCACAGCATCAGGATGGGCTAGTAAAAGGGCAGGGTATATCCAAGGGAAATTAAAGAGCAAGAATTAAGGCCAATTAAAGAAAAGAGGCCAGTCCTAGGGCTCCCTGCTGGTATAACAGAGTTGATTTCTCACTACTGTGTGAAACATCGGAAGACACAGAAGCAATATTGAATTGTTAGAAATCTCACTGGCCTTTTTAGCAGAGTAGTTTTTCCATCCTCATCAAAGAGTGAGTGAGTCTTCAGGGAAGCTGATTTTCTCAGAAGGTATGAACTACGATACAGGGGAGATGTCCCCCACACTGCTCCGTCTTTATCTCTTTTAGAAAAATGAAGTCATTAGGAAAAAAGTTCCAAGTCTAGGATAAATAAAACATACAACTTATGACTTTGTAGGTAGCATGAAGAGGGACAAGCAAACACTATGTCAGGCAGAGGTGGGTGGATATGTCATACACAGGATGACACAGTACTTCTGCATGTCAACACAAACTGCAAAGCTGGATCTGATACTGTGCCAGTTAATACCCAAGCACACTGCAATTATCTGTTTTCTTTGAGACAACAGTATGTTAGGCTTTCTTCAGGGCAGAACTCTGAGCTCAGGGAAACTCAAATATCCTCCCTGCTTTGTGAGACTCCCATGGCCCAATTTAGCTGCTGCTGCTGCTGCTGGGGGGTAGAAGGGCTAACTTCTGAGCTGGCATAAATTTCTATAGTAAACACACTATGACAGGTCATTCCAAATTAATTTCTTCCCTTCCAAGCTGAATTTGCTGGGTTATATGCTAAAATATTGGTTTTTTGCTTTGTCCCGAAACACCGTGGTGCATAACAAACATCAAGTCTCAAAAGGCTGTTTTACTGCTAATTTTAGGCAATTAAATATATCATGTATGTATTCAGGATACATACAAAACACCATGTATCTGGAGCACAGCCTTCTCTAAATCTGGAGTGTTCATCTTGTGAAATCTGTCACCATTTATGGAATGCAAAAGTTGCACTGATAAATGCTTTTTACTATCAGACATAAAATGTGTTTGTTATTGTACTGACCTTGGGAGACAAATAGGAAAGTGCTTTGTCCTTACCCTGCAAGACAGCCACAGCAGCTGGCTTTGCTTTAGGACAGGCCAGACTAAAATAGGTCTGTCCATGTGATAGGTTGATAGAAGAACCCTGGAAATCCTGCAAATTACTTGGGTGCCATTAATAGTCCCACCAATAAGTGATGTATCTGAAAATGAAATCCAAAGTTGGATAAATAACTTAATTTATAATTCACTGATCCACAACTTTGACAACAATCTAATTTTGGGGAAATCTACTGTGATTAGTAGCTACCTCACCCCTTAAAAAAATCCAAACCTACTCTTTTTATAAAGCTAACTGGGGCAGAAGGTGTGTTTGCAGAGAAATACTTCGGGAGATAAATCCTAAGGAAACAAAAGGTGTGTAGGATCTGCAGATGAGCAATGTGGTTTTGTGCAATATCTACAAAATGATGAAGAGAGATTAGAAGAATCATTATTAACTTGAAATCCAAAAAAATTGTAAGAAACTACGATCAAGGTAATTTAAATGTGTCATTTTACTGATAGTTTTAGATTTTGCTGCTTTGTTTACCTGTTTGTTATTTCTTTTCCCTCCTCTTGCCTTTCTGTGAAATCTTCAATGCCAACAAAGGAAATGGCCAAGGAGAGCAGTCCCACCCTCTGCTCATTCTTTAGATGTCCAGCAATCTTAGAGTAGGTAGGTCCCATTCTACCTTCTCTCTAGAGCCAGCAGAGATGCAGGCAGAGATTTTTCAGAGTTGTTGGTCAGCTCCCTGTTCTACCTTGTCCTCTCTCTAGCCAGGGCAGCGTGGCCTTCAAATCACTTATTTTTGGTACTTACCATCACAGAAGAACAGCCAGCAAATATATAGCGGAAGAAGGAATGTGACTATTCCCAGAGACCCAAAAAATAGGTATGTTCCAAGTAGAACAATTTTTAAGTATGGTGAAGTGTTACTTCTGGCATGAATAAGAAAAATAAGTAGAAAAAGTAGAGAGGTGATTTTCAAGCTGAACCTATCTCTTGAAATATTCTTCCATATGCTGTTATTATTCCACAGTAATTCTTCTTTTAGGGCAACATTTTACTCCAATGTTACCTTCTCCATGGCACCACAGACAGGGAGGCT
This sequence comes from Pachyramphus minor, assembly GCA_013397135.1. Classification (NCBI taxonomy): domain Eukaryota; kingdom Metazoa; phylum Chordata; class Aves; order Passeriformes; family Tyrannidae; genus Pachyramphus; species Pachyramphus minor. Next base: position 46,069 of record VYXB01002818.1, read on the forward strand.
TTCCAAGCACACAATTTCTCTCACACTCTTCCATTTTTCTGTGCATTTATGCTGCACCACTGATTTGAGATATTTGATCCAGAATAATGATAATACTTTGTTTTCTTCAGTCCAGCCCTTACTCAATCTCTTTTACAAATGTCACTGGAGAGTACCAGGGCCTCGGGAGGCAGCAAGCTGAGCCAAAACTTGCCTGCAAGTACCTGGCAAAGCAAGGACCTGAAGACAGATGCACTCCATCCTTCTCTCACTTGAGAAGCAGCTCAGGTTGACATGGCTCTAAACTTCAGAGATGATCTGCCTGCTAAGCTACAGCACATTTATGATTTGCAGGTTTCTAGTCTGACTTGGCTTCATTTTTAACTTTTCATTTTCTTTTTTAGGGAACCAAACTGTTCACTGCATTTGGCAGCTGACGGCTATTAACTGTCACACTCCAATAACCAAGGGATAGTTAGAACAGCATTAAATATTTGCACTGTGCAGCAAGGCTATACTTCATCTCAGTACACATGAATCCCATGCTCTTTTCACACTGGAAGAAAACCCACCTTATTGCTATTCAAATCTATCTGTCTGTCTCTCTCCCTTTACTGTCATTACACATGCAAGGCTTGTCAGTGCCACTGACACAAAACCTCTCGTGCTTTATGCCAACACCAGTGACACCTGAAAAAAACCCAAGACACAAAAGAATTATTGCTTTTAAGAATTATGTTAATTTCGTCTTCATTTTCTAATAAGGTCACTTATTTCATGTCTTCATAAAAGTATTTCTCCTGCCCGGCAAGGTTGCATGTTTTCTTTCCCAGGAACAACTTACAGATAATTCTATATGAAACGTGGGTTTTGGTAATTGAAGTTTGTCCATTTTGTATGGTCCTGGTTATATTGTGAAGCTTTGTTTTGAGCACCATTCCCCCTGCCACCCCCATCTGCCATTTTGAGTCTAATCTTTTAGGAAATATCCTACATAGGCACTCCTTGTGGTCTGCTTTTAAAAAAAGCAAAATTTATTTTGGCCTCTGCAGGAAGCATTTAAAGCACATAATGAATAATGTTTGACACAGGAGTCAGTTGGCAGTCATTTTAGATTAATAACACTGCCCAGAAAAAAACCTTGCAGGGGATTAGACCAAGGAAAAGATGCTTAGGCAATAACCTCTGAGCCAGTTGGTTGCTGAACTATTCACAATAGACATAACTATCTCTGAAGGTCTTAAGTGTGAGAATTATCTCCGGGAAGAGAACAATGAGTTAGTGAGATATAAAACAATAGGCTCATGCTCTAACACAAGCAGTTAGCACCGCACATGTTCTCTTCTCATTTAATCTGCAAGACTTTCAGACAAAATGAAGACTTCCTCTTTCTCTTTGATCTTATGTAAAAACTAATGAATTGTATAATCTCCAACACCTCTGAAATCCCGCTGGTTAAAGGGAAACTCTCCCTACCTTTCCCATGCCTGTCTCAATTCGCTAAATGGGAGCTATATTTAACAGCAGGCCAATCACATGATCACTGAAAAGGAACAGCACAAGGATCTGTAATCCTAATGCTCTGGAGCTGTGATTGCTACAAATCCTTTGCAGAATGATTTCCTTTAAATCCCAAACATGTCATCACACTTTTAATTAACATTTCTTCATGAAAACTGTGGATAAGACCCTTTAAATTAAAGATTGTTCCCAGACTTGTCATCTTAAAACACTGTGCATTTCTATTGTCATTTTCATGTAGCATATTTTACTTCACTGTCACATAAGTAAAGCTTTTTGCCTTCCCTTTCCTCTCCTTTGTCTCCCCAGTCTTAACCCTCACATAAGCAGTAATAGCCACCACTATTTTTTCCAGGGTAAACAAATAGCTTTACATTCTTTCATGTACAAAAGAAAAAATCCAAATAATCAAAAGACCAGCAATGAGCTCTTACTGCCCTACTTGAATTCTTACCACCTTCACTTCTAAGTTCACTATCTAATTGAGCTTATCATCTTTACAGAAAAAGCTTGAGAGAGGAAAGTGATTTGCACAAGGGAACATGGTTGATCACCTGCAGAAACAGACGCACAACCCTTATTTCCAGATTCCCAGATCCTCAGTCTTTTCAGCTATTTAGCATGTAGTTTTCTGAATACTGGCCCTGTTTCCTTGCCTCAGCAAGCAGCATTCCTACCCATTTCCTTTGTACTAAAACAAACCTAAAATGCATGATGCTGGGCACAGGAGATACAGTTTTATTTCCAGCAAAAGGGAAGCTTTATCTAAATGAGAGACACTTTGGCCAGTGGCTAGTGGGAAATGGATTTCCAATATTTGTTTTCCTGATAGTAACCTAGGTAAGAACTCTGGGTTTGAATAATGGCTCAAGTTCAGTGACAGAGTCACTTCAGTCATCCCATCTGGGATTTGAGACAGTGGCACATGGCACTGGCAGACAACTCTTTCAGTGATGTTTTTCAGAAAGCTCCGTTTTCTAACATGCCTCTGTGTGGAATAAGATGGTAAACAGAGGAAGACTATTTCTGAGAGAGAATATTAAGGGTGACACCATTATCCATTATATAGGTAAACCTCCCCTTCACCACTAAGAAGGAAAGGAATACAGATCCTGAAAATAATCCAGAATGAAATTGTCAGGCAATTTGACAGCATAAACTGAAATTATTTAGTATGATTTGGCAATGTATTTCTATGTAGCTATACATCATCCAAAAATATGCATTGACAGATACTGGAGAAATAATGAAAGGCTAAACAGAGCAGATCAGACTCTGACTGCCCTTCTATGAATTGGGTAGTATTTATTCCTCAGCTGCTCTCACTGCCATCAAGTTATGCTTTGTAGCTGACACTTGGAGCCAAATGTCAGGAGCCCAATCTCACCAAGCACATCAGTGGGAAAGCGCAGAACAGAACCTCTGACTTGACTCTCTTGCATCCTGAATTGAAAACAAGGAATAGCTGAAGGAAGGAGGGAAGGAAAAAGAAAGACAGAAAGAAAGAAAAGAAAGAAAAGAAAGAAAGAAAGAAAAAGAAAGAAAGAAAGAAAGAAAAAGAAAGAAAGAAAGAAAGAAAGAAAGAAAAGAAAGAATCCTTTGCTACATTATGACTACTTTCCTTTACATATCCTCCCTTCCTTTACAGTAGTTACGCTGTCTTTTATTTTCCTTGGTATGATAAACAATGTTTACATACTTATATTCTGTTTTAAATGAGCCATAATTATCAGGCCAGGACACTGATAAAGTTGTTTCAAAAGGAATGGAAAGTGTCACAGGTACAGAGCAACAGAACAACAAATTTAACCACTAAGTCATTGGGGATTTCCTTACTAACAGCCAAAGTCATGCAGTAAGTGTGATGTGGCATATGTGACCATTCATTAAAAGCAGGGACTGCACATATCCGTCTTTGGCCTTTCTTGATTAAAATATAACAAATGGATACATGAAGTTAAAGAATTAAAATTAAGCATGAGATGTAAAACAATAATCTTCTGATCAACCCATAAAGTCTGAAGACCATGCACACTGTACTCCTTTAGTTTTCTTTGCAGTTCTGTTTTCAATCCTTCATATTAATTTCTCTTCCTCTCCTATTCTAGAACATGAGAAATGCAAAGTCTAAAGCTCTTCTGAGAAGAGCACTATGATGAAACCCGACAAGTCTGATTTGCACAAAGCTGTTCACAAGTAGATCTGCAGACAGACAAGGCCTGCACACACAACCTTTCTCAGGTAGAAACAGGAGAGCCTGAGTACTGGAAGGACAGGCAGTACTCACCATGCAGCGCCCTGTGCCTGCGACGATGGCATTCCATGGATCCACGAGGATTTTAAGAAGTTGCCGGTTGATGTATTGCAGAAATCCCACCAGGTGATCTCTAAGGTGAAAGAACCTATTTTCTGTTGTGTCAGATTGGGTACTGGGCCAAACAAGGGAACTGGGATCCCAGCCTTGATTTCTCCCCATGTTGTTTGCAATACACAAACTGTAATAACAACATTGAGTCTCTGTGTGTGCCTTGTTCCATGCTGGGCAGTAAAGCGTGAACCCTGCACCGACTTAATACTCTTTGAGGAATCCCAGCCATTAATTTTTCATTTCTCCTGTGATACAAGCACCAAACTAATGTTCCCTTCCTTGCTTACTGCTGATATCTCCCTTGAACGCCCACCTAGACACTGAAAATCATGTATAAAATGTTGAGACTGTTTGGTTTTTTGGGGTTAAGCACGCATTTCTTGTTCTCATTTCAGTAGGATACACGAAAGACAGACACATACCAGTACCAAACCAGGAGTTACTGTATGACAATTATTTTTTATTTATCAGTATCAAATTACATAGCAAAGTAATGAATGCAGTGTAAGATCACCTCTTTGAATACTGTAAATACAAACAAAATCCACCATATTGCTTAATTATCCAAAGTAAATTAAAAGTTTAAAAATGTGCGTTTCAGAGATTCCATTTGGCATATCCTGTCAATATATCCTGCATAAATATTTCTGTACCTCATTTTCATTATGTGTACCTTAATATAGCCTCTAGGAAGCTCACATGGAAAAGATAGGACCTATCTGTATGTTTATATTCATCATCAACTCATGCATCTGCCCTGAAATCACTGAAAGTACCTATCTGCAGGCTCGCCCGACAGATAAAAGTGACTGTACTTACAGACCTATAGATGTACTGACACACAGAAGTGGCCAGAGCCTGCCCTCACATAGGGCCGGACCCAAAGTTATTGCCATCAGTGAAAGATGACTGAATGCATGATATCAACTGTGGATCAGGTCCTTAAATTACTGACAAAATAGTGATGTCCTTTCACAGAAGCTGGGCTGGATCTGATGGCCAGATTTTGTACACTCCAATACATATGGAAATTCTTGGGACATTTATGCTGCTCTTTACACTGGTCTGACTCCACTATATAGAAAGAACAATTCCTGGTTTATAATGTTCAGTGGCAAATAAAGTCAGGTCTGTTGATTTCATGTAAGTTGAATAGAATTTGGCCACAGCTGGATAGAAACTAGATAATTCAACAGAAGTATTTTAATGGTGTTATTCAGCAGTGTCATTTAAATGGTACTTCCTTGTAAACTGTGTAAATAGAACATTTTTTCCTGATGGATGAGATAATAAGCTTCACTTAGCACGGTTTCCAAAAGTTAAGACTACTGAGACATTGTAGATGTATGAAATGAAAAACACCATAGAAATACATATTTTGTTTAGGATACAATGAACAGAAGTACAGAAGCGTTGATGCAGGTATTGGAAAGGTGAGGAAAGGGAATGAGGAAAAATTTAGGCAGCAATCCCATGGCAACACAGAAGTTACTTTTGATCCCTCCAATTCACCAGTATCAGTGGAAATCAGGCTTCTCTGGGAAGGTGCAACCTGAACGCTTGATAATTACACTGGCTGCGTAATGTCCAGCCCGGATGCACTCTGTCACTGGCCGGTCATAGACGAGCTGGGACAGAAAGCCTATGGAACAAAGTGTGAGAGAAAGAGAAGGAAGAAAATGATTAGATTAGGTTTTTTGAGTGTACCAGTTTCTCACTGGGAAAAGCACTGAAATATTGGCCTGTCTGCACGTAGACAGGCAGCCTGGCTAGTTTAAATTGAAGATTGAGCTTGAGTGACCTGCAGAACTGGAGTGGTGCTGCTGCTATTTCTATCTGAAGTCTCCATTTGGTGGCTTCAAGTAAATTAAAGATTATAAAGATTGATCATTGTTAATGTCTTCAAAATTATTTTACCAGAGTTATTGCTCTCTTCTTTTCCGGAGATAACCCCTGATTCCTCAAAGGCCATTTTAAAAACAAAGAAGCAGTTTTGAAAGAGCTCTCTTTGAAGAGAGCTTATTCTGTTCTTACTGGCTGCAGCTACACACAACTGTCTACAAGCTTTTCCCCAAAAAAGAGAAAGGCATGTAATAGAAAAACATTATCTATATTCAGGGTTACAGGTGCTCACAGTGCAAAGAAGGTGAAAAATCTTTACCTGATGAGGAAAGCTAGATGACATCTGTTGCCTTTGATTATGGGACATTTAATCTAAGACTTCAAAAGCAGTCAGTACCTCTGAGCATGTGCAGATACCTTCATAAAGAGCAAAATGTACGGAGAACCAAGCGCCTCTCAGGGGCACATGGTTCACAGCTGCAGCTAACACAGCCCTGGCATGCATGGCTTGGAAAGCCAGAATTCACCGGGAGCCAAGTGCTTTGAAAACCTGAGCACCTCTTTAAATGATTAGAAGCAGAGAGTCCTGAAAAGGTACTTGGAAAAGTCAAGTACGAGCAGCACCAGAAATTTTATGGATTGAGTCCCTCATTTCTGAAACATTTTGTCTTGGCTGAAACTATTGTGATCGAATGCATGGCGGAACTTATGGCAGAGGTGAAATATGTATTTTAAATTTAGAAGAGGTTTTCAAGATGTGAAAAGTAAATTTAGTATCTTACAATTTAAAACTCCATTCTGTCATTCTAAAGATAATATTTTATTCACTTTTATGGTGTTTTTAATATGTTTCAGATGTATCTCTCCTCCTCATCCAATCACATAAGGAAATTGAGTCTTGCCCAAGAAAATCAGAATTCTAGCAGGCTGAAAGATATTCTTTTTAAAGCTTTCATCCACCATTTCCAGTTTCTGTGTCATGTTCAGGCTTTGGGCCTTGACAGGACAAACATAATCTTGAAACCATGTCTCTCTTAGGTACTATGTAACTCATAAGTACCATCTTCTGACATATTACAAATTTTGATTCAAAGCTGATATGTTTTGCTAGCTTGCTTTCATATACACTTTCTCTGTTCATCTTGGTTCCTGCTGGGACAAAGACACTGCATTATATTGTGAAGCTCTCATTTAACCTGTTGTCTTTTCTAAATATTTCCTTTTGTGGCACATTACAGCATAATTTTAGAAGATGGTAAAAATATTTTATCCTATGCAATAATGTCTGCTCTTTGGAGATTAAAATTCATGTAAAACATGAAAAATAAGGTTAGGTTAATGAAGGATAATACTGGTGAGCATGGCCTGTTTTCATGACTTACCAAGATCCATCTTGCCTTCTCGGTCATGACTGATAGTGAAAAGAAGCCTAGTTGATGTAGTTTTCTCTAAACTGCACCGAATGGGAGAAGAGTTTGAAACTACAAAATCTATAAATCAAATATTTTTCACTGGAATAGGGAAGCCACAGAGAGTTGGCAGATTAGCTGACAACCAGGAGAAAACTTGTATATTTTTGACATCAGTACTTTTCTAGAGAATTACATATGGCCTGGATTTTCACAGATACTGACTGACACTAGCTGGGAAAAAAATGAACACTTCACCAATAAAAGTTAAGTCCACCAGCGAAAGTGAAGAAGACAGAAGTTATCAGTACACAATACAAAGATAAGAGTCTGAAACAGGGAGAAATTGTGGTGTGAGTGCTATCACTGATGGCAGTCAGGGATGACAGACAACACAACTGTGGCAGGATGGTCCAGCTGCAATAGTAGGGTAACAGTTGAGAAATTCAAACAGCATGCCTGGCAGAAATCAAACCATTTCTGAATAACGAGATGAAAATGCTCTGCTCTCTGTTACACTAACATGCATTCTAAGGAGAAACTTTCTTGGATACGTGGAGAATGTCAATCATTAAATTTAAACTGCCTGGGAGGCAGGAGCTTGCCAGCGTGCTTCTGAGTGGTTAGAACTTGAGAGCAAGTTGTAACCATATGTAAAATGAGGCTGTTAAGACAGTCCATTTCTGACTCAGTAAGTATCGAAGATGCACTGGGCAGGCCTCCAAAGGCAAACACTAGGTTTTGTGCAGAGCATGAATTCAGAGAGAGGTTTATACAAGAAAGAACAGCTGTACTCTATGTTCATAATACAGGCATCAAACATACATGAAGATGAGAAAATCCACAGAGCAGAGGACCATAAAACACAAATTATTTTTCAATACCAACTAGACTGACACTGTCACCACCTCCCAGGCTCACTGTAGCTTCAAGCTAGTATGTATCTTTTGTCTTCAGTGAAGCTACTTCTTATTTATTCTGATCTAAGTGAAAGCAGAGTCAGGTGAAAAAACATCCTGTTCTAATTGGGGATAGAAATGAGAGATTTCTGTGATTTCAGAGTGGTGGAGAAACGACATTAAGTACGGCTGTCATATATGAGATATGTAGAGACTGCAGTGGGGAGTTTGCCCTCAAACCATTCTCTTGTCTGTTGAGTTTCTCTTAAAAGGTGTGTGTTTCATAGATGAAATAGAAATAGCAGTATCTGACACAATATCGCATCGAATGACAATACAAACACATATATCACAAACACAGAACTACATCACATAGTAAGACTAGGCAGTCGGCAAAGCAGACCCCCAGGGAACACCAGAAAACACTCTTGTTTGAGCAGAGAAGCAAAGAGCTCTATCAGGTTGGCTGCCTTAGCTGTAGAATGTTCATTTTAGTTAATGCAGTAAAAAGCAACATGGTCAGAATATAATTCAGAGTTTGCCTCCTCCAGTGCATAAGGTACTGTGATGTAAACCCCATGAGTCATATTCTCAAGGCATGGATTCAGAACTTCTGAGTTCCAGCTGAAGTGGTTACTCCCCCATCTGTTTTTCACTATGCTTCTTTGCTGCTGGTATAACCTGACACCCTGTCAAAATGAACCAGATCAGTTTAAGCAGTAAGCTATTGAACAGTGGATCTTTGCTAACCCAGCTGATTTAAACTGAAGTGGGTTAGTGAGTATTCAAACAGCCTGACCAGTGAGGAAGGCAGTGGAGGGAAGATGATAAGGAGTTGAAGTGTGTAATCTCTTTAAGGTGCCATGACTGGAAATTCAAGAAGATAAATGAACATGGCTTCAAACTTACTTTACACTCCTCCTACAACTTCACAGACCAGAACAGCAGAATTGAACTCTGATCCTGTATCACAGGCCTGGGATCACAGAACTAGACCCTCCCAGCACATACTAAAGTAGCTCAGCATCTAGTTTCACTTCTGCGAGGTCTGAACTAGTCTCTGGCTATCACTGGAATGGAGTGCAGAAAGCAGTAGCACACTTTGCTACACAAGACAGCCTCGCTTCAAATATTTTCCCCAAAAAACTTCAGACAATATTGTTTACCATCTTCTAACTGCAGCTATTCTGTACTAGCATTTCTGCACTGCTGAAGCTGTGGATGGTGTTACATACATTGGGTACCACTCTTCACACTAGAACACTAAGGCAAGAGCCAGACTTGAGGCTTTCTCACTGTCTGACTCCTGCCCTGACATCCAGCATGTGTAATTGTTTATGGGGTAAGAGAAGAGGCAGTTGCAGGATGTCTAGCAGGCCACCTTGCTGTAATGAGCCGTCTTAGTAAGCTTTCAGAGTAGACGGGATGCCTTTTGTCCCTCACGGGCATGGACAGCCAAGTAACCACCTTGCACCTAGTCATGGTAAAAATGTATTTGAAACTGTGTCCAATTAATCCCACTTATCTTCCTAGAAAGAAAAGACAACTTTGCTTCAAAAGTTGAGTTAGAGCGTTAGAGTGGTACAAAATGTATTTGCATTCCCAAAGGATAGAAGTGATTATAACACATCAATAGCTATTTTTGGCCCTTAATTATTTCTTTTCTGCTCAGGAGAGAAAAGCAACTCTGAAATCACTTTGCTCTGAAAAGTGTGCCTGAAATAATTAAGAGTTAATCTTTATTATCTCTAGCTTGCTTACTACATATTCTCAAAGACAATGTTTATAATTGTGAAGTCTGCAAAAAGAATGAGGGATGCAAAAATCAAGTTGATTTTTTCTTTTTTGTGCTTATCACCAAATGGAAAGTCCTGTAAGTCAAGCCCCAGAAGTAGTGCTTGAGCCTTGAATCCAGACCTAAATCAAAGCCCTCACTGAAACCAGCTCAAGTCTGTGGGGATGTCAGTATGATTTTGAAAAGAACAGCAAGACAGTCCACTGACTGACACAAAAGGTGTTGTCTTAACTTTGCTACTCCTAAGAGCAGAGTAGCACTTAAAAACCATTAAAGGAGAACCAAGTTAATTTTCTAGCAAAACAAGCATTTCAGAGGCAATTTTACCAAAGTCAGTGATTTTTTTGAAAGTTTTAATTCCAAATTTTCAGTGGTAATTCTGAACAAATGCCTAGTGCTAGTGCAGTTGGGCAGGAATGTGGGAGTCTGATAGTGGAGATTTTAAAACAGTTCTGGTCTGTTTCAGTAATGGTTTAACAACACTTAAAAACAGCTCATATTGAAGCCAAATGTTTCATTTCAAATTGTACACTTGACAATTAATTTTAATGACTGTTAATTACTAATGCTGGCTGGAAATCCGTTTATAGCCTCCGTCACCCAGCTCCCCCACTACTCGTCTTTCTGCAGTTTCTCTCACACTTCCAACCTTTATAAAATGCCCATGGCAAAATTAATGTGGGTTTTTTTGTTTGGTTTTTTTTTTAATACAAGACAGAAAAGCAGAAAAAAACAATTATCAAATGCATTAATTATAAACAATTACAACCTTACCCTGAGTCAGTTACCCTCAAAACCTTTTGCTGTGAGATGTTCCCAGACAATCCTCTGCATCCAGCTGAATCCTGAAGCAACTAATATAATCCATGCTAGCCAAGCCATTCACCAGCAAAATTGTCCCAGCCACAAAAAGGATCATGAATAGCTGAGCTGCCTCCTCTTTTTTGTATTTAAAATTTCTACAGCCTAATTTATGAACTGCATTTTTTAAAACGGTGTTATTCCACCATGGGGACAGTTGCAAGCACCTTTTCACACATTTGTTTGTATAAAGAATTTATCACAGTTGCTTGAACGCTCATCTATTTTTGTGATCCCACTAGATTTCCAGGCCAGCAGTGTGGGAAGATGCAGTTTTCAAGAAATATTACCCAAGCAATGTAAAGCCTTATAGCTGATGACTGGGGCTTTTTTGGATGTCTTTTAGCACTGTTGGAGTGGGTTATTGTTGTGGTAGCATGAGCCTGGTCAGTTGTAATCAGGTAGCTGGCAATGCTGCTACCAAGAGCCAACCAGCCAGCCTAGATTTTGTAAAAGATGCTGGCATCAGTTGGTTCTGCAAAATAGTCACTGAACGACTGTACGTCAACATGCTGAGGTTTCTCCTTTTTTAATTTTGTGGCAGATGGTGGATATTACAGCCAAGAACTGTGGTAAGCCGGAGGCCCTGCCCATTGCTATCAAACCAAATGTTGGCTATTCTAAATGGAAACGTTTTTGATTAAGGGTGGGATTTGGCTTCTGTTTTCATGTCTTTTGGCACTGTTGTCTGACACATCAGACTTACAGTATATAAGATAAATTAAATGTAAGCGCCTTCAAATACACTATTCTTCTTTCAACCTTCACATAACATAGCACTTTCTCTCTCAAAATTTACTGTATCATCCCATACATATATATATATGTTATTAACTACAAATGTATATGCATAGAAACAAGTGTCTTTCTCTCTCCTTTAAAATGAAATGGCTCTGTGCTTACATAGAACTGTAGTGCCAGGCCAATTACAATTGAGAGAAAAAAGGTTACCAACCCTTCTGTAAAAACAGTAATTTAAGATGTATATCTAACAAGTGGCAACCTTGAAATCTCTCACTGAAAAGAACATCAGAAAACCCTTCCTGACTATACCACTGGAGGAAAGTTCTAATAAAAACTAATTAAACTACAAAAATCTCAAGTGGTTAACTGATTTTAGGGGCTACATTTCTGGCAATTCTAATTATCCTCTTGTGGCTTCACTTAGTGTTTCACAACCATGACAGATGACAATGAAAAACTGCAGTTAAATTCATCCTCCCTGACACCATGCTAAGCACTAGTTTCTCCCTCTCCAAGTAAAATCAATACCATGTTTGAGTAAACACGTTTACAGCTTTATTAGGATGTCTCGCTTGTTCTGTAACAGCTACTTGAAGCTGTGGTAACAAATCGACTCAACTCAGTTAAACCTAGAGAGCTGAGTAAGAGGCTCATCGATAAGGTTGTTATATAAATAAACTGCAGGAGATCAGAAAGCTGGAACAAACAGCCTGGTAAATGTCAATATTTTTGCTTCCAGAGAATGACAAAACCATGAGATCAGGAATAAAATGTTTCAGAAGTCTATATTTACTTTATTTATAAAATGGTCACTTGCTAAATGCATTTCACTGCCTGTGTACAACCCTCTTACAGAAACTTCTTATTTTCTAATCATCAGCATGAATACTAAACCAAGTATGTTTTAAGAAAAACAGTGAGTATTGGTATTTCTGTCCCTATCCCTCTTGTTTTCTTCTTATTTATGGACACATTTTGAATGCATTGAATTTCTGTAAGGATCACTGAGATGGGTACACATCTTCCTCAGTCTGAGGTTATACAGTCATTTATGGACACATGCTAATAAAACAACTTTGCATTTACTAGACAACTATGAGTAAGTGAAAGCAGAGTTTTGAGTTTAGCGGCCTTTTCCTGGAATGGAGAGGAGGTGTTGAATACACAAAAGTAAAAAAAGAACTCAGCCTCTAATGCTTTAAACCATCACATGTGGAAAATGTTAATGAAAGATTCCTGCAGAAATGTGACAACAAAAAAAAACAAAATAAAATTTCATTACATTCTTGTTATTCCATTAGGAATCAGTTACTTAAGGCTAAATAATTTCATTGCAATGCATATGTGATTACCACTGTTTGGTTCTACTGAACCAGCTCACTGCAGCTTGTAGCACAAGGTATGACCATACTTCCCAGGGCCTGTATAGACACTTGGGCCCATCAGAGGCTTCCTCTAAGGAAAATTAGCAGTCTTGTTTCTCTGATGCTTTTGTGCAAGTAGGATCAGTTTGTAACTCTACAGTGGTTTGGTCCTGAAGGCTGTGCCTTGGATTGTGAAGACTTAGATCCTCACATGAAGCCTACTCAGACTGATGGAAGTTTTCCTATCACTGCCTTGACTGTGGACTATCCACCTGCTGAAAGGGAACAGCTCAAAGCTGGAGGGGAGTCTTAAGTGTTTTGTAGTCTGACATCCTTCCAAATAAATCATCCTTAGTGGACTCTATATATAACCCGTTGCAGATAATTTCTATTAAATTCCCTAGAGCATCTTATTGTCCAAGAAAAGAACCATTTCAGTCTATAATATGCTCCAAGAAAGATGTGATTTAGGAAACTGATAACAAAGTCATAACTTCTCATGGTTTAGACCTATTTTTGATTTTTAAGTCCACATGATGAGCTTCGAAGAATTCCTTTAGGATTACAATCTGGTTGCATTAGGCTTGTCTTCACCAGCCTCCAGGGGAAACATTTGATTAAAAAAACGCCTCCAAGTTCACAAGGAGTATTCAAGGTACTGCACATGCCAAACCAAACACAGGTATTTTCACTGGAATTATGTTCTCTATCTGAAAAAAATACTTTCCCGGCTGATATTTCTCTTTGTTTTTCCTAAAAACATTTCAGAGAAGTGTTTTTCCAAACCTAAAATTCTTCTTAGTAATTTTTGAGACAGCAGAGTGAAATAAGCTTTATTAGTACCTGAGGAAATTTTCTGAGCCTCAAACCAAATCTGTTGTATTGACATTAAATGGCGCAGATTACTACACCATCACTTCTTGGAATAAGAGGAAGAGAACAGCACTGATTTAATGTAGAAATAATGACATTCTAAGGATAATAAATTGGAATAATATGTACTATCCTTTATTCAGTTTTTAACATACATTCAAGTGCAAAAAAGGCTACATGAATGTAACTCCACAGCTGAGACTCATATGCACAAAAGCCAGGAGATTTGAAATTGCATCTGTAGAGCAACCATCTCTCCAGAAGGTTTTATTTGCAGGTGTGCTTCCACACACCCAAGCCAGCACTATGTAAAGAGAATCAAAAAGCAACACCCAATGCAGTGGGAATACAGCAGCTAGGCAGCCTATGAATTTTTTTACTTTTGTGGGCTGAAATAGCCTACCTAGCATTATATTCACAATGCTCCTATTTTAATACAGTGACGTTTGATATCTTTTGCCTCTTTAAATATCTATTAAAGTCCTGGGTTGATACTAATAACTTACTCATCACCGGTAACGGTAATGTCCCTTTCTGCTAAGTTGGAGACCAGTGGCAAACTGACCTACAATCACTGCTACTACAGCTTCTTTCAACTTGCACCATGTTTTTTCTTTTACTTCCTTTTCATTGCAATCTTGCCATCTTCCCACTTATAGTATGACCCCATTTCAGTATGGGGGAAGTGAAAAAATTCTGGGAGACGCTACCATCCTGTTATATAACACAGCAGCTGCAAACAAGGACCCAGCTAGCAAATACCCAGCCTGAGAAGTACCTTTACGGCCATTGTGCCAATCTCCAAACCACTCCACTGAGGCACATTGGACGTGAAACAGACAACATATTTCAGAGTATTTTTATATTTCCTGGTGTGGTGTTTTATCTCCTGTGAATATAGTATCAGCCTAATCTGACACATCATTTCTTAGGGGACTATATCCTGCCCTGATTCCCAGGGGAATGTTCTTGATGATCCCATCTGACGAGTGCCTCTGTCTCTATTCAGAATACATTAAAATAACATAAAAATATTGCCAATAGTCTGCAAGCAAGGTAATAATAACTCATTAAAGCAATTTCTAACCTTCCACATGAACATTTTCTTTATCATTACATGATTTTCTAACACATGACACATTAACATAAAATGAAATGTTATGAGGGTAGGGATAGTAGGCATGACAAAGTATTTTAAACGGTGATGATTTGCTTTGAGGCGTTAAGTCAATTTGTAATTGTCCCATAGCTATTACAGCAAAAATTGGAACTTTATAATTGGTTTTGAAAATCTATTTTTAACATAGTGCGTTTGTTTTTTTTAAAAATGTGTGCAACCTATCTGACATTTATTTCTTACAAAGCCTGTCCAGAATGTCACTGAATTTATGGTGAGGTAAATTACACCTTTTAAAACCCAACTTTGCAAAATATTAATCCTCTTGCTGTGCACTGAGCCTTCCTCAACACTGACGGTGCCACTGACAGGAAGAGAAACACAGAGGCTAAAAGGATCAGGTCCTGCTTCAGTCTAATTAGAAACTTCTGAAGGTTTTTAATTCCATACACTGATCCTTTTAAGTGGATCTCTCACTTCTACATGTTATTTAAAAAATGACAGCAAGTATACTAATGTTTTGCCTTACATTAATTCTACTATGCCTTTTTCTGGATTGCCTTTATATTGAATAGGTGAAAACGTGAATTACCATATTTAAGTCAGAACATTTTGATAAAGAATACACCCGTAACAAAATTAAGAGGAACAGTTAAAAACCAAGAGAAGCGTAGCCATTAAAACAAAACAATTAAACGAGATTGGATCACCATTATACTTGGACAACACTTGTAACCCGTTTTAAGTATAACGTCAGCACAGAAGAGTGTATTCTTTCCAAAGAATTAATTTAGGATGGCAAATTGGTAAAAAGAGAAATAGGGAATTAAAAAAGAAAGCAGAAGTATTCCATGTTTTTTTCTGAGTTATATCTATTTTTATGGTTTTGTTTAAATAGAGGCAACTCAAACTGTGGCAAATTTCTAAATTGAGCCAATACTAACATTGGTATTACTAGCAACTGGCTACACTATTGATCAGAATAATGATGTGCCTCTAGCTAAGACTGAGAAAAATCAACTAGGAACATATAATCTAGTAATTTTCTAGTTCATAGAAGGTCAGTTACAGAGATAACACGGTCATCTAATAGCCTGGGTTTATGTGTGATGTTTATCTGAGAGAGTTACAAATGCCATCATGAACATGTTGACAAGTTATCCCTTAGCAAGCAAAGACTGATGCCCTATCTGCAGCTCAGCTATTATACTCATGTATCCTGTTTATAAACCAGGAGTGTTAGATGGGCAAACCGGGCTGTCAGTCAAAATGCTGATGACACTAAGAAAGTATTTTTATTTCAAAGCTTCATATCTCATCTGCCATGATCTCAGTAACAACAGGATTGCTCAGAGGCAATTAGGCATGTTGTATAAATGAGAACTAAGAGAGTGCTGCTTTCTGTTATAACTGTTATCTTTACTTCAAAGAAAAGGCAGAACAATTCAACGTAGTATCCCCTCACTCTTTGCTGGTGAAGATAAATTTTGTCGCAAAAATCAGTCATTTCAAGTTACATGCACATACATACTTAATTGATATCACCGAAAAAATACCCCTCACTCAGCTGCCAAATAGAATGCAGCTCAGAGCTCTGGTGTTATCAGAAGGGAGTACTTCAGAGCAGTGATATTTTATCCACTGTATTTCTCTCTATCAAATGTGATTAAAAACGATGACAACTTTCCAAGGTATCTTAAACAAGTATAAAAACCTTATAAAAATTAAAGACCTTTGTAAACGGATGAAGTAGCTTCTGATATCAGGCTCCTGCTGTTCAGTAAAGAACTGTTCCTAGCTCCTTGAACTCTTATTTCAACAAATCTGGAACATTTTAGTGGGGGGTGAATACTGGTAGGAGGGCAGTTCTTACAACAGAGATTTATACAGGGAAGAAAATACAACAAACAGGAAGAATATTTGTTTTTAGTGAAAACAAATTCTTCCACAATCTTCAAGGGCCCTAGAAATCCATTAAGTAATTTTCTTTTTAATATAGTCACAAGCTTATTAATAATTTAGTTTTCTGACAAACCATTCAACTCTGTCTCTGCTGAAGGCATTATCAGATCTTTCTTCATGTTTAGCACACCTGGAATAGCCATATAGCAACTATTCATAAGAGCTTATTTCATTTCTCACACATGCACATGCTTCCATCCACACAACTGCTTCACATGAAATACATAAGGGACTTACCAGACAAAGTCATGAGTATAGTCTCTCTTTGCCCCAGATCAGATTTATTGCAAGAAGATGGAAGTCCCATTCTATGAACTTCATTTTTTAATTCAGTCAGCTCCTACTCTTTAGCTACCAACACTGCCCTCTGAAGATGGCTGAGGCTGGATTTCCAGAGGAGCAAGAACTGGCACCTGGGAACATAATACCTATAGGATTAAGCTCATAGGACCACAGAGCAATTTAGGTTGGAAGGGACGTCTGGAGGTCACTTGCTTGAGCCCGTGGCTTAAGGCAGGGTCAACTCAGATGATGTTAAATCCCCCCAAGATGACTTTATTTAAAAGTTGTTGGATTCCTTCCATACCTGATGGATTCTGAAGAATAACAGCGTAAAAATTATTATACTGGTCTCAATTACATTTCCATTCTTATCAGTAGTATACCTGTTTAAATCCACTGGCTTCAGTCAAGCTATTCCAAAGTTATCCTAGTGTGTTGACAAAAAAGAATCAGGCCTTTTTTCAAAGAGGTTTCTGAATCAATCAAATTTTAAATAGTAGAGGAGCAATGCTGAACAACTGTTCTGTGCACTATATATTCTTTGCAAACCTGTATTTTTATTTCTTATGCTGCTTTTTTACAAATATACATACACGTATAATATAGTCAAAGAATGTTTCACACTAAGGATAATATTTTAAAATTTTGATAATGTAGAAGTATGCCAAATATTACTTAGCTCTGAAATCAAAGCTGGATGTCAGTCTATAGAAAATCACTTGCATTTACCTTATGAAAACAGGCAAATTTGAACAATGTGAGGACCTTTAGGCAAACTCCTAAAAGTTCAAGGTCTTTATCTAATTTGCAGAGACATTTAGATTAAGGTAAAAAAATAATGTTTGGAATTAACGTCTATATTAAAGACGAGGGAATGGCTTTATAGAGCCAGTTTGGCTCAAACAGAAACAAAAAGAGAGATATATCTTCACTAAGCCCTGTGGTCTCTAAAGAGGAGGTTAGGATGCCATAAGGTCCACTCACATAAGGACACATAAAAGAGGATAATTTCTCTTTTGCTGCTCTCCCTGTCTCTATTAGAGTAGTTCTCTGATAGCTGAGACACTTGTTGGCCATCTCTTTAGGCTCATGCTGGGCTTCACAAGAAAGAGAGAGAACTGCTTATTCTGTAGGTACGTGCACCAAAAATGAATGTAGCTTTCAAACTACAGCCAGAAGCTTTATGAGATTCATCAGTACACGAAAGCTGCCAATGTGATTTTTAAATTGACAGGTGGTTTGAGCCATTGACCTCTGCTTTGATACTGACAGAGGCAAATTACTATCAGCTCATATTTGGCACCGTACCATGCTTAATGAAGAGCTCCTTCTACCTTGGGATTTCTTTTCCTTCAGAATGGTGTAACATCCTTACAGCATGGTGATAAGTACTATACATTTGCTGCGATCATTCTTCATCACACTACTTTAAAATGATTTGTGGCTTCATTTCATACTGTAGTACTTTTAATGTAGTATATGACTAAATCATAGCAGATTATTACGTCAATATATTTATATTGATGGAACCTGGAGAAACATTGATTTCTAATATTCATTTGTTATGAACTCTCTACCCAGTTCCACTGAGTAGAGACAGATTCTAGGGGAAAGATTTTGCAGGGAACAATGGCAGCAACTATCAGAACAGATGCTTATTGTTTTCATTAGTTACGGTGTCAGTGACAAAGGGGAGTTCAAACAGAAGGCAGATCTACTCTGGCTAAAGAGAGCAGGATGGCATAAAGGAAAGCATAAGACTGTAAAACTGTCCATTTTTCAATCTATTTATTGTCATTAAATATGCTTTGATTATCATTATTGCAATGGTTCAAACTGGGGCTGACTAGTAATAAATAAATGTTAATTTAACAAGCAACAGAATGCTCCCCAAACGCTAAAAATGAAGGCTGTAATTCCATTAAGAGGACTCTTGTGACATAAGCCACGTCAGCAAAGCTCAAGTGATTTGTCAACGTCATAAGAACCTGGAGGTAGAATGGCAACTTTAATTAATGGGTATTTCAGGGATTTATAACCAAAAATCTGTGGTACCCCTGAAAACTACAAGAGGTGCTGAGATGCTACAAAGTAAATCATTATTGCTTAAAATTCTAAAAGGTAGCAGTGTAGTTAGAAAGCAATAAAGGTAGAAATGTGATAGTATTGTTTAAAGAAGTGTTTTTAGCATAAATATACCTGCAGCAATTTTAAAACCCAGTTTCTCATTCATGCATTGCACCAGCCTGAGTGGCAGATGACTTGATGTCTGCAGTAAGAGGTAAGAAATTCAGGGATATTTCTAGTGCCAACTTAATAAAAACACATTTCAACTGAAGAATGCAGTTTATTTCTTGCTGCTAGCTGTTGGGGTGAGCTAGTTCTCCTTGGAGGCCGGCAGCTTCATGTTCAGAAATGCCAAACTCATGAATCAACTCACAGAGTTACAAATGCCCAGAAACTTTGTGTCTTTAAACTTTTTCATGACTTTAAGGTTTCAAGACCTTCAGTAGTTAGACTGGTTCTAGTAAAAAAACCCCAACAGATTACTTATTTTCTACTTTTACATGGAGAAACACATGAGGGGTGATTTGCCAAGCGGGCATAATTATTGAGAAGGTATTTCCTTAGAGTCCGTGAGTTATACCTCTGGAAGACAGTGCCTCTGTGAAAGACCTTTCAAAATATGATAGAGTCTAACAAACCTCCCAATGTAAAATAAATCCTGCTTGATGGGTTTAGTTCTCATTATATCCCACATTTCCCACTCAGTCAAAACACTTGCTTCAACAAAATCACTGTTCAGTCATGTTACTGTGACTCTGGTCATAGAGAAGTATGGGGAACTTTGCCATGGGAATCTTGTTCTCTGTTGTTTGAATAAAGGAACTATGTTTCCAGGAGAGTATATTATCATATCGAGTGAATTTTTCAGTTAAAGGATTAATTTTGAAACATTTTACTACAAGGACGCTAAAATCAAAACATTACATGTACTGTTGCCTAGGCAGTAATAACTGATAAAATCCTCAGTCAAAGAAAGAAGCTAGAAAAGCTTCTTTCTGAAGAGAATATAACCATTCTGTTATAAAAATTCTTTGAGGACAATAACACTGCAGCTGGCTCGATGCTAGAACCAATAGAAGATATGTATGTTGAGCAGCATTGCCAGCATTACTGAATAGAGCTTGCTGGTAAGGAGACAATAAAGAACTTTTCCTGTTGCAAATACATACTTTGAAAACACATGAAAAGTGTGATACAGATAAAATACAGACATTTCCCTCAAATGAAACACAGACCAAATCAAAGCCCATCCAGTCCAGTATCCTATTTCCCACATATGGGAAGGAAAATTAAATGAGTCCATGAAGAAGAAACCAAAGTACATAAGACTACAATCAGCTGTGTATCTAGACTGTTGTGACTCCCAATTCTCCCATCTGGACTAAACTCAGGAAAATGTATTATTTGAGGAGAATAAATGATCAATTTATTATTTATGGAGTGACAGAAGAGAACTAAGATATCCCAGAAGCTAATGGAACAACTACAGATATTCTAAAGCTCATGTTGCTTTGTGTCACAGGAGAGAGAAATATGGTGCAACAAGAGCCTAAGTTCACACACCAATACTCAGGCAAGTGTCTGACCACAAAGGGAGTTCAGACAGATTTGCAACGCTGAGCTAACTTCCATTGCAGAGGGAAAACCAGCTGTGGTCCTTTCTTTCCCTGGTAGCGAAGGAGAACTGTACAATGTACTGGCCTGCACTGCACTTGGACTCCACAGGAAAAGCATCCAATGCCTCAGTGTTATTTGTGGGGCACTAATTTGAGGGAACTAATATACATCCATAAACAGTGATTACCCCAAATACACTGAAGTTTGCTGTATCCAGACACATTATCTCAACACTTAGATTGACAAAGGAGAGTTGATCCTCTAGATCTCTCTCCTTGCTTCCCTCCCTCTCTCTCTGAGTTTAACATTGTCTACATAATTTTTCCCTTTGAGAAAGGAATCTCACAACTGATCCAAGACCAGACAGGATGTGCCTGAACTCTTTACACTGCTGGTGAAAAGCAGTAGTTTGGAATAGAGACTGATGTGGCTTATATCAGCCTTTTCATTCAGGATGTTCTGAATAACTACCAAAGTCAGTGTTTTAGCCCTTCTACAGAAAAAGGATGTCATTTAAAGAGGAAGGTTTTTTTAGAGATCAGGTAGTTCTTAAGGCCCTGATTATTTTTGCAACAGTCTTCCTGCAGGTAAACTAGAAAAGAACAAAAGTAAGATTATTAAAAAAAGAAAGTCTTGATTTTGAAATGCCTAAAATCTGAAGAAGTGAGAATAAATACAGCCATGTATATGCATGGCTGCCATGGAAAACAAAACAAAATAGGCAAGATCTCTCTCATTTTTTTCCCCCCACAAGAACAGCAGCTTACTGGCGCAGCTGACACACAGAGCAAATGCATACAAGGACAAGCACTTGAAAATGATCTTATTTATGTTATAGTCACTGTTACCTACTGCTTCAAATTTAGTCTTGTTTGTGATTTAGGGACAATAGAGAGTGACAAGCATGTCCTAAAAGGTGTATGAGTAATATGACCCAATGTGTTTCTCTCTATTTCTGTCTTTTTTGATTCATGAAAGCACTGAACTAATGAGTGAAAACATTCCTATCTTCAGCCAGATTTAAGCATATACTGAAAATTTATCTTTGGTTTAAGTGCTGTATTAAGTAAGGATGGAATTACTCACATACTTAAGATTAAGCTTATGTTGAATACTTTATTGAAGTGGGACACAACTCTGAAGCTTTAATTTGGTAACACACTGCTTGTTATCCCTTTCATAGCTACAAGACTGAGCCCTACAATTCTATTTATAAAGTCTCTTTGGTAATGTTTCCAGTAAATTAGTGACTAATGGAGCTCCTTACAGCTACTACGTACTGGATATTAGAGCCTTCAGGATGCAACACTGCATCACAGAACTACATGGATGAAGGTTACAGTGAATGACAGAAATCTTGGATTAGATTGGTTTTTGGCTTATATTGAATAATTTTTAAAAACAGGCATAGACATAACATCCTCTTTTTTCCTTAGAGCTTGTGCCAAAAAAAATAGTAAGTTTGCAAATGTATATTAAGCAATGCCAGATATTTTCTGGGTTTGTTTTAACAAATTAACCCTTTGCATTCTTTTCTGATGTCCAAATAATTGTATTGGAAGCAGATGTTCTACCAAAATTGACATGATCAGAGACATTATGCTCACTTATTAACATACTGTTTAATATTCACTACAACCTGTTTTAAAGAACAACAATGTGGTAACATTTAAGCCAGGAGGGATTTCTGTACACTATATAGTACTTGATGCAGCTTGTTTATGCAACAGTCTGACAGATACAATTAATCTCACGAAAACGACCAGAGTACAGCATAATGGCATATTATTTTTGAAGTAATGGAACACACTTTCCCTTTGGAAATCAGAACTTAATTAAATCATATAACTTCAGGATGCAGAGAAAAGCTGTAAGAGAATGAAGCTCATTCTGAAGGACAGTTGAATGAAAAACTAGTAGATTTTATACAGAGAGAATAACACAATAATCTCCAAACAACAGAAAGAAGAAAGAAATACCTCCAACAAACGCATCTCCAGCTCCATTGGTATCCACAATTTCACTCTGATCACTCACCAACACAGGGAAAGTAGTCACTTCATTTTCTGTAGAGGAAGGGAAGAATAAAACATGAGTTACTTGGAAATACAACTTTGAAAAGCACAACAAACAGTGAAAATCAAAACAATTCAAAACTGGAGCTCTGACCTTCGGCATCGTAATTGGGATAAAAATAGATTTGGTTTATAATTCTGTCTGTATTTACTGCGTAGGGATATGAAAACACATTGACTCAACCTATTTGTTGGGGGCATTTTCATTATTTACTTCCAGCCTAATTTATTTTCTCTACCTCCTAATGTTAAGGACAAGAGACAAACAGTAAATCAGAAGGAAAAATATAAAACACCTAGGCATATGGACAAGACTAAGAAAAATCTGTCCTGTCAAAAACAGTGCTTCCTATTGATTGCAGAGACATGATATAGCCTCCAGAATGGCCAGTACAAGCCTCCAAAAGATCAACAGGAATTGCTGCACTGTGAAAATCAAAATATATGTGAATTAACTAAAATAAAGCTGTGAAATAAAATGCAGAAACAAGTGTAAATCAAAGTGTTCTCAAATTACATCTTTGAAAAAACCCCATATATGTAAGAAGCCTTACAACTTGCCATCTGACTAGGTCTGGTTTCAAGATTTCAATCACTTCACCCCCTTCCTTGGTATTTATTTAAAACCCCAACTATTTCCTTCTGCTCCCTGCCCTCTGCTGGCACTCCTTAAACCTATCGCAATAGGTGTATACTCAACATCTTCACCTTCAATTCACTGCCACACCACAGTTCAACATAATTACACCACTTAGGTATGATAACTTTAGAGTTCTAGGGTTATAAATTTAATATATGCCACTAATTAATCAGCTATGGCTTTCCAGGTGGTAATGTCATAATGACGTGATAAAAATATAATTACCACCTTGTCACAATACCTTGTTAAAGTGTAAATTACCCCTGTAACGGAGCCAATGGAAGTTCTGCCTCTGGTAGTCAGTATGCATTAAACTGTCTCAGAGCAAACAGATTGTCCTTTGGCAGACAGTAGGAATTACAAAAAGGGGAGGGGGAAGAAAAGCCTGTCAACCAGTGAAAATGAAAACCATCAGAGCTGTTTTCTTTTAATTTTTGGTAAAAATAAAATGGAAAATAGATCTTCCAGTCGCTGAAACCTGCAGATGAGTAGTTTCTTCACTGTCCAGCAACAGAGCAGATCACACAAATTGCTCTTACACTGATGTACACAGTAGCAAACAAGGAAACCTAGTTTGGAAGGCATATAAAGAATTTGCAGTCTCAAATCAAGCAAGTCTGTGTATGCTGCAGAGGTACCAGAAGGATCCTGGTTTCTGTGAAATGCAGTGTATCAGCTCTACTGCTCTTCACCATCTGCTACTAAGTGAACCAGGCAGATATAATGATGCTGCCTCCAGAGGGAACTGTTGGCTGGCCCACCAGGAGGGGAGGGGAGGGGAGCATTAGCAACAACCATCCATGAGAGGCAAAGGAAAAAGGGTAATGAAAAACATAAGATGAATATTCCAATTAAAGAACAGGTTTCATTCAGTTCTCAGTGCATCCTATCTCTATCCTGTTAAGAAAGCTATTTAGAAACATGCTTCAATGCTGTGTTGTGCTCTTAAGATAGTCTTTAAGAGCAATGTTTTTTAGTACTTTTAACAGGATTCATTTGAATTGGAAATCAAGAAAGAGAGGTCTTACATTAAACTCTGCCAGACGAGCAGAATGTATTCATCCCTTTCACAAGGTATATTGATTTGCTGTAGATAATACTAAAACAATGAACAATGTGATAAGTCTGTTGAAGCCACATTGTAATAAACTAACCTGCTTCCTTCCCAAGTGTGCACAGGCACACACAGATGTTCTACGTTAAATGCACAGCAGACAATTGCATATGCATACAAATGTCTGTGTTTGGGCACAGAGAGTGAATAATGCACAGACATTGTATTTTGAATGCTGTAAATGGGACTTGGCATCAAGTAAGATTCTATTCAAGCAAACTAGCACAAATGCAAGTTCTCACCATCATCTTTCTTCTTTCTCTTCCTCCTCTGTCTTGATTCCTTCCCTCAGCTCCCTCTAGTACGTGCAGGTAAGTATTGCACTATGAGCTCTTATTCTATTCTTTCTGCAGTAGATATAATTGTTTGTAACTGAATTAGTCTAAAACCATCAAGAAATTTGTCTGCTGAACAGTTTTTCTAAGGGTTTTTTTTGATTACATTTTTCCATCTCTATATAACTTTTATCTATTTTCAAGAGGAGCAATAATCTCATATTTTGAAGTACTGAAGTTTTGGAAGGAGCACATACCACATGACAAAGATATTACTATATGCACATACCCACCAGGCAAATTATCTTTCTTTCACCTTAGGAGAACAACTCCTAGCATAGTAGAATCTACTATACTACAGTTGACAATAATTTATACTGAAATATCAACAGAAGAATACTGAGGTTTAGGGTTTTTTTCCTTTCCTTCACAATAAATGAAGTCAGAATTAAAGCTGCCATTAAATTACATTGCTTTGCCTGTGTATTAGCACCTAAATAGCTAACTCCTCTTACTGATCTGTGTTTTGTAACAACCAGGCACAACAGGGTGAATTACGATGAAGCAGAAGTCTCCATTCTGAATATCCTTGTTTTTGTGACTTTAATTTTGCTTTAACTTCATTTTTGATCTATTATGTTATAAAACTCCCAAATCCATCATAGTGAACACTGAGACACCTTGGCTAAGTGCACTGGTTGTCAGTGGCCTTGCTTTTCAAAGTCAGTTCTGATTTCATTCATCATTCTGGGAGCTTATGAAATAAAGAATAATTACGTAAGTGTTTTGAAGTCCAAGTGCTGCTCCTCTGGGCATAAAATCCAGTGTTCTATTTTTAAGCTACAAATATCTTCTATGATACAACACATTCCACTTGGATATCACTTCCTGGAAGCCCAGAATTGTGAGTGCAAATTGCAACATGGTGACTATAATTTGGGAAATTTTAGTAACAAGCATTAATGAAATCTACAATTTTGAGACTTTGATTCAATTCTCAATGACTTTATGTTAGGCAGGAAGTCAGCTCTTTCAGAATGACATAGAAATAATCCAACCCAAACATTAATGTGGTAATTCCATAGGCTGAAGACAATATTCACAGATAAGTCAGAAGGATTCAGCTCATTGGTAAATTCAGTTATTGCTAATCTCTCTCATTATGTATATGAACATGTGAAATCTATATTTATTTTCCTCAGGCAAAAAACACGTGCTAGCATATCTAGCTTAAAACATTTTTGTAGGTAAAACAGTCTGGAGAGATAATAAGGAGAGCAATATTAACTGAAAAAATCATTGCTCCTTCCATTCTAATACATTTAAGCTCCCAAATGAATACAAGCCTATTTCACAATGTTAACAGAAACAATCGAACTCTGGTGATAGCTGCAAATACTACAGGTCTGTCTTTAAACTAAATTAGAATCACAGACTACATGTCTACTCTTAGTACAGTAATAAACACCAGCAAGCAATCATTACATCCAATTAGGCTGAGTACTTTCCTTAACTGGGTCATTTACCAGTCTCTCTTGCTCTTAAAAGTAGATTAAATGTGTAAACTTACATTTAATTACCTGTAACAGAACTCTTATGGGCAACATGTTGGAGTGTCCTTAATTTTGTTTTAAAATAAAATAAAGGGAAGAAGGGAGACCTAAAATACATACAAAAAAAGGTCTAGCTATTTCCTCAAATAATCTTTTGATTTTGGGTTGGTAGTGGTAGTACAGATGCTTACAAGATGGAGTCAGTCATGTTTCTTTTGTGAGCTTTAACTTGTAAAAAAAGGAACAACTGTGAAACAGAATTCTGTCCCATCTCCTCCCCACCTCCATCCTCTCTAATTTTCTTTAGATCAGGGGCCAAAAAACAGATAAAAAGAAAGAAAAAAAATGAGACAGGAAGAACTTAACAGAACATAGAAACCTGAACTCAAAATCTATAAATGTCTCTGGGCAGCTGCAAGGTAAGAAGTAATGAGAAAAGTATTTGAAACTAGCCCATGTCTGTTTGGATGATTCTTAGCTCTCACCTCTCTCCAGAAGGTAAGCCCCAGAAGCCTACAGGCTCTAAGTCTCTGTACCTTCTTCAGCACATCAATACATCCTTAAAAACCTTAGTAGAACGACACCTTCTCCTGTTTTGTTCTACAGTAAAACATTGTTGCTGTTCCTGTTCTTCACACAACAATACCACACTGGATAATGTACATCAAGCAGATACCACAGCTCCCCCACCATATCAACACAGCACTGTCCAAAGCTATCAGGCAACGTGGGGCAGGGCACTGCATGCTGAATCCCTGCTGGAAATCCTTAAGGTTTCCAGTGATGATGTACTTCAAACCTGGCAGAGCTGATTCAGCCTGTCACTTCTAAGCAAATAGGAGATCCTGCATTTTCAGGCTAGGACTTTGAGATAGTGGCACTAGATGGACACTCTGGCCCTCCTGGCCCTTTTTGTGTGCATGTTAAGTCTGCCTTGTTTTGCATGCCAACATCTCCTCCATCTAGGCCTAAGCACTGTTGGCCTGGTGACGTAGCTATTTAGGGCTTGTCGGAAAAGAAGGAGTTTATTCCTGTAAGTCAGTAGAGTCAAATAGCATAATAAGATGCAAGTCAGCTGCATGCTTTGGGATTTTCTATCAAGTGTTTTAATAATGCACAACAAATGATGCGGTATTCTAATGAATTCAAAAAGTACCCAAGAAATATTTATAACTAGTAATGTAGAGGTTGTTCATCCTTTATCTCTATAATAAAAGTTGTTATCCTGAACAAGTTATAGAGCAGCTGTCATTTACAATGCCTCAATGTCTACAGTATGATGCAATTAATAAAAATATTAATCGATTTCCCTAACAAAATACCCAAGCAATGGGTCTCTTTAGCAACAGGACTAAAATTCTCTTTGTAGCTTGCTAAGCAAAAGTGTTGGTCAGGATGCAAAGTGCTGTCCTTCAGAGACAATTAGTTCATTTTCAGCAGAAATAGAGAAAGAATATGATGCCAAAGACTTTGAATTTTCTGTGGCTCTACTCATAGAGTAGATATGATCCTATATCTATCCGTAGGGGGAATGACAGTGTGCAGACCCTATTTTCCCTCTCTCCTATGAGATAAATGAGACTTGTCTTCCCTTTATAGCTCTCCTCACCCATACACATTGTCCCACTATCTGGTCAAGAGCATTTTTTATTCAGAAGACATATTCATAGCATCTCACTGAAGTGTGATTCATAGGATTAGAGTTAACAGGGGGAAGAAGGTTCATCCAAAGGAACTTGTACACTCATACACATCAAATAATAGCAGTGATGTAAAATTAAACACTATTTTTGCACACAGCATATATCCTCTGAATCTATGTCTGCACTCCTATTAATTCAACACCACTCCTTTGAACTAACTCTTGATTTATACCAGCATGAGATTTGACTCATAACTCTGTATCCAGTTACAATTTTAATAAATGTAACAGCACCAACTAACGACTCATCAGCTTCTATAGGCCCAAATGTGTTTTGTTTTACTTCATCGAAGGTGTGGGACACACTTAAATGTTATTATTCTCTATATAATCACTTGCCAGTGCCATGAGTTGAATCTCTCAAACTAAATCTCTTATAATAAATTAATATTAAATAATTCCTAGAACAAGTAAACAAAACACTTTGCGTAAAAGGTCAACAGAAAAATGCAAGAGGTCAACAGAAAATACTAGTTCTGCTTCAGTTTGTTGCTAATATAACATTTTTTAAATATATATATGTGCATACATATATGGAAAAACTGCCCTAAAGAACAAGCTGCTGAATTTTTCTGGCATGTGTCACAATGTTTAAGGTTTAGAATGGCAATGAACTCTGTTGAAAAAGCCTTACAAGCACACAAGAGTATTGCCATTTGCCCGCCAGGCACAGATTTCAGAGAGAGCTGAAACTGCGCCCACTGAACTGCCAGCAAACACATTCCTCTAGCCCGGCATGGCTGTTGGAGGCATAAGGTAGCGTTCAAAGCTAAATCCTCTTCCTGTGATTCCTGTCCGGACTGAGAAAGGGGTTGAGGACTCAGAAAAGGAAAAGGCTGTGAAGTCATAGGCCCCAAAATTAAGAAAAGCTTCTACAGATACTTCACTGGTACAATGCGATGACTGTCCGGGGAGTGCTATCAAGGGCTCAGATCAAAATCAGTCCTGCAGACAGGAGAGATGGGTTACAATAAATGAAACCCATGAATTGTATGATCCCAGTCTCTATCGAGAGCAAGCCCTACTGCAGTGAGCTGAGTCACACCAATGAGCACAGGGTGACACAAAACCCGATCTGGCCTTGGATATTAACAAATATAAAGCATCTCATTCTGCACTGCAAATCCTACATATATTGGTTTGACCACTGTACAACTTACTTGATCCTCACATGTAAAAAACGAAGCAACATTCCCCTGCTCCCCCCAATTATTTTTTGATCCGCATATGGGCATTGGAAATACAAACAAATCTATTTCTATCTGTAAATAGGTAGCTTAAGAATTGAAAACACACAGAACCAGATGACAGCTGGAACGTCAGTGTCCAAGGTAAGGAATACATCACGTACGTGCGTCTGAATTACACCAACACATACGTCCTGGCTCACACATACTCTTCAGCCTTCTGGTATCTGGCTATGGGGACTGTGCAACAATGAGGGCACCTTTCAGCTCAGAAATCAGACTGTGCACTTCACCTACTGTCAGGAAAGCATGTATGCTTGTAGTCCATTTCATGGTATTCTACAGACATATTTGATACCACTGCATAGCTGGGCCATCAAACCACTCTCCTATGGGAGAATTTTCTGACAAGTATCAACCTATAAATCAGGTCAAAGCAATTCCTACCCAAAAGCTTATCAGGGCACTGGCTAAAAACAAAACAAAACAAAAAAGAGAGAGAGAAAAAACCGTAATTTGGTTTTGAGTAGGACAAAAACTGTATTCTGCCTCACATTCTTCATACATTAAGCATATTGCCCTAGCGGGGTAAACACACCTGTCAAAACTTGCAAGCTTTCTTAGCTATACCTCAGTTTCAGAGTGGTGAACACAGAAATCACATCATTTAAATAAATGCCATGTTACATGACAGTTTTTTTTATGCTACATGATAATCTGAGAAGCATGGGTTGTCAGTGGAGGCAGAAATGGGCCCAAGGCACTTCTATTTCACTTGAGCATCAGTAAGACTGAAAAGAGAAGGAGTGAGCATTAGGTCACTACAGAGCAGCTCTGAAGGAGCTTTTTCTTCTGGGAGAATTTATATTTAGTTTCATAAACAAAATCAGTCCACTGGAATGAAAGAGACAGCCTTCCCTAGAAATATTACTAAAAATAAGTTATTGTATATCTATTTCTCCTTAAAACAAAATTAATTTGTTACTAGTTGGCCATTTCAGAGGTAGTTATATCATAGAAGTTCTACTGCACTGCATTTAAAAATTCAAATTACATGTAGAATTTCCAGTTTTTCATCCTTTTAACTCAGAGCCAAGCTCTACAACTTCTACAACTGTATTTTTCTTCTCATTCAGTATTTGTAAATTCCATGTTGGCTTTAGTTAGGATCTCCCTAGACTACTTATTTATTTTTCAAGAATGAAACATGCTTACTAAATGAATTTTCTCAGGCTTTAGCAGGTTTTAAATCTATTAAAAGATGCCACTGCAGTGGAGGCTGAAGTTTGTTCTAATCTCCATGAGAAAGTATTCTGTTCTTAAAAATCCAGTTAAAACAGAGCAACTTCAATGTTTTTAATGGAATTCTGTAAGGGTTATGCCAGTCTAAGAACAGAATCTGTCCCAAAATGCAGGAGTTTATTTGTCCTCTACATTAGTTGCAGATAATTTCTTAGATAATTAAATACCCCAAACTATGCTCTCCGTAGTATCATTTCATCAGTTTGAAAGTATTCCCTAACCATTGATGTAAACAGGATGGCACATCTACCACCTTTTAAATATAAAATCAGATACATTTCAATGTCAATTATGCAACCCTGAATTTATACAATTATTGACTACATAGTGGACTAAATTAATTTGGATACAGTTACTGTAATAGCAGTTTTGACAAACAGCTTCTGGCAAGAGTTCTTCAATCATATGTTTGTGTACCGAGGCCTTTAAAGCATGGCAGTACATAGGTATGCTCGTAAAGGTAACACAACAGGCTTTACAGGGTCATTTAACGTAAACCCCAATGATATAGATTCATTATTTAGCTGCTTGGCAAAACAGAAATAACTAACCTAGAAGAAAAATTAAAAATGTTCAGCCTCTATCTCTGCAGAACCTTGTCAAACTCCTACCATTGCCTGTCACTCTTGGTTGTTTCCTTTCAAGTATTATTTCTGTAGTGTTAAATTGCTGAATAATTCAATTTTAAGTTATTTCAAAGTTATACACAAACCAACACACTGATCTTTTTAGAAGCATTAAAACATTTTAAAATGAATCGAACTTTAGTTGGTGCATCCAGGCAAGTTCAACTTATGATCTTTTAAACCTAATGTGTATTCTTGTATTTTCAAGGTGTATTCTTGTATTGTCAATACATACCAAAGTATGTATCAGAACAAAAAAAAATTCCTGCTCTGAAGAGTTTCCAACCTAAAATGCAAGACTGACAAGCAAGTAAATAGATAAGGATAAATGAAATGTGGACACTCTACTGATATAATTAAGTTATGAAAAGTTATGGAGAAAGGCAAGAAACAGATACTGCTTTAAAAACCAGACAGATATGAAGGAAAAAACTCTGGTTAGTCTACAGAGTGAAATAATTTGAACTGCAATCTAAAAATGTGAGAAAAAAAATGTAAAAATGCTTGTTACTTGTTCCTTTGAGAACTGTTTCAGTAGAAAACATATACTGGTTATTTAGACAGTTTGACTGCTTTTTGGGTCATGTTTTCCTGGTAGAAATAAACCCAGATTTAAAAAAAAAAAGACTTTCAATTAAACATTTTTGAAGAAAAATTTTCCTTTTTTTAAAGAAAGAAAATTAACTTCCGTAACTCCCAACTTACCAAATCCATACTTGTACCAAGCTTCTACTTATCTTTGCTGCTTACTGTGTAAGCACTCTCTTTTTTTTCCGCCCATCCTTCTCCATTGTCTGTTGATTCTTGATTAAAGCAATGACTGAAGTGTCTACTGGTGACACAAAGGCTGATTGTAGCTAGTAAATTTGGATTTTTATGCCAACAAAAACTTACAAGGCTTAATTTTTTCCCATATAAATACAAATATGATCTGATCATCGCTACTTGGTGGCAACGGAGTCAGGAGCAGACGGTGCCAGGAAGGAACAAAGCTGCTTGGGAGCAGACTAACATTTGGAGCAGTTTTTCTGCTGAATGCACTTGTCAAACTCAACCTTTGAGCCTGTATTGGTTTATTCATCCAGTCTCCTATTTTCTTTTTTCTGGTTTTATTCTTAAATGCCTGTACATTTGCACATTCAGGGTAAAATGGGAACAGCAGTGCTCTCCTCCTGTAGCTCTAACCTTTCATGAGCAGGCCTCTGGTTCCCTGTTCATCCAGAGAATCCACCAGTGCCCCCACCTCCGTGGGGAAGAGGGCTGGCATTCCCCACCAATGTATCTGATTCCAGCAAGTGGAGTACTTCAATCCTAGCTTATTCCTAGATGTTTGGCTTGGCCTTGTAGAACCAAACCTCGTTTCTCTTTTGTTACTGACTTTTAACATATTTTCATTTCTGTATTGGTTTCCCTAAGCCATTTGAGACCATAGCTTCACATGCTCTCATCTTCTAGACCAGTGCTGTGACTCCTGTGGAAGCCAACACACAATATATATCCAGTACAGATATCTAACATGATTTACTTTGTTCCTCCAAACATGTTTTGACTGCACACGCAAAAGACCATTTTATGTTTTCTATATTCTATTTTTCACAACAAAACAACAATGCCTTAATTTTTGAAATGAAAATCCAAAATCAATCCTTAGGTTTTGTATATTTGGCTTCAACCTAATATAAAAATGTCAGTACAAAAAGCAGATACTTATATTGCATGATGCACCAGAGATTAAAAGAAAATTGCATTTTGAGCACTCTACTAACTGAAGTGTTTAACTGCTTACAAATGGATTTTCATATTTTTGTAGTAATTTACAGGGGGTAATAGGTATTGTAATCTAATCCACCACAATTACATAATTCTTGACCAACTTGCTGTTGATAAATACTGCAAGTATTAGGTTATTAAATTTTTTACAATTAGGTGACTAAAAAAGCTGTTTATTGCCTTCCGTTATACCCTCTGTTAATAAGATCTTTGTTGCAGATGTTCATGTATGCTGCATTGATGTTTAATGGTGCATGATGCTCTAGGTGGTTCCCATAACCTTGCTTTGTCTACTATGAGCTGACTCAATTGATATGATAATAGAGAAAAGAGGTCTGAAACAAGCTGGGCTGTACTGGCACAATTTGCATAACCTTTAAATTTGCCATCACTTGATAGCCAACTGCTTCTAAAAAATTCTTATTCGGTTGTCAGCGACGACAATGTACTGTACAAACAGCATTCTGCAATTGGACAGGTGTGGAGGGAAGAGAGGGCATGCACAGTTTATTGCACTTTTATATTCTATCAGGAAATGTACTTATTATCAAATTTATAAAGCCAACGATTTAGAGTAGAGTTCTGTGGTTCCATTTGTGATCAACTGCTATCAGCCACAACGCATGGCCTGGCATCTTTTCAGGTTCACAGTGCAATATCACAGTGTCTCATTACAAGGAGCATAAATATTTGGTTCCATAGACTCTTCTCTATTTAGTTTTGACTGCTAATCACTGGGGCAGGCAGAAGAATCAGGATGGATTAGGAGAGCAGTGGGGGGCAGGGGGTAGCAGACTAGAGCAAACAAAATCAATGTAAGCAGCCTCCCGAACTTTAAATCTGGTTTCAGAGGACTCTATGTATTCTTTTTGAACAAACATCAGTACTATATCATTCACTAGGTATAACCAAAACATAACAATATAAAAATAGTCCGTGTTTATTCTATTCACTAAATCTGCTGTCTGTATATACTCTATGCCAGGTCTGCTTACTTTACTGACTTTATTATTCATAACAAAGAAAACAGCTATGGTGAAAGTAAGCCAGAGCCTACTTTCATTCAAATGGGATCAACTACATAAACATTATTTTTGTGGTATCCAAAAGTTTATATCTTAACTGCCACTTCATATTCTATATTATGCTCAGGTGTGTCAAGGCCAGGTCATTGGTACCAGACTGACATGCACAGCCTACTTTTCAGATATGACATTTAAACAATTTCCACTTTGCACTATCTCTAAAACCTACTGTGGAAATCACTGAGCCAAATCAATCGTAAAATCTCACAATTCCACTTTTAGACAATTAACCATTTCCAAGCACTCCAATTAACCTCCCACACCCTCAATGTTAATTCTAGATGATTTGTCATCTTACACAAAATAAATCCTAAATCCCCAAAGTCAGGCAAAGCAGGACCCATTCAAACCTCCCTCTTTGTCTGCTTTTTCCACTAGCCAGGATATCTGCTCTGTCCCTCCTGGAGCTAAGGATTTGTCTTCCATTCAGCCATCTATTTCCCACAACTTTTGTTGCCTGCAATTGGATGCTACAGCAGAGAAACTTCTAATCAAAGAGTCAGTTCCTGCAGTTAATTTTCATCCAGGGACACCGTACATACCCACATTTTACTTTCTTTCCATTCTGTGCAATTATTTTATAGGGACTATTTGAGCAGGTGAAGATTAGAGGCTTGAAAACGTAAGTTCCATCATTTATGGCAAAAGCATGACATGGATAGCTACAATTTAAACTTTTCTACAATGTTCATTCAACTGTAATCACAAGATGGGAAATAAAATCTCTAAATTAAAGATGATAGGCTACCAGAGTCTGTAGGGCACAGATTCTGCTGTTCGAACTTCTCTGTGATGATTTGTTATGAAGTGAACTGCTGCCTAGTAAAAAACAGGCGAACTCTGCCAAAACTATGGGAAAAAGAGATCTCCTATAGAAGATAATGTGCCTGGGTGCCAGTGGTCGAAGGGTGGAGTTCTTTATGCCCCTTACTTGTGCCAAACAACATAGAAGACGCCTCCAGGTAAAATGTGTTATCAAATCTTTAAGCATACATAAAGTTCACCTTTTCTATAACCTCAAAGTAGACTCCAAAAACTGAATCGCAGATTCCAGACAAAGTACAACACACGAAAAGACACATGGATCAGTATAATCCATTAATATTCATGAATGTTTTAAGTTCTCCATGACCATAATCGATATCCAATGAAGTTAATGAGATCTTTCCATTGATTTCAAAAGACACTGGGGTGAGGCTCAGAGACAATAACATCGCATTCTCTCAAGCACTCCACCTGATAACACACACTCTTTGATAATTTGCTACCTTCCCATCCAGAATTCCAGGAATAAACAAAAGGGATGCTATCTTATTTCAAACCGGTTTTGCAAAATGAGCATTATAAAAGTCCATATGAGGCATTTAGTATCTTTAACTGAAGAGCAGTCAACGCCACAGTAGTCACCTGTGTTGTTAAAGCCAGCATGAGATACACAAATAAGATAATTGTTATTTATTTGAGAAGAAAATGCAAAAAATCCCTGAATGTGTCATCCTCCCAGAAGGTTAGGATTTTGTTTTGTCTTAACTTTGGGCCTCTGGAAAGCAGTGATTAAAACTCTTATGTCTTCTAACACATCTAAGACCATCCAATAGATTTAAACACTGATAGGCAGAGTTTTAAGTTCAAACTGGCCTTGACCTTGGGCAGTATGACATTATCTGAAAACCATTAATGGTCTGAAACTAAAGGAAAAGCTCATTAATAAAAGGCAAAACCGTATAAAGGTACAAAGGCAAAAAAAAAAAAAAGAACAAGAAAAAAAAAAGGAAGTTTTATTAAAAGTATTGATCATGACCCAGGGCACTACAGACATTGATCTTCCCACATCTCCACAGGAAAAAAAAGTTAAGCCAACAAATTATTGATCTCTTATGAAACCTGCTGAACAAGCCATACATTTAATTTCTTACAATGAAAAAAATAATCACACCAATTTAGGATACAGAGAAAATCTATTTGTTAAAAATTATTGGTAAAAAAATACTATATTATTAATTTCAAAAAACAGCCACCCTGTTAGTATGATTTGACCCTAAGTGTTGGGAGATAAGAAGCTTATGCACTGTAAACCTTTAAAGCACAGGTTTCAGATTTCAACTCATTAAAGCATATGCTTTTAGGAGAAATGTCCATTGCTGAATATTGCAGCAAAATAGAATGAATGCACAGAAAAGGACAATGCTAGACTTTAAATTTCAAGCATAAATTTAATTGCAAGTTTCTACAATTATTATTTTCTATGAAGCAGAATACTGTAGTTTTGGATTTTCTTCACTCTGTTCAAAAAGTCAGGAAGATATATTTAGATTGACAGAACACTGTAGCTCTAGAAACCAGAATTCCCTGTTTGGTGTAAATGAAGAGGGGTAGGTGTCATTTTCAGAAAACAGGGATAACCTTGACAAAGTTGTATTAATTACATGTATACGTGAAAAGCATAAATTAAATTTGGAAGGCTGTCATTAGTTCCAGTGCTTCCCAATTACTGAATGAACAATTCTACTGTCTCACTATTCTTGTACTGTAGATAACATTGGTGGTTTTCAGCACATGAGATGTTAAAGAGTTGTTTCCCTTCTGATAGCATATCCATGGCTCTGTTCCCTGTTGCACACATCATTCTACAGTATTATCAGGTGATGCAGAAGCAACCTGTGTTCCAGCTTTGGAACTATATCCTTTTTTGCTAGATGGAAGTTCAAAACAAAACACCATGTTTTTTGACTCAAAGCAACTTCAGCCACTACAGGTCACAGATGCTGGAGCCTCGTCTCCCTCTATGGCAAATGCCACATGCTCTCCTCCCATACTGGCACCAGCATGCAGACTGTGCCAGGAGCTGATCCAGAGTGCTCCACACCTCACCAGGGCAGCCTTCTGCCAGTCTGTGCTGTCTGCTGAACTGCCCCATGGGGGTGGAGAAGTGATGCAAACAGAACAATAATGTACTGATTTAATGTTTTCTGTACAAATACCTCACAGCTCACTCAGGTCACCAGTAAAATGATACCAGTTTTAAAGTATTACAGCTATGTATACAGGAGACACCAGAAATTTATTAATTTATTATTTATTAATTAATTCTGTGTTGATGCTTTAATTGAGTAATAATATCACAAGGAAAACCCAATTTCTACCAAAAAACCCAAAACAAAACCAACCAACTAACCAACCAAAAAACCCTAACAAAACCCACAAACCACAACCAAATTAAAAAAGCTACAGTGCACTTAGGTACTTTCTTTCCTGAACAAGATTGTCCATTTGGGATTTAATGGCACCTGAATCAGTATCCTGCTGTAAATTTAATTCAATTTTGCTCTCCAAAGTCAAGCAACACAGGCCTCAAGTGGTTTAAGAGGTGGCCTGACCAAAATCCCCCCTGCCTAAGTCCAGTTTCAATGTTAACTGTATGCACATGCTATGGGGTAGCACCTCCAGGCTACAGACACCATTTCTGAGGGGAGCTCTCCAGTGCCTCATGTGCCATCTTCACGTGAGACATTTAGATTCATTTGGGATAGTAAAAACAAAAGTTGAGTGTGAAGAATGGCCAAAGTGTCTAACTTAGGTGGGCTACAGAATTCTTTGTGAATCAGTCTAAAAAAGGTGCTCATTTAAAAAACAATTCTGGCTTTAAATACACAGTGATGGACTCTAAACCATGCATTACCACACGCTAAAGAAAATGCGAAGTTACAAGAGATAATTCTATGAAAATGTCAGATCAATCATCAGTGGCAGCCACAAAAGCAAATAAAATGTTAGGAATTATTAAGAAAGAAATATCGAACAAAGGAAATAACAAAATTAAACCACTTTTTAAATTTCTTAGGTACTTGCAAATTGAACATTCTGGTTCCCCATTCACAAAGAGTAAGCAGACCCGAAAAAAGGTGCACTGAAGGGTGGCTCAGGGTGTCAGAATTATGGATCAAACACAGACCAAGTAAACAGAATAAAAAAAGAGTCTGGAAAAAAAGACTAGTGTAGGGGACATAAGCAAAAGATCTGCAAAATCAAAAGTAAAAAGACATTGGACATGGAATGATTGTGGATGGGCCACGGAATACAAGCAGCTGGAGATAACCAGGAACATTCTTAAGTGTCTGAATCCAAACAAATAGAGGAATATATTCCTTTACATAACACAGAGTCTGTGACACTCATTATCACAAGACATTATGAATGATAAAATCCTATTTTGGCCTATTAAGCACAAGGAAAATATCACTAGTTCTCAAATTCCCAAGCTACATTTTGCTGGAAGCTAGGGGAGTGTAACATGGAGCTATTATTACAGATTTGCTCTGGTTTTATCCTCTTTTACAAGCACCCACTGCTTTACACTGCTGTAAACATCAGGTTAGACAGACCTTTGGTCTGCCTCAGTCCTGCTCCCAACTCTTTCACTCTATATTGCTACTCCAACATCATATAATTTCTACTACCTAAACAATGGCTTTGTCTATTAGCAGTTATGTCTCCAAGAATCCTTTTTAGAATTACGGTATCAAAATTGATGCCCTGAATCAATGTATCTGTATCTGAGAAACAAATATAGAAATTCTTAGTGTAAGAGTAAATATTGACCCGTCCTAAGGAATGGTGTAGAGGCCCATATTTATTGTCCTTCAACAAACATGCACTTTTTCACAGCTTAAAGGGGTAATTTTTCCTCAGAATGCCAGAATGTAAAATCATTGTAGTGGCTGAAATTTGAACTGTTTAATAAGAGGCACAGTTTTGCCTTCAATATTCCTTACTACTACCGACTGTACATGAAAAGGGGATTTCCCAGTTTCATTCTCAATTTCTTGGCTAAACTAGCGTGTTAACGCAGTAGACTAGAAAAGACATTCTTTTCTGAAATCAATATGAAATTACTAAAACACACACACATATCTATTTATATATGTACATATGCATTCTTTGAGATGCAACAGTTGATACATTTTTAAGTCCAGTCATGATACCTGTATCTGGGAATTTAGGTTTTAATAATGTATTTCAGCTGTCTAATAAAATGCTCAGTCTTCTATGCTCACACAGCATGAAAGTGTGAATGGTCTCAGTTACAAAAAGGTATTACCAGCTTTGCTATTCATTAATCCCTGTAAACAAACGTTCATTATTAATTTAGATTTTGTGGTTTCATAAGACACAAACTAATTCTGCTGGGCTTTCTGGCTTATTTGTTATAACATTAGGGGACTGAAATTTCCTTTTTCTAAGTCCACTTTTGGTTTTGAAACTTTTCTTTCTATTCGTGAATATAAATAGATAGGGAAGAGTGAAAGTGTGCAATTGTGTGAAAAAGAGAGTATATGGTAATATAATTTGACTACTATTTCCCCAGCTCCAAGGCACTATTCTTGTTTGTGTAAATGCACGTGAAGCCTAGTTGATAAAAAAAGAGCTAGTCAAGGTTTTCCTGTCTGGAAGGCTAAGCATGAAAGCTGTAAGCAAGGAAAAAAAGTAACACCTTTTCCTGCTTCTTAGAGAAGGACTACAATACTCAGTAATTACAGAAAGAGGAGCCACAAACAGACCCACCATAAAATGTCAACAGTGTCAATACTAATAAATACTTCTATGTTTTACAGATAGGCTTACAAGGTAACATGCTGCTCTGTGATTGCCCCACAACCTGTCAAAGAAAACCTATTGACCTCTGTTTGGACCAAGTTGTATACTTGAACATCAGTCCTTTTCATTCCCCTGAAAAGCATACAGCATCATGCTATTATGATTAAAGAATGGCCCCTTCTCTCATTTCTGCAGTTATGACAACCCTTCTCAAACAAATGCTTTAAAAAAATCTCCTAAAATATTTAAGATCTAACATATCCTTACAAAGTAAAGGAAGCTTCATCATTCGTAAAAACATACTATCATTTGTCAATATTTTAATTTAGATTAGGTTTTAGTTCTATCCAAACATAAAAAACTTTTAATTTATGAACATATCTGCATATATTACCTTAAGAATGGTTGTACTGGGTGACGCCAACATCTATTTAGCTCAGTATTCTGTTTCAGAATAATATCTAGGGGCAAGTGCCTGGTATCACTCCAATATCAAAAGCTTGGTAGGTAGGCTCTAAAATTTGGTAATGTTGTAAGTTTTATTGCAACATATTAACTTGGCTAGACTGTACATGCTTTTTAATTTATAGATTAGATAAAATAACAATAATAACACATAGAAATTCACAAAACTATTTTTGTATGTACTACATGGTAGGTGCACTAATAAATTTTAAAGATGAACCTCTGTCTTTTTACCACATTTGCCAGCACTGCTATTAGGTTCCCTGAAATATCTCAAGTAATGTGTCCCAAAAAATGAAGATATAAGTGGTTAGTAAGTCCTATCTGGTTTTAAAGCTTGAATCCTCAGAAAAATCTGTTTTTACTGCCATATTCTAACAAACAAGGTTATTACAAACATGACCTTAAATAGAGGTGGTCCTGCAAACATCCAGGGTGGGAGGGGGGTGGGAGGGAAGAATGGAAAATTCTGTGTTCATCCCTGAACATGCCAGATTTCATCATTCATAACTTGAAAAATGCTAAAGTGATTTTCTTCAAATTTGGATTGTTTTTCTTTCCTCTAATAAAGCTATAAAACGAGCCAAGTTTAAAGTTTGTAGCTTCAGCTGTTCTTGAATTATGCAAACATTTCAATATAAAAGTATGTTTTTCCATTGCTGAACTGATTTTGCTCAGACTTTCTGAAGATTTCCCTTTGGGCCAAGACCAGTCATAAAATGTATCTGACTAAAAGTAATTTGCTTAAAGTTATGAGCAACTCTGTAAAAGGGATATTTTTCACAGCATTTGATTCTGACAAATGTTATAGCACACATATAGATATGACATATATGTTCCTGCCAGAACTTGTGATTTTTGGTGCATTTTTTAAAAGCTCCAGCTGCTGAAAACAAGACATTGCATGTGTTCATTAACTCCGCCTGCACTCTCCACTTATGTATTTTTTGTGGCTACAGAAGAAATTATTGAAACATGAAATGTATCCCATAAGCTTAGTCAAATCTCAAACCTCAGTCAAATCCAGAAACTTGGGCCTGGGAAGAGGGATATGATGGAAGAAGGCTGTGATACTGGGACCAGAGTCTTGATAGCCAGGTAATTCCTAGTACAGATGAAGAGCATCCGCACAAGGAATTAACCCAGTACTGTTCCTCAAATAAAATTAGCTGATATGCAAGTCCACAGATCCTGTTTTCAGTTACCAGTCCCTTTACTGTACTGAAAGGTTTCATCACAGATATCTCTCACAGGCTGCTTTTTGCAAGAGAATTTTATCAAAACTCAGTCATGGTGGGGACCAGTGCTAGAAAATACTAAAATGTTTTTCTCAATCCTCACTTTGAAGGCCACTGAGAAGCTCCAATGCCTTCAAGTTTTACAGTAAAAAGATAAAATTTAACATTATTGAAAAATGCACCTCCAGTTTCCCAGAGAAGCTGCAGATATTCCCATCCCTGGAAACATTCAAGGTCAGGCTGGATGGGGCTTTGAGTAACCTACTTGAGTTGAAGATGTCCCTGCTCATTGTGGGAGGGTTTGACTAGATGACCTTTAAAGGTTCCTTCCAACACAAACTGTTCTATGATTCTGCGACATGAAGAGGAGACCATGATCATTTGCTTGTGCTCTGTAGAGTCTTATTAGAAACTGACAGTTAATTCAGTCAACAGTTCATCTGCATTAGCTCCTGTGTACCAATCCTAAACACTCCTCTTCTTGCCTCTAAAACACACTGATCACACTCAGCTTGAATTTGAGCTTGCCTCTTCCTTGCAATTATTCCTACTGACAGAGAACAGGAAGGAAGGGGAGAGAAAAGGGGCCTTGGGGCTGGAGTGCTATGACGGAGCAGATACGAACAGACAGCAGAAAGACCCAATGCACTCCATTATAAAGACAGAGAATTTTTTCCTCCGAAAACACAAATAATTCAGACAAAGAGAGTGGACTGACAAATGGCTTAGATTGAGGCTGCTGATGCAGTTACTTCTTCTCACTGTTTCCATGATGTGACCCAGTGCATGGACCTCTAAGTTGCCTGTCAATCCATTCCTAAGTGCCTACTGCTCATGTTCTGTTTGAGGTGAGCCACCAGTCAGAACTGTTTGGTCAGCCTTTCCATTTGGTAATAAACTGTGCCTTTCTGCCCTATGCTCTGCTCCTCAAATACCTGTTGCTATTTCCATTCTCTGGAACTTCCAGGAACAACTGTTGTCATAATTTTCTCCACCTGTAGTGACTTGCTGTATCTGGCCTTCTTCATATCATATACACCCCTCAACCCCCAAAGGAAGTCCATGTTAAATTTCCAGTATATATAATTCTGAGCTCTTTCATGAATGACCTGGCAGCATGCAACAACCCCTTTTATCCATCCTATCTCCTCTCTTTCCACCCAGAGCTGTAACAAAGTGTATCTCCTCATTATTTTCATTTCCTGATTCCCATGCAACCCACACATAACTCACTGAAGAGGTGCACCCTTCTCTCGTAACCCATCCCCAAGGCTTCCTTGTCCCAGACCTCTCCCCTAGGGAGCCTGTTCCAGTGCTCAACCACCCTCTGGGTGAAGAGTCTTTTCCTGATATCCAACCTAAACCTCCCCTGAGTCAGCTTCAGGCCATTTCCCCAAGTCCTGTCACTTGTCATGAGAGTGAAGAGATTAAAACCTGCCCCTCTGCTTCCCCTTGTGAGGATGTTGAAGACTACAGTGAGGTCTCCCCTCAGTCTCCTCTTCTCCAGGCTGAACAAACCAAGTGCCCTCAGCCACTCCTCATATGGCTTCCCCTCCAGACCCTCCACCATCTTTGTTGCCCTCCTTTGGATACTCTCTAATGGCTTAATGTCTTTCTTATATCGTGGCATCCAAAACTGCCACAATATTCAAGGTGAGGCTGCCCCACTGCAGAGCAGAGCAGGACAATCCCCTCCCTCGACTGGCTGGTGATGCTTTGTCTGATGTCCCCCAGGACACAGTTGGCCCTCCTGGCTGCCGGGGCACTGCTGACTCGTTCAACTTGCTGTCAGGACGCCCTGGTCCCTTTCCTCAGGACTTCTCTCTGGCTTCTCATTCCCCAGTCTATACACACAATCAGGGTTGCCCTTTCCCAGGTGCAGAATCCAGCACCAGAATCCTTGCTACACTTCATACAGTTGGTGACTGTCCATCTCTAATTTGTTGATGCCTCTGCAATTTGCCACAGTCTCTCTACATAAACATGTTGTTCAACATAATAAGCATGTCCTTATTATTAACCTGGACAAAATATAAAGCAGAAGGTTTGAACAAACATACTCAAATCCATAGCTGACTTTGCAAATATGATTTTAATCTAGGCACAAACCCTACTGTTTCCT
Source organism: Pachyramphus minor (assembly GCA_013397135.1). Taxonomy (NCBI): domain Eukaryota; kingdom Metazoa; phylum Chordata; class Aves; order Passeriformes; family Tyrannidae; genus Pachyramphus; species Pachyramphus minor. The sequence goes on from VYXB01002818.1 coordinate 89,518, forward strand.
CAGTAGGCAGAATAAACAACTACACAATCTGCTTTTTCAAAAAACATACTCCTGTAGATTAGAAAAAGGAAATTATTTTATACTGGTAACTCCTAAATGCAGTAATTCTTCCAGAGACTATTTAGACACACCTACACTTTCCACTGCAGGTTTGAAACCTAGACCTAGTTAGTTCTGAATAAGTGTGTTAGCAGCACTCTATGCCATTCTACAGTATCATCATATGCTAAATAAAGGGACGCATATTCCTTCTTTCATTATTATTTTAATGTGAGGAGGTGGGAAAAAGACGGTCCACACCAAAGGAACAGAAAAGGGGGAAAACAATAACAAATTGGTATCTCTTTTGAGAATTGCCCCACAGGCCAAACATTTTTATGTTCTTAATCATTATTAAATGACTTAACATGACACACAGAGCCTGGCAAATGATTGCATCCTGACATGAGAATGAATTACAAATGAAATGAAAGATCAAGCTGTATTAGAGGACTGCCTCTGGGAAATGAAAATCTTTAATTCTCTTTTATTATTGACATTTATTTGGCTGCCATGAATAACAACATAGCAAAGAGATTCAGCTATACTTGTGCACTGAATAGCTTATCCCACGGCTCAAAACTGCCTTAACATTTATCATGTTTGCTTTTGTAGCTGACACCATTGCATACACTCTCTATCCATCTTGCATTTATCATGCATATAAAGTGCATTCTCTAATATAAGTTCATTTCGTAGTGAACAAATAGCTAAGATTAGCAAGTGTCAGTCCTCAAATAAGCTCCCAGTTGTAAAAATATCAAAGAAGGGATTAATGGATTTGTTAACGACTCCAGTTTGAAGAATAAAAAAGTACTCAGTTAAAATTAAATAAGAGCACAGGAGGGTTACATATAAGATTTAGGTTTACTACATTATTACTAGCTCGTGTATAAAAACATTTCTACGCTGCTGTTTCTCAGCCAACTGTACAATACTCGAGGAGAGTGCCTCCATATGGGCCATTCACGTTATGCAGTAACTTTCTGGGAGGAACATTTCCATTATCCTTCAATGAGATCCACATACCCAACTCTCAATGACTGGTTTCTATTTCCTTTAAAACAGTTTGTAGCTAACAAAACAGGGGAAGCAGCAAACTATTGGAGAAATCATTCAAACTGCTGCTAGGAATGACTACATAGCAGTGACATATCTACTTAGTGCCTAGCCCTGCAGCCACAGTCTGAAGCCAATTCTGATTTCGAGGCAAATATTGTATGAGTAAGCACCAGTCCCTCAGATGCAAAGCTTCCTCAACTTCACTTGATTTTCAAAGGAGGAATTCAGCCCTGACTAATAACTTAACTTGTGAAGGAATGAACTACTAAAATGGCTTGCCACAGCACATGCTTTTAATAGCTTTATTTAGTCTAGAAGCCTAGGTGGACAGAATTAAAGAGACTGTCAAAAGGTAGGCAGTCATGTTTATAATGCTTAAATCTGTGCATTGTACATCATCAATTTAGACAGCAGAAACTACTTGTATCCCTACTAGAACACCTTTTCCCCACTCCTTTGAGAATTGAAGAGCAGACGGCTGAGAAAAGCTAAAGTGAGACTTTCTGCTCAAAGCAAAAAAGCCTGGAAATTCACTTAGTACTGGATTTCACTTCCTCCTCTTCACAAATGTTTAAATATACTACACTGTTGCACAGCTGTTCTCAGCAGGCATAGTGTATTCTTGTTTGCAGCAAAGATGGCTACACAGATAAAATCTCAAGTCATAAAAATCTGAGTAAAACCAACTGGATCAATATTTTAGATCTATGTTATAAAAAAAGAACTTAAGATGTTCAGAACTAAATTCTCAGGCATTCTTGTGAAATATTAACTTTTTAAATTCAGAATCTTAAAACAATTAAAAGCATAGAAGATGAGAAATATAGACTAACATCAAAAGGCAAATGCTCTGACTACCATTTAACAGTTAAAATTTGTAAAACCACAACCTGCAATTGTTTAACTGCAATATTTACTGTGAGTGACAACGGAGACTTGAAAAATATACCTGTGGCCATTACAGTGTCATCTTTCCCCTGGGTAAAGACCACGATTCGCTGCCTTTTAGTGTTCACCTTCGGCAGGGCTTGTGTCTTCCGGGCTATCTCTTTTATGTCTTCAGTCTATCCACGGAGAGAAAGAAAATTCTTGTTACCAGCATACTAGAGTGTCGAGAGATTAGAACTTTATTAGCAGATCAAAGATTTATTTTCTTACAGCTAGGTATAAAATAGACTTTATTGTCAGTAGAGGAAGATTTTTAAAAGGAGGAATACTTCATTCTCTGAAGGGTTTAGGTAGTACTATGAGACCACTGTTTTTAATCTTGATAATGATAGTTCAGCTATTGCAATTGCTGCAAAACTGCGAAGCTAACAATGGAATTAAAGAGCATTTCTTAATGAGCAATTAGTGGGTTTCTTTGCTGCTGACTGGATTCTAACTGTACCTACCATAAAATTAAAAATAAAATTGGTAAGAGAATACTTTGGATAAACTCTGAGCCTGATTTTCATCCCATTTAGCCAGGTTTTATACTACTATAATCCCTCTGATTTCAGCAGGATTACAAATACTGTTTCTCTAACTTCCCTACAATAACTGGTCTCATCAAGTAAACTGTACACTGCAGCACCTGAGAGGGTGTGCAGCCCAGGTGCCCACTGGTTGCATAACTGAGATGCAGGCAAGCAAAGGGCACAAGGTATATTCAGTGGGGCACAGAACATCACCAATTTTCTGGGGAAAAAAAAAAAAAGGCTAAGGTGCAAAAGTTTCAGAAATCTTCACTTCAAAAGGATGTTGTACTTCCCTGTGCGTGTGGGTAGGAACAGAGAAACTGTCTCACTGAACCAAACCTCTCGTCCATCCAGTGTCTTTGACAGCAACAAGCTTGGAATGTTTGAACTGATGCACAAAACTCTAACAACAGAACTTGTCATTAGAGTGTTATACTTTCTGTTATCACTGTTGCCCTATGATCTGAAACATAAGAATTTAAATTTCTAATTGACTCAGTTTTCAATCTAATTTAAATATAGGTATTTCTGTATTTACTTGTATTAACATCAAACCCATTTATAATGCTATATGGAAACTTTTGTTGTCAGATTTATCTCAAGTCAAGTAAGTTCTATAAATTAACTTTGGTATACGTAATCTACTTTTTTCCATAATTTATGTATTTTTCCTTTTTTTTGTTCTTTTATTTCCTAACATTATTCTCTGAGCTACTTACTATATCCCACTTTATTCATATCTGTGTTAAACAACACCACACTATTTTCCCAGTTTGCTCTTGTGTACAAGGAACTGTAGTAAAACATGGTGAAGGCCCAGCACTGAATAGATGAAAACATAACAATACTTTCTTGTTGTTCTGTGTACTGTTCGTTATTAATCCGAACTAATTTTTTAACACTATTACATATTGAATAGAGTTCATTTATAAAGCTGTCCAGAGGGGTTTCGAGTAATTTACCAGAGTTGTTACAATTATTTTACGTTATCATTAAATTGATTTGTATCTCAAAATCAGCATATAGTGTTGTTTTGAAACCCAGGTACAGCACGTACCATTTTGACAAGCGACTGGTTATTTTTCATCAGAAGGTCAGGTAAATGCTTCAGGAACTATAATCCACATATCACTCTGTCCTGGTTACCTGCTTTTTTTTTTTTCTTTTTTTTTTTTTTGTTGTTCTTCCAGTACTTCATCTTTCCTATGGACAGAGAATATGCCTGGGCTGTATATTACCAGCACCCATTGATGTGAAAATTATGTACCTCTTCTGCAACACTCTTGGCCTCCTTCCAATTTCTTCCCCAACTTCAGCAGTCAGAGAGCCCATTGATCTATACACATTTGATAAACACAAAAATACTTTCCTCTTACTTACTGGTCTCTATATCTCTTTTTAAAATTCTCTCATACTTTTAATTTCCATATACAATGCTCTCACTTGTGTTATTTCTTTCTTCCTCCTACTTAGACAGTTAACAAAGCTTTCAGAAGGCAATGTCTTCCACTAGAGAAGAACCTTGAATCCGCTCTGCATGGACCAACGACAGTAAAGAGGGGCCATCTTACCCCTAATTCTCAGAAGGTGATGAGTCCCTTAAAGATGCCAAAGAAAGGCATTGAAATTGCTGCTCCTCTGTTTTGAAATGTCTTTTTAAGAGGTTTAAGAACAGCAGGTATCAGCTGGCAGCCCAAGCTGTTGAACAGGGGATGAATGGAGAATACAGCCCTCCAGTTTGGTAATATGTAGGCTTCTGAAGGATACCCTAAATCCTGAAATATTTCAGGCCTTGATAATTAAGAGATCCACAAACTAGAAACTGCAATAAATCATCATGAAGATCAAAGGAAACAGGAGAGAGGTGTTTGGTTTTTGTTAAGTTGGAAGTGGCTATTGGTGACTTTATTAGGCACATTTACAGTGGAGTAAAACAGGCACAGGAATCAAAGAGCTTGAAGATATTGGTGCAATGTATTTACATGCACGTTGAATTTTGAAAGGAAAATGATGAAGTTATAATAGGAAAAAACGGCATGATCAGAAGACGATTTCTTCAGCTTAAGGAAGAATAAAGATTAGCTTACACTAAGAGAGGACCCTGAGGAAAGAGATTAGTGAAGAATGATGGTAAAGGATGAAATAAAGTAGACAGTGAAAGGAAGTAAAAAGCACAAATGTTTTCAGGAATAATGAAATATTATAATAAGGAAGTAAAGCATAAGCACAAGGAAGGTATTTAGGAAGAAAAAGTAATTTTTTAAAAAAAGCTGAAATTTCCAGACAGAGTGATTTGGAGATTTGTGTCTGACTGTGCAGACTTCAAAAGTAACTGAATGGTATTTTCTGTGAAACTTAACTTGACCATTTTCAGACAAAATCACTCTCTATACTAATTTTTTTCAAAGGAAGAAATAAAAATAGAGCTTGTATAGTGGAAGAGCTTCAACGTCAGTGTTGAGGAGGCTTTAACTCATGCACAATATATTTACTGTTATGTTGAAGGTACAACTGTGACCGTATACAATATGTGAATATTTACAACTCAAGACTGCAGAGGTACTATGCCTCTTATTTCATTGCCAGGCAAACATCATGAAATGTCATCTGCTATTTCTGTTCAGAATATATATAATATTTTAAAATAATGTAATATTTATATATATATGTATATATAATATTTATTTTGCACTGACTGGTACCTGCCCACTTACTGAGACTTTCTTAAACATCCTGTGTCTACAGACATGGCTGATAAGACTGTACTGGTCTGTGGTCCTAAAGACTCAATAATGTGTCCCAAATTCACAGGATACTCAAACATATCCAATTATATACTTGAATCTGATTTAACAAAGCTGTCATACTAAAGCATGATTTCCCTATTGATGCTGCAACTGAAAAAACTCACGTGTGGCATTCATTCCAGCAAGTAAGTGGAATATGTGCATGTGAAGAAAGCACATCAGATATCCCAGGATCAGACAAAATACGTGAAAAGCTATGCTAGACAAACCATGTCTTCTGATTTCTGCCTCAGATACCCAATAGCTGGGACTACCACAGCCCTGACCTAAACAGGCCATTGAAACCATTGAAAACAGTGGACCTGTGCAGTGTACCTTATTAACTTGAAGACCTAAATCTGGTTCAGAGTACCAAAACTCTGATTTTTTTCCCCAGACAGTATGTACGCAGGAGGAGACCTCTACCTCTACCAAGAGAAGGTATTTTGCATGGCAGCTGCTACCAACCCCTTAGATACCTCCTGTTCCATTCACTTTGTTCTCCTTCTTTGGTTGACAGACAGAACTGAACTCTAAGTACTATGTTTAAAGTAGGATTTTGCTTTGTAGGATTCCCACACAGAAGAAACAGCAAGTTATCCTTTTGTAAAAACAAAACCTCATAAACCTTTGTTATGTGAAATGTATTAGAAACATCCAGTTAAAATATACTGGCAATCATTCTACCACTTCCCTGAGATAAAAATTGTGACTCTTATAATGGATTACTGAGATGACTCCAACGTACAATTAGGATGAAGTACTGCCTTTGCAGACATTATTTGATAGTTTTAAAATGTCATAGAATGTAAAATTCACAAAAAACCCTCAACCCCACACTGATGCTCTCCAGGAAGAGACTACATCAGAAGTAATGTTTTACTTCTGATTATTACAGATAAGTGTTGGTCAGAAGATAAAGTCAAGGAAATAATGGTCTTCAAATATCATGATTGATTTTACAAAAATACCTTGTATTTCAGCAAAGTACAATGGAAACCTAACTGTTGGTAAGGTGAAACATAAAAATTTCTTTCAGGGGACTTTCCCTCACAAAGAAAAAACCCAGATTTCTGTCACTGAAGTGTTTTCTCCTATCTATGACAAGATTTTATTTCTTCACAAAAGGTGTATATTTTCCTGAAGTTGTCTTGATTGTAACTTTTTTTTCTTTTCAAAAAATGTTTCAGATACACTTAATCCATGTTTAAGAGATGCATTTAGTACACAAAACTGTTGAAATTACGGTGAGGTAGAGCAACTGATTCTCTGTGCTAAAATATTTCTGATTAAAAAATAAGTCTTTCCAGGTGGCAATTCAATTGCAGCCACCAGTAACTTTTCATCACTTCTATGATCAACATCCTCTTGTTTTTTGTCCTGGTGAATCAAGTCCTTTCCTTTACTTTGCCATGTTTTACCAGTTTTCTATTATAAATATAAATCACAGAATCAATGTTTCAAGCTTCTGAGAGTTGCTGGAAACTTTTCTTGGTTTTAACCGAAAGGCTTACTGAAGCTCCTTTGAGTTTTTTGTAGGATACTTCATTCGTGATTTTTTTTTTTGCCTCCACAGCACAGTGGGAAAACACAACTGTGGATGCTTATCAAGTTTTACACATCTCTGTCAGCAAACTTGACATGTGAGTCGTTGCCAAGCAAGGGGGCAATAAGAGATAAGATCATAATCATTGTGCACTTTACTGATATGCTGTAATCAAATGTGGCAGATTTAGGATGTTCAGGAGGAACTGTGCTAAAATCTCTAAGCAAGCACTAATGGAAAGGTTAATATAATGGTAGTTAGCAGACACCAGCAAAAGCAGTTTGTCACTAGAGCTGAATTTAAACCAGGCACATTCAAAGTCTTTAGCTCAAGGGGGCAATAAAAATATAGAATGGGTAGACTTAATACACTACTTCCTTTCTTTTTATTGTCTAGCTACCAGAGGGTGCCAATAATTTCTTATGCTTCATATTTTGGAGGCATCTGTGAAGTTCATTCATTTGCTAGTACAAACTCAAAGTGTATTTTTATGCTTAAGAATACAGATTATACAAATGAAAATTGACAGTGATAAAAAGTCTTGATTTCTACAAAGCAGCCACATGACTCTGGGAAACATAAAATGAAATGGGACAGCCCACAGTTTAATATCTAAAACAGTGATGGCATTGATGTACCTGCTGGTGTATGGTTCTAAAGAAATCTAAATCGTAGAACAAAAGCTGTCAGTCTTTCCCTCTTTTTTTTATATGCAACCATCCACAAACAGAAATGGCACATTCTTAAAGTGATGCAGTTTAAATTGCGCGGCTTCTATTTATGCAAAAAGGGTGTTGAGCAGTCAAACTCCTATCTATTCCCTTACTCTGCAAACAAATCAATTAAGGTGGGTCTTATTCCAGTGGAAAAAAAACATGTAAAAGGATTTATGTGTGTTCAGTTCTGCAATTTAGATTTCACTAAGATCACTTACTATCTGCAAAATTAGCACAAGCCTTGTCACATTAATTATAGTATTTAAAACCTGCCTATTTGAATTCAGCATGAGAGACCAATAGCTGAGGGCTCTCCAGATTAAACTATCTGAATGTAGCCAATGGGTGGTACTAGTCAAATAAATACCTTGAGAAGATGAAATCAAAAGCTCTGAAAATCACTGTAAAATCAACGGTGTTTACTTCAAGAAAGTAGAGGATCAATTTTAGAGCACAGATGGAAAACACCAACTCGAATATGTTTAGAAACACAAATTCCACACTACCCTTTCTAAAAGAAGCTCTTTGTAGAAGCATGGTTTATATTAATCAGTACCTAACAATTTTATATACAACCTTTCTAAAATTCATTTGCATAATGATAATCTGCATATGGCAGGGTTTAAGTTATTTAAGCGGTGTTATATTTCACTATTTAGTCTTGCTTCACCACTGCTTTAGCAGTGAATCCTTGTGGAGTGTAATGCAGCTAATGAGGTAGCTTTTTAACTGAACAAACTGACAGGTCCCATATCTGCAGAGGCAGCTTGAAACCGTGCCCAACCTCTCGGCTTCCCAAGAGGCTTTTCAAAATTCAATAAATAACATCTGTAGGCGATGTTGGGTGCAGACCTAGCAGAGTGCGTCATAACACTGAGCTGGCAGAACAAAGAAACCATGACGACTGCCAAGTTTCCATGGCAACCGCTGCGAGGCTTGGAGAGTATAATAGCACATCAATCATTGTCCAAAAGAACTTCATTATCAGCAAGAAAAAAACCTTTAGGATCTGTTTAGTGTGCAATTGTGGGTTAACTCACCTCAAAGCCTTGCTCTCTAGCAAAAGTGGCAGCTTCCTGAAATAATAAAAAAAGAACAGTTAATTATAAAGTGGTAGATAATGAAGAAATAACACATTTTGAAACTCATTCAGCCAGTTTTCCTTTTACACGATTATCTCAATACAGCCATATACAGTTGTTCGATTCTGATAGTCGCACCAAAAGCTTCCCCCTCCTTCCCTCAAGTCCAACAACAGTACAATGTCAACACATTTCACAAGTTCAAATAAAGAAGGTACAATATTTCTTTTTCCAAGTGAGGAAAGTTACTTCTGGAAATAGGATTTTGACTAGGAAACCATACTTCAAATCCAGACAAACACCCTTCAGATACATTTTTAATTGAAATTGTATTGTATCTTGTATCTCTATTTATGTATGACACATGTTATCAAGCCATTTAAAAAAATCATTTGTCATCTATAGTGCATTAAAAAAACAGGATCACAAAATGTGTTCAAACCCTTGTGGTAGAATCAGATGAACATTTTAAAATACTCTTGATGTCTTAATCACTGCTTTAGGCAATTTAACTATGTTCTTTTCCCGAAAGAACAGAGGAAACATCAGGGTATCAGAATGTCCTCATGTCTTATTTATATTAATTGGAGCAATTAAAATCTGTTTTGAAATAAATGCAAGGGGATGGAAGACAAGAGCAATGTTTTTCCCTTATTCACTTTCTACCTTAACATTGGAAATATTGCAGAAAACCCTCAAAGTCTCCATGTTTTAAATCATATTCTTTCAAGATTATCTTTGCCAACTGATATTGAGAGATAATCTTGAGTCAAAATGGTGATTTGATCCAACTAAACAAAAATACCTACCATACCAAACCAGTCCAGGGTCCCTACAAGAGGTTTTAGTGCTGCAGAAAATACATACTTGTGGACCCATATTATCTGTCAATTTGGGGTCAATAGAAGAATTCGATGTGGGTACAATTGATAATAACAACAGTAAGTTGAGGTTAATAAAATGTGATAAGCTGAAAAGCACAACTCCTCAGGCTGCTTCACTGTAGAAACATAAGGCTGACCGGGTTAGCCTTAGCTGATGTTGACAGAAAAACTGAATCATGGTCCTGACAATTGGGTGCGGGCAAGGTTAGCCACTTTGACAATTTACTTACAATTGAATCCCTTCTTGTACATCACACAGGCAATGACATTTGCTAGCCTGGCTGTCAAGAAGGAGTGTAGGGTTCAAAGATATCATGCAGTGTTTTCCTAAACCAGCATGTGATTAACAAAGCCTATGCTCATATGAAAAAAGGAGCCTGCAAGCTTCCACTCTGAAGTGATGCACTTACAATGAACTGCAACACAATCAAGAAAGCCTCAAATGGGACTGTGACACAGGAAAAAAAAAAAAAGAGAAATAAAGGAGTGATAAGGGGGAAGAGAATAAGAAAACTGCCTAAAAAATATGTCTTGAAGCCAAATAACTTCTTTAACCTCAGGTTTTTGGTTATATAATTGAAATAGGAAGTCACACTGATTTGTCCTAAGGGGATTTCTTTAAAATCCTAATGCAGCAGGACATCAACATCTGTGTTAAAATATTGTCTGGCCAGGAAACGCGACACCAGTACATGAAATAAAATCTATTCCAGTGAAGTGGTGCTTTCTTGTGTGTGAAACTTTGAGAGAATTCATCTTCATTTTCTGTACTGGGACACCCATGCATAGCACATGTGGTTTGAAAGACTTGGCCCTTCCACAAGAAAGGATAAATGATTGCACATTTATTAAAAAGTATCTTGTCTTCAGATTCTCCTGTTAGAGCGTCATCTTTTAGCCTGGTCTGCTGCCTGGCTACATGAATAATGGCAGCTAGCATACAATCATAGATTTTCCTGCAGTTGACCTTTAATCTCAGGGTGTCTGAACACGCCAAAGAACAACAGCAATCTTAATTTTCTTTTCTCCCATCAACTGAACCTCAGAACAACTCCTGAGCAGCTTATTTCAGTAAGGACTGTGCCTGTGGCCCCCTAAAAATCAGCCTCTCTCAGAATGAGATCCCTTTAAGAATTAAGGTTCTTCAAGTAAAAAAAGCTAACAAAGCTCAAAACACACATTTGGATTCTACAGTTTGGTGTTTGTAAAACGCTGAGAAATGTGAGGTAGGCTCTGAATGCCAGGGACAGTTCAAAGTAAATTAACCAGATAAAAGCGATGAGAACCTTTTAGTATCTATTCACAATAACAGTGAGAACAGGAAACAAGCAGAACCCATCTGTGCAGCCCTAGGGCACCTCATACTGAGCTTCATGTCTCTAATAAAGTAGTCAGGTTAAAATCTAAGTGGCTGTAACATGTGGAGACTGCTCGGGTTACAGCAGCCAGCCGGGGCGTTCCCTGATGCAGGTGATAATCAGTATGATAATCACTATATTTACAGGCTTTCCATTTTATATCTGACATTGAAAATCACGAAGAAGGAGGGATTAAGGAAATAAACAACCTACACAGAAGCTTTACTGCTCCCCAGAGAATGCAGCATTTTCATTCATGTGTGACATGCGACAACAGCAAAGCAAAACAGCGACAGAACAGAATTTTCTTAAGAGGCTTCATTTCACATTAGGAGTTCTTTCAGTTTTGATAAACTTTAAGCATTATTCATTCATTACTCCAACTCAGCATTTTCAGAGCTATTTTCTATTACTGTCTACAACTGAACATCTCATTTCATAAACCCCTCTCCCTATCTTTTCACTCTTTCATACTTAAATATATTAAAAACTCACACTCCTTTTTCTATATAATCTTTTTACTAACCATGACAGCGAATTTATTGTTGCACTACCTAAAGTAGAAAGGGGATTTGGCTTTAGTTGTGAAATATCATTTGACTCGTATCATTTGGGGGGAAAAAATTCCTAAGTACAGTCATGCTGAAAGAACCTGTGTGCAATCTTAATGCGAGTAACACAATGTCACCAAAGTTAACACACACCCTCTCTTTGCATAATAGTGAACAGTTTACACAGGAAAGTGAGACAAATTAAAGAGATAACAATAAAAAAAACAACTTCCGTTAGTGCTGGCCTTGCTCTTATGTTGAATTTGCTTCCTAGCTGAAAACTATTTCCGTTCTTGCATGTATTTTACTGCTGTTGAAGTCTCAGCTGAAAACTATTTCCATTCTTGCATGTATTTTATTGCAGTTGGAGTACCAGCATTTAGTAAAAGCAGCTGTTTATAATCTACACACAGGCTAATTTTAACAGGACTTGTTAAAATTCTGAGCCTTTTTATCACCACCAATACAAACTATTTGCTTATAAGTAAATAGAAACATACACTCCAAACACAGAATCCATCAGCATTTGCATTCCTAGGAGTATTTGTTAGCCCCCTGTGTGTATTAAGAGACTTTTATGATTATAAAGTTAAGATGGCTCAACTTCAATAATCTCATGTTTGGTTTGCCATGAGACACAGAAGGCATGCCATATATTAAATATTCTTGACACGTCCAAAATTTTTTCTGTTGGTACCAAGGTTTTATGATTACTTGATCAAATTAAAGCCAAAATGGTAACAAATGCATGTTGGGTTAAAATTAATTCATGTAGGCCAATATAAAACTCATGCAGTTGCTTTGAAGAGCATTTAAAACCATGTATTGCCAAAATTAGCTGACAAAGGATGTTTCAAAAGCACCACCAACATTATTATCTACAATACACATTTTAACCTTTATATGGAAAAAAAGGGAGCACTGTAAACTAAATTTGCATTTCATTGCTGAAATCAACATTATCTCATAAAGAAATGATAAAACAGCAGGACAGCAATGATACTCTTGTACACTGAATGCATTTCCCATAATTACAAATGAAAGCAAATGCAGGGGACACTGAAGCTAATCCCTCCCTTGTCATCCTTCTTGGTAGAGAAAACATCTCACAGAATAACCTCAACTCACATATTACAGTACTACCCCCTGGATTTGATTTACTGTTTTTAATTTAATTGGGAGATTACTGACAGGTTTTGAGGGAGTTCCTACTATATTAATTGTAACCTTCCTGACTTACCCAAAATATACCCTATTCAGGAATTTCATCCTCTTTCTCTGCATAATAAATCTGTGACTCAGTGGGTTCAGACCAGCCCATGAATCAATGTAATCTCAAGCTGGCACACACACATAGAGCATGTGTAACTGCATAGAAAGATCCTTGCAGTACAGTGCAGAGCAGAGTGCATAACAACAAAAAGAAATAGAAAAGCAAACTTGAGTGGACTCACTCAATGAGAAATAGTTAATGACTGTAAGGACCGTAGACTTCATGTCTGCATTTGATGGGACCATTCCTACTGGTACCAACCATGTTTGATTAGAAGTTCAATAGTACTTCCAACACTGTACCTTACAAATCTTTCTAAACAGCTAAAATCTTCTATAAATAAATCTTAAACATTTCCTTCCTTTCCTACATTTCAGAAGTATGAATTGTTAGTTTTCTTCCATTTACATTGTTTCCTTGAACACACTAAAGTCTATGATAATCTCCATCAGATAACTCCCTTTTCCTTCAGTATAATCATTTACTACTATCCATCCCACTCATGAGTTCAGCTCCAATCCTGTTATAACTTTGTGTTGTTTACATCCTCCCTTGCTTTTCTGTAGATTGTGTTGTTTGTGGCAACAAAGTTAGTTTCACAAATCTCTAACACTAAACCCTTGTTATCTAAATGGGTGACAACTGAAATAAAGATATGGGAATATAGAGGTAAGTGCTGAAGATTTACATTTCTGAAACATGTTTTTTTCATTAGTTCCTAAAGGACAGTAGAATTGTACAACAAAAACTAAAACCAAACAAACACCCCAAAATACTGTATTATTTGTCTCCTTGCACTATAGAGAGATGGAAGTCTTTTCATTATAATTAATAACACTTGTAGTTTACCTTTCCTTAAGCAGGTCCATTTGTCCTTTGTATCTCTTCATCCCTTCTATCATCTTTCCCTGTCCCTAACAAGGAGTTTTCTCATAAAATTCTGTGCTTTCAGAGCTATACCCTTGTTTTATATATTTTGTAGGTACTAGGAATCTCAGATTTCAACAGTATCTGTGGTGCCCAGTAATTCTGAATATGGGTAAAAAAAAAGACATCTTTTGTTAAAATCTCCCTCCTTTTTTTGTTTGAAGGTAAGTCATGAAGACTGAATTTCCAAGATCACCATGTGCCCTTCTTTTGGTACTTCCTGCATAAAACATTGGCCACAGTGCAGGAGCTAAGCTACTTTTTAAGGGGACTAGTGACTTGTGCCAGACCATGTTTTCCACTCTTCCAGCTTCAGGCCAGTTTATGCTAAATATGACCCAGGCACAGACAGGACAATGGATTTTTAATTGCTGCCTTTGAATTACAACAAAGATGTCATAAATACACCCACTAACTTCATGACACGTGGTGCTCTTCGTGGTTTATCTTCATGTCATAAATACACTCACTAACATCATGGACACGTTGGTGGGGTGCTCTATTCAAATCCAGGTATTTAAGGAAGCCTGTAAATGTGTAACACCATGATTTGTCTTTATACTGCTCTTTCCTGTATACGCTACACAAAGCCAAACTAAGTTACATCTGATTTTATTACCTGTCTCAATTTTAAGAAAATAATACTTGCATAGATACACACACACATATTTATCATAGCAAATCAACAGTTCTTAAGGTGATGAAGTAGTAGCATACAAGAACTACAAGTACTTTCATGTGATGCAAACAGGGGTGATGTCAAAGCTGTGGTAATGATGATTCTGACCTACCTTGGGAATCAGAGGCAGATTCTGCTGAAGACCCTCTGATGATCAGTTGAAAATACGACTTCAACAAATGGCTGCTATTGATCAGTTGAAAATACGACTTCAACAAATGAATTATTTATTATTTAAAATGAATGGAGGAAACTTTACAGGACACAGTTCCAGCTGGATCACTAACCTTTAGTGCCATCAATACATTTATTCTGGTTAGTGGTAAAATACATATGTTCCTCTTTATTCAGTGCTAAATAGTTATCAACAGTTACTCAAAACCCTATCCAGCCTTTTATGTCATTGCAGTCTGATTTAGACAGGTATTGCCTTAAGGTCAACTGTTACTACATTTCACTGTGTAAACGCAACACAAGCTCATATGCCTTTATTAAAAAGTGACCATATATAAAGGCATTAAGGGCTCAAGAGGCAAATGTCATTTTATGCTTTTTCTTTTTTTCTTTTCTTTTCTTTTCCCCAAAGACAGTTGCTTTAATATGGGTCATAAAGCGTTTGAGAAACAGAAGACAAAAGAACCACACAGCATATTTTCTGAAACAAATGGTGAAATTTTGCTACAACTGAGCAAGTTTGTGCTATACTTGGGGATGAGGTACATGGATGTAATACTTCAATATAATTGTTGTTTGACAAGCACAGAGGACTAATCCTTGATTCAGTCAGTAGTGTACACCTGTTCACATTTCAGAGAAGATCAATAAAAGCGGTCATGGAATGGACAGACTCCACACACAGCTTGAGAATCAACCCTGAGAATCAGCAAGTATCTACCCCTCACTGGCTGTTACTGAAGAAAGCATAGCTGGCATCAGTTGGATGGGCAGATTTCTATAAAGGAACACTAAGGTGTTTTTTACCTCTCTTTTTCCTATAAGCAGCGCCAGACCCCAAAATTGCTTTTCTACACAAAGGACAGATAGCAAGAATTCGTATCATATTCTAAAATATTATTTCAGTTCGCTCCAGCAATCCTAAAGACACTGGTAAACATACGGACACTGCCTTCACCCCGTAGGTGAAAATATAAAATAATAATAATCAGTTCAAGTGAATA
This sequence comes from Pachyramphus minor, assembly GCA_013397135.1. Lineage (NCBI taxonomy): Eukaryota > Metazoa > Chordata > Aves > Passeriformes > Tyrannidae > Pachyramphus > Pachyramphus minor. The sequence continues at coordinate 105,059 of VYXB01002818.1, forward strand.
ATCAGAACAAATATAAATACCATATGGGGTTAAAATTGTAATGTTCAGCGGGATTCTGGCAGAGTACCAGAGGGTTTTGTCTGAAAAAGCCTAGTGTGAAAAGAATTGAAAAAGAAACGTATTTCCTGTCCTGCTTGGGTTCACCCCGGAGTGTCTGTATCATGTACAATTCATTAATATTCAAGCTATTTATTCTCCTATTCAGGTTATTGCCATAACTATAGTTCCTGCTAGAATCTTATATGGTAAGAATCACCCTGACTCAGAGCTTAATGCCATTATAGGGTCTGCAACAGCTGCAGCAGAGATATGCCTCTGAGCCATTTTGAAATTTTATGATGGATAAAGTGCTATTACTTGTATCTACCTTACAGCCTTACCTAAAGAACTGAACTACCTGTGACTCTGCATGTGTGTCTCTCCTCATATATTATAAGCATCAAATGAGTGAACAATACTTACGCCATTTCTCCATACAAATACATCTATCTCTACCTTAAAAACAAAGGCATCATGATCAGAAGAGAGGGAGAAGGAAAAAAATCCACTCCTCCTTAAACATCATTGAATCAGGAGAACATAATAAAAATGAAAACAGATATCTTAAAACTAATAGCTAGAAGAGCTTTATATGCATATAAAAATAAAAGATGTGGTGGTCTTTTAAAGTCTTTATTACTGTTCATTGGATGCTCCCAGTGCTAACTTTCTGGCTGGAGGGTGACAAATGGAAATAAGAGATTGCATCATTTTCCACAAGGCCTTCTATGATTGCAACCACTCAAACTAGCCTGAAATCAGACAAGATATTCTCATCTAGCAATTTCAGATGAAGAGAATAATCAGATACTGTGCTAAAAGTGCTGGGATCCAGCAGGACTTGTCTCTAGTCCAGCTAAAGGGTAACACATTTTTAGCAGTGAAACTGAGCTGTTTTATACACTTTGTTTAGTGTGGTGTCATGCATAGCCATTTAGAATTATAACTAAGGCTCTGGTATTGGGAACCCTATAAAAAGCAATCATCATGTAACACTCTTCTTATGCTGGGCTGGCTCTGCTTGTTAACTCTAGGAAGAAAATAAAGTTGCTCACTGCAACCTCTAGCAATAAAACAAACTTTTAACTGATCTTCAAAATACATATTTTACCCTTTCAATGAATTTCGAAGCCAGCTAACTTTAAGATTCTTACTGGAGTTTCTTGTGCTGTTTTATGTTAATTCAAAGATGCATTTATCTGTGTTCAAGATATGAATACTCAAGAAAAATTTTTTTTTTCCTGAAATTTTCTGTAGCTATTTTTTCAAAAGAAAAACCTAGTTCTCAGTCTGTACTAGCAGTGCTCTCTCACAACATGGTCATTGCATGGAAAACCAAAATTTCAATCTGACCACAGTTAGATCACTGTGGTCCTGACTGTATAATATGAGCTCTAATTCCAGATGTGACTAAGGCACTATTTATCATCTTCGACAAGTTGCTAATTTCTTGCACCAAATTTTTCAAAAATCCATAAAAGTTAGAATTTAACTGCTTCTGACCATTAAGTGTTTAAGGATGAGTGTTTTCTTTGGTATTATTATATATATATATTTTATATATTGTTATTTTTCTACAAGAAGCCTGCACCTGAGACCAGCTAAAATAGAGGCTGAAAGCATAGTCAAATAATGGAATTAGAGGTATATGATTCCAACATATTTTAGTGGTATTACAAAAGCCACAGAGTGGTTGAGTTTGGAAGGGGCCTCTGAACGTCATCTAGTCCAACCCCACTTCTCAAGCAGGGTCAGCTAAAGCAGATTGCCTGGGACCATTGGATTTTGAATATCTCCAAGGATCTCCACACCCTTCCTGGAAAATCTGTTCCAGCATTCAACCACCATCGCAGTACAGTTTTTTCCTTATGCTTAAGTGGAATTTCCTGTAGCTGAATTCATGCCTGTTGCCTTCTGTCCTGTCACTGGACACCACTGTGAAGAGCCTGCCTCCATCTTGTTTACTGCCTCTCATTAGTATGCATTGTTAAGCTCCTCTCCTCAAACAATAGAACTCCAAACCCTCAATCATCTTTGTGGCCCTTTGGTGGTATCACTCCAGTAAGTCTATGTCCTTCTTTCTCATGCTGGGGGTCCAGAACTGGACCCAGTACTGCAGATGCATCTCACCAGGGGAATGATCACTGCCCCCCACCTGCTGGCAATGCTCTTCCTAATGCAGCCCAGGATGCTGTGGTCCTTCTTCTTCACCATGAAGGCATATTGCTGGCTCAAATCCATTTTTTTCCCCACTGGAATTCTGAGGTCCCCTTTTGCCAAGCTGCTTTCCACCCAACTGGTTCCCAGCCTGTCCTGGGACAAACATTCCTCCCCAGGTAAAAGTATGTTCCATTTTCACTTGCTGAACTTCAGGAGATTCCCATCAGCACATTTCTGCATGCTGTCAAGGTCTTTGGAAATTCGATACTATCCTTGGTGTTGAGATAGTAGCCACTGACTGCAAGCATAGGACAAAATCCATGCTGGGGCTGGGTAGACAGGCAGACTTTACAAAAGACTTAGTGATATACACAGAAAAGTTAGGATGAAAAAGAAACAGCTAAAGAAACAAAGCAGTTAAGCACAGCCATGAAGCAGGTGAGAATAGTCATGGACCAGACCAAGGTGCACTGACAATTAAAGCAGTATCTCTCAGAGACTTGGAAAAATCCTCCACGCAGCTTCTGCGGGCCAAAGGACTGCCAGCATCAGTACAGAACACCAAAGATGAAGGAAATATGGAAGTCCATTAATGGGTTCACATGGGTTAGAATATGCTTGGCAGCAGACATTCAAATTATCTATCACCAATTGCTTCATGCATTCAAATCACTCTCATTTCATTATAATTGCTTTTTCCTTTAAAATCTGGCTTAGATAAAAGGATCATGACTATTCTTTTGGTTGGGTTTGTTACTATGCTTTCAAACATGAAAGTAATTTTTTTAAAAAAGTAGGATATAGAATTTCTATGACAGAAATGAAACTATAAGCATTCTCAGCACTCCTTTTTACTTTTAAAACACCATGCTTGTAAGAAAAAAGAATATTATAAAATGTAACATAAAAAAAGTATGAATATGCATTAATTCCTATAGAAAAAATTTGAAATTAGATCATGTAATTATAGTAAATTACATTCCTGCATCAAAGATCAGTAATCTTTCACCTAATACATAACAGCATAATTATGACAACAACTTATTTGTTGAAAGTGCACAGTTTAGCAATGCATTATTACATGGAGAACCACACAATCCCCTTTCTTTCAATGTGATCATCTGCTCTAAGATGTACTAGATACATAGCAGTAATACTGATAAGGTGAATTCATAGTGGTTTTGTGTGTCAAGCATTTGCCTTCCCTGTTAAATCAACTTTATGTGCACACACATACACGACTTTCACAAATGCATATACAGATCATGACAAAACAAATATGATCTCCCTCTCTGAAACCTTCTGTGTTTCAGTTTTCTGTATGCCCCCATTCTCCAAACCCTTCCAGATTACATCAATGGTTTTTGCAAGCATTTCTATTTATAGACCCCTAACTAGGGAAAACAAAAAGGTGCCTAAAATGGAATCACAGTCACCAAAATACCACAACTTATCAGCACTTACATGTTTTCTGAGCACTTGAAGGTTATAAAGACCTACAGCTCTAATTTGAGACATACTGGTTACATCACCATTCATGTCAAATAGTACGGATGGATCTTTTTGTTACTATGAAGTTATTTTGCCTTGTTAATATAATATAATAAGACTTACCTAGCCTCTCTTAAAAATATAATATTCACTACTTACAAAATATTAAAGTATAAACAGATTTTTCTTTCAATATAATGACTGAGGTTGCTGCACAATTTGCAATGTACTATTTCAGTTCAGTTATAGCTCACAGAGATAACTCTTAAAGCCAAGCTGAAAAGTAAAATTTGGACTCAGTCCACACAGAGAGAAAAGAAAGATTTGGTCAAGATTTGAATGAAAGACAATTCTTAGCTTCAAGTGTGCTCTTTTTACAAGAGCTGTTCTCTAAATCTCTGCTAAGCAAGGACACTCTCCCAGTGGCACCAGTAGTATATTCCAAAGGATTACAAAAATCTATCATAGTTTTGAAGCAATTATGTTTAAAAAATTTGGTACATAAGCATACAAAAAACATTACCATCTCTGATTCCACCATATGCACATTCTCCACATACTCCCAGACTCAAAGAAGATTTTATTAATCCTCAGCTATACCTCAGAACACTTACCATTTAACCTCTACTTCTGTGTCTTTAAAATGCTACATTTATTTTAGGATTTGTCTCACAACTATTTTTTAATTACTGAGATAACAGATTGACTTTATATGTTAATATACATTTACGTATTTGTTAACCATTACTATATGTTTAGTATATGTTAGCATATTGCAAATGAACCTGAAATTGCACCTGATATATTTCTTATTTTATTACATGACAAATGTAAGACTACATATTATTCCGAAGCTGAAATTAGTACTCATAGTAACAGTAATTCACTTTTGGACAGGTTATTTTTAGCTAAGTGCTTGCTCAAGCCCTTCACTGCAGATTTCTCACACCTCCTAAGTGTTCAAAAGTATAAATAATCTTTTTTTTCCCCTCTTCCTGTAGTATTACATTTGTGTTTAAATATAACAGAAGTTATTTCAATCTATTTAGTTTGCCTCACACTTTCCAACACAAAGAATTCCTGTGATTTCTTCCAAGATGCTGTGTCTCTTCCATTTTATGCAAAATTTGAAAAGAGCTGTGGGGTCAAAGCAGTGTTGTTCTTTTGTTCAGATTGCATTCCAATTTGGGCTCTTCAAAATTTACTTCCTTCTCTTATATTAGTAATAAGTTTTTTGGCCAAATACCAGATAACAAATGAATGGGAACATTCTAAAACAGTAGTGCTATGCTTTCAGAGCAAAAGTAGTGGCAATAACAGCACACCAGATGCTGCATTGGAAGTTTTATTTTAAAAGAGAGCTATTTAGGGATTTAGGGAAATGAAGAAAGAATAGCCTGCGACCTGTGAAAAGTGGCACAAATTTGTAGAATCTTCTTGATTTGAAGGTTGGTTTCCCGCCCCCCCCAAAGAGCTACAAGGGATATGGTGTTCATATAATATAGTAAAATCTAATTATGTTATAAACAAGCCGGAACAGATATTCGGCACTAGCAGACATGCATAAATCTTCCTAATTCCTTATCTCTTGTCAGATTTTATATCATGCACTTCTTTCACTCAGGTTAATCAACTCTTCTGAATTATGCTTCAAAAAGTCACATATGACATCTACCATGGCATATTTTGAAAATCACCATGTTCTAAAAGGCATTTTGATCTTAGGTTTAGACCATGAAAATGAACAGTTTATTTGGAGCCTGGCTGGCTTACATGGCAAGTGGTGAACAGTTTGCAGAGGATACTGTGCTAAAAGTGTCACTTTTAAAAATAATATTGAAGCAGTTCTTTACAAACATGGCACTTGTCCAAAGCACATATGGAAAATAAATATAACCATAAAATTTTATGCACTAGATTTGACCAAGGCCTTGAGTGTTAATTTATATTTTCTCCATTTTGCTGGAAGACTAGCTGCATTTGATAAAGCTACTTTATAAGGCCTCTGTTCTACTAACATTTACACATCACACATCTGGACTTGGAAAAGGATTCTGAGTAAAAGAGCCAACTAATGCAGATCTTGTTTACATTATGTGCAATTACTCTTGTGTCATGAATCTCCCTGGGATATCAGAATGTGCTGAAGACACCCAAACAATATGTACTTCAAACAAAAATGCAAAAGCCTGAATCTTTCTCTCCCTATCACTGAGCTTGGTACACATGATCATCTATAAAAATTAATGGTATTTGTTTTTGTAGTAATATTGCATTTCATTTTTATTAATTATTTGTAAGTAATTAGAGCTGCCCTCAGCATCTGAGGATCTCTGTTTGGATTGTTTTTCTCTCACAACTCGCTCACTGCAGCCAAGGGAACTAAGTGATGGCAGTTGCAACACTCAATTCTGTTACATAAACACATCTTCCTTGCCAGATTCCCCTGCGGTGTTCCCATTTCATGAAGTCAGTCTCTAGCATTTAGTAATGTACTGTACCAGCAAGTTTCTTTTCATGTCACAAAAAATTAGGTCCTCTGCTTCTGGCAGCAGAGCAGTATGTGTGTGAGCATCACACACATGGAATCCACCCCACACCGGGTGGCTGCACCAGCAAGACAACAGAGAAGAAATACAATACTTGAGCAGCTACAAAACAAGAACTGGATGTCAGATTTTAGCAGGAGGAAGACAGCCTTCATGCAGAAATTGAGGCAGATTTATTCCTAAGGCTGTTGCAGTGCCAACAAATGCGAATGCACATTACACCTTTAACCATACACAAGAGCCATGTTCTTCCTTCTGTACTGAGTGTATTTGTCAGTAATGATAAATAACACTCTGGCCAGACTATCCCTTAGGTGTAAATGGAGTTAACACTTTTTAACATCATAGCTGGAACAAACACACCTTTGACTATGAAAGCAGTATGTGGTAAAAGAGGTTGAGACATAGGCAGAGTGACTCAATCTATCACACAGCCCATCAGCTGCAGGGACAAGGGGCTTTCTGGACGAAGTTTCCCACCACAGCTGCCCATCCATAGGAGGCTGGATGGTCACACACTCCACTGACTTGCTGGAGCTTACCCTGCCCATGGACAGGTCACTGCTGAAGGCTATCTGGTAAATTATATAGGGACTAGTAGCAAGGGTCAGAGACCTTACAAGTCTTTGGGCATGTTTACAGAAGGCAGGGGAGCGTCACAGAGGTCTCAGAGCTACCTGAGCTACCAGTCTGTGATGGTAATTCACACCAAATCACACAGTTTAAGGTGCTCCTGAAGCACCAGGAAATTGTATCATCTAGTTTTGCAGGTTGCCCGTCCCGGGTCAGTTCAAATGTCTTTTGTTGAAGAGTACACCTATGCATTTAGAGGATTATTTGTAAATTCCACTAGCTTCCTAGATAAACATAAAAATACCACAGTTTTTTTTTTCTGAGAAAGAAATAGAGAAGAACAGAGAATCCAAATAAAAATCGATGTAGCTAGAATTACTTATTAATGGTTAAGAATTACAACACAATGAAAGAGGCTTTTTAAAAAAAATTTTACACACTTTTCAGTTAACATTGAAGCTGTGTAAAAAAGTGTCCTTCTTTCTAATTTAAGATTTCATTTTCTTCTGGGGGTCTCTGATCACATTGAAAAAGTCTAAACAGCAGCACTGCTAAATAGAGCTGGAATCTGAACCACTGGGTCTCCACCTCCAGTTCAAGGACTTAAGCAGGTTGGATCAAACTTTCCAATTAAAGTAGTCTTCTAGCTCTTCACTACAACTCCTACAGATAAATGTAATACCTAACAGCACCATGTCCACTTCCCTACCCAGCAAAGTGAGAGTCCTTCTTCATGGGAAGAATTCTGACACTACACGATGCAAGGAAGATGAGATCAACCATTACATGAATGTACATCAATTTTACTTTTGCATCTTCACATGGAATTGCTAATAGCTGGCTCCAAGTGTTGACATGTTTGTTCAATAACTCATATGCCCTGTTCCTCTTCAGTTAAACACATTTTCAAAGTAAGTTAAACAAGAACAAACCACTCCTGTTCCAGCATAAGACTGTCCACAAATGGACACAATACAAACCTGAGTTAAGGTTGTTGTGCTTAAAATAATGTGCTATCTCAATACAGATTAATTTTTCTGTGTAGACAAGTCTTTATTAAAAGGAGAATGACTGAAATGGTAGATTAAGTCTGCAGTCCTACAAACTGCTTTTTTTCAAATATATGTATTCACAATTATTATATGTGCATGACATTTTATGTTAGCTCACATCTCACAAAGGAGAAAACATAACTCAACTACAAGAAGAAGGAGTTTAGATCTGGGGTAAAATACTTTCCACCTTTCACTTGCCCACAGTCACAAGTCATATTAAGGTAACTCACCACTGTGGTTAATGATGATTTGGAAAATCTAGTACTTGGCTTCTCAGTTCTACTGGTGTCAATGAGCTGCACACCAAGGTATGGAAGTTACTACCTAAATGCTTCGTAAATTTGCCATTTCTAAAGGCAAAGAAGCAGCCGATAAAAATCACACTACTTTCTGTGATGCTATTTTATCTAACACTAACAATCTGTGATTAGCCAAAAGATAGATTTGTTTATGAGTTCACACTAAAAATCAGATAAAATGTCTTCCTGAATACCCTTCATTATTTACTTGAAATATTGCAGGTAAGCACCAATATTTCACAGAAGCGCAGAGGTTAAGTATATACTAGCGGAGGCTCTGCTGTTAGAAGCCAGGGAGACTTCCCTTCAGCTTGGTGGCAAAGGATTTACAATATTAGGGATGCCAACAACTGAGATACATTTGCAACATAAAGCCTTCTGTAAATCAGTGTGTAACTGTTTGTTTAGAAAAGTGTGTGATACTCTCAACTTCTACGTTCAGTACTTGTGCAGAAAATAATCACAGTTCAGGTGGCATTTGGGTATTCTGTATTTCAGAACCAGCGAAGCAATCTGGTGACATGGTCATTGCTATGGTAACTATACTTTTGTAGTGAACATTGAAGTAAATAGGTACATAAAACATGTATAACTTGTCAGTATGTAAGTTACTGTTGCCCTGGGGCTGCAATAATTTCCTTCCTTTAAAATCGTTAAATCTAGCCATAAATACTTGGTATCTCTCAATGTCTTATTATTTCAATAAGATGACAAGGCTCCTCTTACATAATATAGTGCAAACACACAAACACATCAATTTATCAAAATAGGAACTTTTTGAAGAAGTAATTTACTGGCTTGTAAGTAGCAAACTATGAACAAGCTTCTGGCCTGGATAAAGAAAATCACTCCCAGGTTTGTACTCACGCAAGGTTGAGCTGCTGAGGAAAGTCTGAAATGCTAAGAAAATTTCTCCATCTCTGGGAAACACAGAGCCAATTTCAGGAACAGAGCTCCAACGGATGCTCTCCAGTCTTCCCCTATTCTTTGTCTCCTCCTCAAATAAGCCACCAATGGTTGAGATGTGCAAAAACAGAACTCCTTCAGCAAATAGCAGAAAAACATTTTGGTCTCCTTTCATGCTCTGCTCTTCAGCATAAAGAATGCTTGGCCTAAGGAGGTCCTCCTTTTGTCCCAGCAGAGCAATGTAACACCACTGTTACGCCTTTGATACACAAACTCCTTTTGGAACAGTGAAATGCAAGCTTAACAAGTAACTTAACACAGGCTTCTCACACATAGTGACAGTGAACTGATACTCAGAGAATAGAAGCACAATTGTCTTCCAATTTAGACCAGGACTGTAATCCTGCTGAGCAGAGAACCAAAGTGATCGGTCTACCCATGGCACAGAACAAAGACAGCACTGAGGGGTCAAGTGGATCCCTTGGGATCATTTCCTTGGATTAGATTATGTATGTGGCTTGGAAGTCTTACATTTCTGAAATAAAGGGGATAGTGTTTTATGACAGCTGCATTATATCATCATATCATATGGATTAGGATGGCCACAGAGACTGGAAGGCCTGCACAATTATCAATGATGAGGGAGCTACAGCTGAGTAAGTCTTTAATAGAACATAAACCAATGTATGTCAAGTGACTGGATCAACGTCAACAGACATCCTTTTAAACTAGAGAATCCAGCTGCTGCAAGACAAAAAGAGAAAAGGTGATAATTTTATGTGTGATGAGAAAGCATCCACCTTAATGTATCATTGATGTTCTGGTCATAACTCTAATGCCAATATTAAGTTCTGTTTTTCACTGAAAGCAAATATTTGACCTCCATTTATGCTGAAAAACAGTGTGTCAAAACTGTACATGTTTTGAATGTACTTTCTGAGAGTGTACAAGAACTTTATTTACTAATACATTGGCAACTAGGTCCTTTACCATAGATACACACTGGCTGTACCCCAAAAGATTTAACAAATGTCATAAATAATTATTGTTTGAAATATGACATTCAGGCTACATTGAAAGCTGGAAATTTACACAACCTATTCATGATTGTTTTATCTAATTATATCTAGAGGGGCTACAACAGTAAAGGTAGCTCTAATACGGGACCACTAAAATGCTAATTACCTGTCAGTCCTTGCCTCATGGTTTTATAGACTATAACAATTTCGCTCTGAAAAAGCAAGCTCAAGGACTGTATTTTTGTTTCTTTTTTTTTCAGATGGACTCTCTCAAATTAAAACCCTGTTCAAAAAAATCATGTGGTCACAGCCTCTTGGGCCTTTACTTTAAAATATCCCCCATGTCTCTGCTGCCTTAGCTACACTGTACAGAGGGAACCTGAGACAGAAGCTACAAGTCTGCAGATGGAGGCCAATAGGGAGCAAGATCTCCATCTTCCTCCAGCAGTAAATTCCTATATCAACTCAGCCTGTAATGTGCAATTTCACATTAATATAACTCTGCAAATCACCTCCTCAGAGGCTTCATTCATCAGTAATGCTCTCACTTCATTATGCTATTCTGCTGATAGAAAAGGTACACAAGTATAGGTTAACAGGTTGGTGTACTGTGGCTGTTTGTCTTATGCTCTGTTATATTTGAAAACCTGTTTGTATGAGCCAACACCAATACAAAATTATTTAAGGTTGAGAGAGGTAGAATTTTTGCATTGCTATTTAATCCTTGGGTTTTTTGTTTGGAGTCTATGTGCGGTGCTTTTAAAAAGCCATAATGATGATGAAAATGATGATGATATTATTATGGTATAATATATAAATTATTATCAATACATTCTATAACTACAATGATACATAATTATTATATAACATATAAAAATATATTATTACTACTAATAATGGAAAAAATAACATCAAGTCAATATACAGCAAAAATCAGGGTATGAGCCAATAATTTCAGTATTAGGAACTGCAAGAAAACCCAGGGTTAAGTTTATATTGAAAAAATCCAATTACACTAAAAGATAGACAAGCAAGTTACTCATACATTAACTCCCACCTGTCTTGATAGTGCAAATGAAAACATATATGAAAAAAGTGCAATGTTCTGAAAACATAATTCCTAGATAATTCAGTACCCCAAGCAGTAAAGTATTTAAGTAATAACAATAGTTATTATGCATTTTTACAGGATACTCTATCATTGTTATTCTCGACTGCAGGACAGAGACAACTCCCTGACACACAGCTCTTTCATGGTGCTCTTGTGCTGACAGAGGACCAAGTTAACAAAGAGCAACCAACCTTTCACAAATCTTGCATCACACAATCCCTGCTGCCACATTAAAGATTAATGTGGCAATACAGGGAAGCCCAACCTCCTTCCCCTTTGCTCTCCTGCATAAGACTTAGGCATAGTACAATCACGGTATTCTTAGCCCACAATCTTTCACTCTGTTCTGCTAGAATTCAACAGTTGTTTTAAAACATGGGGACGACTATTAAAAGTTGCTGGAAGTATTCATGCAGAAAGCTGAAAAGATTGACAGTGAATTTTTTTTACTTATACAGCAAAGACTAATTTGTATTTTACGCTGTTTCAGCAGTCTTTAACTGTTTTCTTCAAAATCACTGGCTCAGTGGCACCATATGGAGCATGTTGAACTTAAGATACCAAGAATGTGTCCAAGATATATCTCACTCCAGTGTGTTAAAACATTCCACCCTGCAGCTGTCATTATAGAATATAATTCATACTCTAAAGTTTAAAGAAAAACAGTGTAGCTTACTATGCTTACAAAAATATAAGATTCTTTTGGTTCCAAGTAACAGTCAGTAAATGGAAAACAGTTAATCTTAAATACTTCTGTCCAAAATATTTTAAACTTTAACTGATCATGAACTGCTTTAATTCTACATGATATTTAATACTGTAGTATTTAAGAAAGCAAAAAAAAAAAAATCTATAGTGAAGGGACTTGTGTATTTAGCCTTAGCATAGTCCATCATTACTGCATACATTGCATTTCTTTTAAAAATTGATATATGACACTACAGAGCAAAAACCTTAGCTACATTGTGTAATGGCACTGAACAAGCATATCATCATTATTATGACATTTCACCTCTCTCTGGTCATTACTTCTCCAGTCTTTTGCCTGATATCTCTGTTTAAAATGAAAGTTTCTCAGGACAGGACATGCCTCTTACTCTGTTTTGTACAGTGTATAGAACAAACGTCATTTGTAAAGCTAACTGCTGTAATAATAAAGGTAAAAGACAGGCAAGACAAAAGAACACGATTTCTTAGAAAAGCTGTCTTGGGATGGACACATTATTCAAATAGTCAATTTGCAAACAAGATGCCTTAGATGAGGTTCCACCAAACCATTTTAACATGCCAACCCATCATATATGCTGCATATGATATGTTTCAGAGAAAACTGTTTTAGAGAATCTAAAAATTGTATTGATATGATTTTTCATATGTCTTTGTCTGCAAGGTCAGGAAGTTGTATCAGGCTCAGGGGAAAAGGTTTTAGAGACCTTCTAAAGTTATCCCTTAATAGTTTACTGATAAATGGTAAACACGTATGTAAGGCTTAATGTCCTGGAGGTCTTGGGTAGGCATGGGTAGGCAGCAAATTGTGTGTGCCCTGCTGGCAAGGTGGGAATCTCCCCTGTACAATATTGTCAGTCTTCCATTTACAGCCATTCAAGGACCAAAGACACTGATTCAGGCTGAGCATCACATGCCTTATGTCCCCAGTCAGTACAATATGAAGGAGGTATTTCATATTTGCAGAGAGATTACTGGGAGCAGGAACATGGAAATGGTTTTCACAGGTTGGTTTATTACAGAAAGATGGCTGGTTGGGGCAGCTGAGAGCACAGAAGCTGGCTGTTGAAAGAGAGCAGTATCTCAGTCATAAGTACTGCCGAAGACCTTGTTATACTTTCCACATAGCTGTGATGGGCAACATAAGATCCATAGAAGTGTTTGAAAATGTGGAATTAAAATAGGAAAACACTGCGGAGTTATACCAAATTTGCACCCCTGGCTGTGGTTGGGTATGAAGTGTTTGATTCCAGAAAAATGAAACGCAAGAAATATACAACAAAAAAAAAGCAGTTAAGGAAATGTTACAAAAAGGTTAAGCATCATAACTTACTTGGATGTTGATTTAAATTAGTAACACTGTTAGAGCAGCTTAACATAGACAAAATTAGTTACAATTCAAACAGTTTGCAGAATGAGTTGGATATATTTCAAATCTACTTTTGTGAATTTTATCTACATGAAGTATAAGTTTTCTTACTCATAATCCTGAACAAGGATTAATTGCAAGAGATGTTATTAACGGATGAACAAAACAGTCACACTGAAAGCATTTTTTCAATTCCAATTAAAAAAAAAATCCATTAGAATATTGTATAAATTACCCAATTCTCTCCATACACCTAACAAAATCATTACTGTATCATTAGACATACAAGATTTTGAAATAGAAAAATTGGGGTTTTGCTTTGTGTTTTGTTACATGAGACACTGTCCTAAAAGTTGTTACCTGGAACAACATCCACGAGACAGAATATCTGCACATCTTACTCCTGAATTAAGCATTTTCCTTGTCTAAAAACATTGCTCGTTATCCTAGTACACACTCTTCTCTCACTCTAAATCTATGCAAATGCCCTCCAAAGTAACTCACTTCTGTTAATTTATGTTGCACTATTTTACACAGCGCTTTTTTAAATTCCAGATAAAAATAAACTGTTTAAAAATGGTAGAGGTGAAGGTTGGTTAAAAAGTGATAATTGACATTTAACTTCTTAAAATAAACAACACCAATGGAAGATGTGCAAAATGAATAGGTATTGTTTGAATAGTCTGTTACAATAAAGACTCTCCCTAATATACTTGGTATCTTTACCATAAATGAAAAGAAAACTTTGGGATGAGTTACACTGTCATTTCCATGCCAACTTAAAAATTATCCCATGAATATATCTGTAACACATTAAACACTTTGATCTTGATTTTAGCTTGCTCTACCTGAAATATATTCATGAACCACTCATCCTGAGACACAGAGTTCTTGTTTGAAATAAGAAAGGAATTCATCTTCAAGTAGAGTTAATATGGCCTCCTGAAACTCATGGTTTCCATGGTGTACTCTAAATAATGGGTCCACCTGCCACCATTCTACACTTCAGAACACTCCTGAGTGTGTCCACCCACCTTTCAGATAATGCATGTTCATAGATGGGTTACAGCTGGCCATCATAAGGCTGTGTACTTCTTCAGTTCTTTTCATGAGTTTAGATTTTAGAAGCAAGATATTTGGTTCCAGATGATGAGTGTTCTTTTTTGAGCAGTGAGATTCAGTAGTTTGACTCATTATCGTAATTCACATATACCAAGATGCAGCTCCATCCAAATCTGGCATTTACTTTGATGTTCAAATCAAATGCATAGTGTTTGGCAACTATACATGCAGAATTTAAATTGACTGATCCATTTATCTGAAACTGGTATGTGTCCAAGACCACTCACAGATGTATTTCCTGCTCGAGTAGAAATTCCGACAAGAGGAAAAAGACATGTTAATCATAGCTGCTCCAAAATAACATGTATATCAAATACTGTGTGTTAAGAACATCTGACTATCCATCCCCATAGGTCATACATGTTTCAAAAAAAAAAAAAATAAATTAGGGAAAAACAGGTAGACTGGTGGTAAAAGATCCTGCAATTCCATGAAATTTCCAGTTGCAGGAAGGTCCTCCTTACAGAGGAATCAGGATTGTCCCAACAACACGTTTATGGCTACAACTTAATTTCTCATGAAAATTCCAGTTCTTTTAAGAAAGAATCTTGCACAACTTGGAGAGGTCAACAGTCTGATAGACAAGATAAGAATGCCCTGGTCTCTCAGAGGAATTCCAGAGGAGAAACACACTGCATTAAAAGAGATCCTAAAGAGAACTTAATTCTGTGAGGTCTCCTACCTGCCAGGGATCAAAGATACTGTCTGTAGCTTGGTCTCTCAGATTTACAAAAATAGAATCCTCCAGAAGGACAGTCACAGGGAAAGATAAATGAACAAGCTCTTGACCTGCAGACTGGCTTAGACTCAGAATAATATCAAGATGAATAAGTAGAATTTCTCAATAAGAATAATAAGTTTCCCTTGCATTGAGGTATCAATCTTTAGCATACGAAAAAATGAAAACAAAACTCCTAATTCCAGAGATATTTGGGATATTTGGCTATACCTTGCTAGCAGAAGAACAGCTTGAAAAGTATCACAAAGGACAGGTTAATTGGGTATCCTAAGGGTCCTCCATTGGAATGTGTACCACTTTCCCATTGCTTTCAAGGAGGTCTCTCAAATGCTAAAGGTTTTTGCTTATTGACAAGGACAGCCCATGTCCTTATGGAGCAGGCAGAACCAGGTGGCTCTAAGGTTTGGACCAGAAGCAGATGCTAATGACCTGGAGGTCAAGTCCTTCTCCTTAGCTGTGGGTAGAAGGAAGAAACTTTCTACTTGTGAAGCTGTTGCCTCCATATGAAATGAAGATGAGGAATACAACCGTTTGTTGAATTTCAAGTTCAGAGTAGGGAGTCCCCCTCTACACAGCTAGAAAACTAACCAACAAACAGACAGTTTTATATATTACAAAATTTCAATTGTCCCAACCATTAGACTGCTACAATTCTTGCCTTCAGAGGAAAGCTCCTTCACCTGGAAACCACCTGAGCATGAAAAGCAAATTGACTCATGTATGCATGTTTCTCTAATGTGATTGCATATGTTGTTGGTTTTACCACAGAATATGAGGAGTCAAAGAAAGGCTGACTTAATGCTATTCATCACACATGGATTAGCAGTAGTTTCATTAAAGTAAAGGTTTTCTGGATAATTTCTGTGGAGAATTAAAAATATTAAAATGTAATGACTACGAGGGATAAGTACCATTAACTTAGAACAAAAACCTACAGAGTAAAGAAATTTCTCCACGTTGTTTCCCTGGGAGCTCAGTACTTAAAAAAATGGTATTGTAAGTCAGAATATGACCACTAAACCTGAAAATATAGCTTAAGCAAATGTCATGTGACTGCAAAATTATCATCCAAAGGCTTGTAAATGGGATAGCTTAAGTTCATAAATAAGGCAGGGTTTTAGAGATCAACTAACACCTTTGGGAAAACCATGGATGCTTTTATGTATCTTTCAGACAGGTATCTCCAATTGTATTTTTTCTAATTATTTTACAAGCTTATTTCCTGCCTCTATGACAACTCTTTGAAAAAAGTTTAGAGATCAGTAAAATGTTTTTGCAACTCTTACATACATTTATGACCCATTGCATATGCTTTATAATATATTGCACATTTAGCTTTCCATTTAATGTCATTTACAAGAGGGATAAATTATGTTTTAATTGTATAATTAGTAAATCTAATAAATGAAAATGTCCCATATTGTAAACTCTAATGTCTTTACTCTAAATTCTAATTAAAAATTAAAATACAGATTTTAATCAGTAACGGTTTAGCATAAGTCAGTTCTAAATACCTTCAACATATACGTCAATGCATGAAGGAAAAATCTTTTTGCGTTAATTTACTTAAACACAGCAACTTTTCAGTAGTCTTAAGGAAACATCAATGGGTTACATTTATTCTTAAAAAATCTACAGTAGGAAGAACCCCTGACAGAAGGTGATATAACTAATTAGAAAGAAGAGAGGTTCAAATGACTAGTTTTGCTCTTTTTTTGTTGAAGAAAGTCAGAAAAATGAAATTAGTTAATAGATTTGTAATCAGACGTGAAACAGTCTGGATGGAATAAAAATATTACATGAGTTATATAAACAGAGTGAAGGAAGGTGTTGACAGAGAAAGATAACATGATTAAAAAAACTAAGTTCAAACTGTAATTTGGGAAAAAAGTGCTATCTAATATTATAGAAAAATAGCTTAACATAATAAAGATATTGTCAATTCTATTCCAAAACCCCTAAAGTAGGTTTCCAAGACTTTGAACATCATCATAGACATATTATGGCTCCCTGACTATCCTTTCCTCTTCTCCCCTTTCAAGAACACTTTGTTGAGAATCAAATTTACAAACAAAGCAAGCATCAATACATACTCTTTAGGTAAAAAATTCTCTTTTATACAAAAACCGCTGTCCACGAACATTTACAGCTAATATCTGAACTTATCCTCCATAATAACATTCAACTAAATATCTGCAGATAAAAACTACTTAGACTGGTTGCATACATAACATAAGTCAGAATAAAAAAGGATATTGACGTAAATACTATGCATTTAAGTCAGTCAATGACCCCAACTGTGTTTCTTTGCTGTATTGCTTGGAAGACCCTAACAGGATTGCCTGGCTAGATCTAACGAAACAGAGAAGTTATCAGGCTTTCCCTTTCAAAGTCCTTTGTACCACCATGAACTACCCTCTCATCTAGTCAGATCTAGTGATCACGTTGCCTGGGAAAACTGGACCAGCTCAGTGATTCAAGAGTAGTCCAGCCTACTGAATTCACTCTTGCCATAGACATAAAATTGCTGAATCTGAGTAAAGGGGGCTGATGACATCACGTGATAAGAACAGGTGAGGACCCACCTGTCAGCTCACACTTAGATGTTTTCCATGGGGATAACATGGCACTGAATGGACAGTCCACTGCAAGGATTGTCTGTAACAAGGGGAGAATCCCCAGTACGTGTTGGCATAAAAGGCTTCAGCATGTACTAACAATCCTCTGAATCAGAAACTAGCTACATCTGCCCTAAACAGAGCTTGGAATGTGGACGCATTGAATTAACCTTAGTTGGATTGGAAAACAAACCTTTATTATAGCTTAAGTATTTCACCTGCATTGTTATCTGCAAGTATCTGTGAAATTGCATTGTTCTGAATTTACACTGATTTAAAGAAGATTTTGTGAACATTTCTGACTCCGTTTTTCTAGTTCTTATCAACTGCATAACTCAATTTTTTCCCCTAGTGATCTGATTATTGAAAAGGTGTATGCAGTTTACCTTCAAAAGGCTGTCAGATACATATAGTAGTATTACATTGAAAACTGAAAGCCAAGTTCTACACCTCTTTTCCTCCAGACAGGTGAGTTTTGTCCAAAATGTAGCCAGCAGCTGACAACATCGCAGGGCACTTAACTGAAGAAGAAAGTTATAACTCAATTTTGCTTCTTCCTGGCTCTGCTCTCACTGGGTGACCTTCAGCAAATAACCTTTCAATTGTCCACCTGTGAAACAGACAAGACTACACACCCACCTTATTGGTTTATTCTGAGCTTTAATGTTTATGAAGTGTTATGAGACGCTCTGGGAAGTGCTACAAAGTGAAAAGGGTTATCAATCATCGTCAGTAAAACACAAGCTGCTGAAACACAGTGGAATCTGCCTTCCTTTCTCACAGGACATGTTCTGTCATGTGCTGCAAGCTCTCCAGTATTCACAATCTTAAAAGTATCTCAATGCTGCACAATACAAAGAAGGATAAATATCCCTAAGCATTCTGAGAGACTATCGGGAAATATTTTTAGTTTGAAGAAGTGAAGTCTGCTGGAAAGTATATGCTTTGCTTCTAAATATCTGCTTGTTTTCTGTAACAAGAAAGCCATTTTTTGAGATAGGATTCCTAAATTGCTTAAATATCTAGACATTAGCTGAAAGCAGTGCCATATATAAATTTAAATACTTGGCTCTCAATTTTCCTTTCAGTCATAATGTACTAGGTAAACTGTACTAAAATAATTACTTGCTTATTACTCATGAATTTCAGTGCAGCAGCTGAGACAATGTAGATAAATAAGATGATTAATTGAGACAGAATGAATCACAACAAAATATGTTGTTGTATAAGGTATGATTAACTCCACAGTGATTCATATCATTTCAGATAACAGGGCTTTTATTGGAAACGGCTGCAAGGTTGGGAAATGATTTAAAAGCATTTTATCTTAGAGAGCCACTGCAGTTCACATGGGAGGGAAAAAAAGGAAAAAAAAAATAGAGAGAGGAGAGAAGGAAAAGCAGATTCAGTGTCTGCAGCTGAAATAGCCTTGGGCTGTTTCAGCATCCTTCCCACAGCACATCTTTGCAACATGCCATTGACATTATCCACCTCCCTTGTGCTAGAGATGCGCTCATTTTTCAGATGGCCACAGTTTATTAGATATTCCAAAACTGAGAAAGTTAATTCTATGAATTAAGGAGCAATATTACAATGCCACAGCTGTCGTATAATTGAAAACACAACACCTGCACCAGGAAATAGGCATCCAAATTGTACAGAGACATCAAAGAAAAATAATATTTATCTTTCCTCCATTCAGAATTACACTTTTTCATTCCCAGGCTCCCTCCAAAGACTGCAGAAATCTTAAGTGTAGGATTTAGAAACAGAAAATACTACCTGTTTACTGCAGTTTAGAAAAGCAAACACCAGCAGCAGCTGACCTTAAAAACCTCTACCTGTTAAAATAGAAGGCAAGATGAGATGTCTCCTTACAAAATTTTTCCCCATGTGTATTTAATAAACTAGGTCAGAATATCTGACTACGATTTTTAACTGAACCGCAGACTCCCTGTAGGGAACTGTGCAAACCTCAGTCTCTCACCCAGCCTATGAACTGAAGATAATTACCCTCACCTGTGGGGCAAGTTTCTGAGAACTTCTGAAAGCACAAGGAAAAAGAAGATACTCACATATAAACTGAAATGCAAAACACTGATATCCAACTTAATTTCACTTAAGAAGATGAATGTTTCTGAAAACTTAATTTCAAACGATTAAAGATGTAGAAGCTAAAGGTTGAACTCCTAAGGATGACAGTTTGCAAACAACCATGACTGAAAATACTGCTCAATATGGACCAGGTCCAGTAAGCTAAAAAAAAAAAAGAGGTTTTTTAAGGTTCCTTATGTAACATATATGCAGGTTAGCAGTACAGTAAAATAAGCCTCTTCAAGATCCTCAGTTTCAAATATGATCTAGTATTTGCCTTCTACTAATAACTTCAAACATTTAAAAATAATTGTAAATGATTACTTGTGAACACTTCAAACAGAAGCATCAATTTGGTGATATTTATGGCAGGACCAGCCATCCTTTGCTATGTTTGTTACTTCTTGGTCCCATCTGATACAGAAGAATAGACTGAAATGTTGGTCTCTCATTATTGAAAGTCAAACTGTATTTCCTTTCTTCCACACACCAAATTACATCTGCCACCTGATTTTCTCCTGACTCTTACTTCTTAATACTTTCCTCAGAATCAGACAACTCACTAATGTGAAAGGACATTCAGGTGGTTGTGGAAAGCTACATGCTAGGTCTAGAAACAGTAGCAATTGTACAATGTAAATTCAAAACAATTCACTTATGCCATTATGAATACACACTAGTGTGAATAGAATCACCATGAGGCTTATTTATCTTATGAAAGTGATTCTATCTCATTCAAGATTCTTGTGGGCTGTGGGCAGATTCCATTCCTAAGCCTGCAGGTATCAGTTTGGTTTGATATCTTATTCCATACAAAGGCAGCCATTGTTTCAAAGCCCAGGATTTCTAACTTCCTAACCACCACTAAAGCTATTGTTATTGCTTCTTAAAATGTCTTGCACACAACCTGCTCTCTTTTCAGTGCATTTTCTGTCACACCAGCATCAATAAAAGTTGGCTTTTGCTTTTTGTTATAAAGCCCTGTCATAGAATCTTACATGAGGAGCTCAGCATGTTTGTAATTCTAAAGTTTCTAAATTCTACAATTTCTCAGTGATGCCCTGCCCACACATGGCAAGAGAACCCAGAAGATCTTCACCACATCAATATGAACAAATATTCCTCTGAGTCATGAATTGGTGCCATATGCAGTGATGAATCATGTAAAAGCCTTGCAGTGTCCCTTGAATTCTAAAGAAACTGCTATCCAGTTGCACATCCAAAAATACACAGCCTATTTCCTCCCAAAAGTAGTTCCTTCCCTGAGAAGATGCCATTGTAACTCACATCTTTTGGAGAGACTGGATATTGAATTCAGAGTCCTGTGCCCATTAATGACTTCGATGGGTCAAGTATATCAGAGACATCAAGCTTTAGCCCTAACTGGGAAAGTGAAAAGAGGTCTGGGAAAGAAATATATACAAATTTAGTCTCCTTTACTTGCCTAATATAATTTCTGTGTAGGAAACATTCCATAACTCTGTGTAATCATGTCACTTTAAAAGCTTTTACTCCTTTGACCATTCTGTTACTGAAAGTTACTTTGAGTTGTAAAATATGTATTCGAAGGTGAGCTTTTACAGCTGAATTAAGCAGCAACTTGTGACAAAACAGTTATCATCAGGAGATAATTGACCTTATTTGAGAGTTAAGCATCCTAAGGCAAAGCAGAGTGTGCTTAATCCTGGCAGGTTAATTATCCAGTGATTATGGTAGCTTGGAAGGTATTACTGCTAAGAACCATTTGCAAAATGACACTATTAAAAAAACCTTAATTTAATAAAAATTAAAAGCAATGACAATAATCAAGTTCTCCAGTCATGTATTGCTACATAATGACTGCAGAATGACCCTAATTGGTTAGCAGCAATGACCATGTAATTATTTCTTTTCTGAATGTTCTGTACTAAATTTATTATGTGAAGTACATATCAAAAATGCAAGACAAGATGTTTAGGTAGTTATAAAAGGGATTTAAATAAATTATCAAAACACCGGTGGTCACTGAGTTAATGCTGAAACTGATACAAGTTCTGAGTTGTTAGTACAGCATTCCATGACTCCACTGCAGTAAAGGGTATGCTGGCATTTACATTCTAAACTAGAACATTTATTCTGAGAGGTTTGTAACTTGCCCATTTTAATTACCATCTGGCTGAAACTTGAAATAACCAATCTCCATTCACATGTAAATTTTTAAGTAGAAGATGTAATTTAAAATCACTTTGCCAATTGTTTTTAGTTTAGGAATGGCAGCAATTTGGAATTTTGCTGCACTTCAATGTTTTTGTATTACTCAAAAAATAAACAGCTTGGTGCTTAACAACAGAATTGTTTTGGTCTATAATGTGGAGTGAAGATAAATATAGGCAAGAATAAAAATTGTGTCTAAGAGTATTGTTTGCACTAATAAAGTAACAACCACAACATTTAGTATGCCTTGCTTATATGTTAATTTAGGAGCTTACATTGATGGAAATTTTCACAAAAAGGAAAAGGAAATCACACTAAATGGGCAAAAATTTGGTGTTGGCTGGCTGAAGTGGTTCATTGCCCACCAGGACATACAGACAAAAAAAATCCTGTACTTGTAGCTGAAATTACCAAAGGAGGAAGCTACTAGAAGGCACAAAATGTCAGAATGAGCCTTCTCTTGAGTTTTGCAACTACTCTGTACCAACAACCATACGCAGAGAGCGGAAATACTGACAATCAGAAAACACAGCAGCTACTCCAAACTAGAAGTACATTATGCCAAGAGTGTGGTTTCAAGTCACATAGAAAGACAAGAGAATAAACCACTGCAAATAGCATTTCAACAACTCAAAAGCAGCAATAGCCAGCTTATATGGCAGGAAGCAGAGACCAAAAAATGACAAGGGTTTCATGATTAGTATAAGTAGCAAAGAGGGTGGTACTCTGAAGAATTTATATATATTGCACTGCCAAGTTCAAGATGTTCACTTAAGTTTAAGTAGTATCTATTATCCTGAAAGACACCAAAATGCTTCAGAAAATGCAGGGAGTCTTTCAACTTTCAACTTTAACAAACACAACAGTCCTATCCAATATTTTATGACAGCATGGGAATAATATCATAACAAACTGAAATGACATAGGAAATTTACATAGATTGAATATAATTTCTAAAATTGGAATGTCACATTATAGTGGATTATTGCCTATAAATAACACAAATCTACAAAATGTAACAACCTACAAAAAATAGCACCTAATGAACCCTTGTGATCTGAATTATCTTACTAGGTCAATGAAGCAGTATTTATATTAAAAACCAGCAAGGTTTAATCCCAGAAGTTTCTACGAAGCCCATCTACCCCAAATTGGCTGGACTTAGTATTATGTAATTTGTGAAATCTGATAAGATTTTTTGTGTCGATATGACACAGTTATTAAATCAAAATATTCCGTACTATCTTTGTGAGGACTGTATCATGAAACATGTATAAAGGTAACAGGAATAGCAGCAGCATGTCTGGAAAATACTTTTTCTGTGTAGTTAGCTATAGTTAAAAAGATTTCGCTCATCCTACGGCATTTAGAAACACTGCAATTTTCTTTGTTTTAAAAATACTTATTTTAAAATTTTTTAAGTCCTATATCTGTGACAACGTTAGTCCCTAATGTGGACATGTGGACAACAGTCTCAAGACTGACTTGTGTTGCTGCAAGTCCCTGTTGTCACAATCAGGAGTAACCCGTGACAGGAGTAATTTTCCTGTACTCATGTAGTTATTTTGAGCAACAAACCCACATTTCACTTCCGTGTGTCACACTTGCCAAGGCTTTTTTCAACCTTTTCCTGCTGAGCAAACTAATAAATACTAAAGAACACTTTCTAAAGTGGAAAAAATCAAAAAGTGATAGCACTACGATGAGTGAAATCTGAATTAATTTTGTCTGTTAACATGGACTTCCAGGCAGAATTTCATGCAATCTGTTTGCCAACTTGCATAGCAAAGATAAGCTCTCCTTTGATGGACTGCCAGTCCATCTACCATAAAATCATTGAGAACCTTTTAAACCAATTATCTCTTTCTTAGTTTTCTCCTTCCACTTCTCCCCAAAGAGTTGTCTTCATCCTAGAAAATGCTATTAATAGCAGTAGTATGGGTATGGAATCAAGTTGAAGAAGCTCAGTAGTAGCCCTTCATGTGTTTCCTTCCAGCAGACTTAACTTCAGGATGAGTACATCATGCACATGGGCAGTTATTCCAAAGCAGCAAATGGGCTCATATTTCCTATGAGAATAAGCAGGTTGTAAACCTCTAACAGGTCAAATGACATCTTTGACATCTATTGAAATATCCCAGACCAGTGACCATAGACTTGATTTTGCAGTAACACCTCACATGGTCAAGATTCTCTCTATAAAAAAAGGAGCAGGAATCACAGAATCATAAAATCATCAAGGCTGGAAAAGACCTCCAAGATCACTCAGTCCAACCTTTGACTGATCACCACCCCATCAACTAGACCATAGCACTAAGTGCCATGTACAGTTGCTTCTTGACCACTTCCAGGGATGGTGACTCCACCACCTCCCTGAGCAGTTCGTTCCAATGCCTGACAAGCTTTTCAGTGAATAAATTCTTCCTGATGTCCAGCCTGAACCTCCTCTGGCACAGCTATGTTCTGGGGAAGCAGGCTCTGAGACACAAACACCTTGGTGCAAGAGATACGAATACTTCAATTAATTTCTTAAGACTCACCGTTTCATTTCCAAAAAGAACATCAACATAAGGCATAACTTTCATCATAGGCTCTTTGTAGAACTGGCTAATAAATGGTGCAGAAAGATTCAAGCTGAAGATCTTGTTGTTGGCAGAAGCCTGAGTAGCCACTTTTAATACTGCTTCCGGTGACACCGTCAGGAAGAATCCCTGCAAGCATCCAAACAAATCAGTGTATGTTACTAATTTCATATTAGGTACCACATCAAGCGTGCTGTTCCTATAAAGTCTCCCCCAACCCACATTTGTCATACACGTGCACAGATAAAAACTTCTGGGAAACACTGCTTTTCCATTAAGGTATTAAAGAAGTGACAAAAAAATCTGCATATATCTATAACAGACTTCCAAAATTAGGCATAACTCTGTATCTCTGCAATTCCTGAGCATGAGCAGCAAGTGTTAAATTTAAGGCCAGAGATAATGTCTAAGGCACAGTAATAAACAATTTTGAGGAAGGTCTGACAAATAAAACATCATCTCAGTCCTACCTATAACACCACCACCACAACACACTGAAAGGTATAATACTGAAAAAGTATAATTTTCCAGCTTTTATCCATATGATTATGCCTTCAAATCACAGAATATCTATATTTTTATCCTGCATACTTCAGTTATCAGATCATCCTAGGCATTCTACTCACTGGAAAAAATAATAAAATTAAGAGTCTACAGATTAAAGACTGCTTTGAGAATGTATCCATTTATTTCTTCTTACTCCACACTCTCCAGTCTAGCAAATAAACAATTGATTTCAAAATCCGGGCACAATTCACTACTTGACAACAAAAGTCCAAAGGGAACAAGAATCCTGTGCAAGTTGAGGAGTTACTAGTACCTTGAACAACTGAAAG
Source organism: Pachyramphus minor (assembly GCA_013397135.1). Classification (NCBI taxonomy): domain Eukaryota; kingdom Metazoa; phylum Chordata; class Aves; order Passeriformes; family Tyrannidae; genus Pachyramphus; species Pachyramphus minor. The sequence goes on from VYXB01002818.1 coordinate 130,540, forward strand.
CCTGTAAACATCCAAGCTTCTTTGGTATTTCTACATTCTGAAGAATTAGAATGAACAGTTTACATAACATCTTATCTCCACAGCAATCTCTACCATCTTTTAGTTTTTCATTTAATGAACTGAGATGGATTTTGTAAAAACTGTTCCAAACACAAAATAAAAACCTTTTGAAGGAAACATGTTGCCAGCTGTGGGTAAATGACAGATCACTTTACAGTGGTCTACGTAAACAGTAACCTGGTCAAATAATTAGGCTTCTTACCAATTTTAGGCTAAAAACTTCATCTGAACTAAAATACATCTGATTGTAATTTAAGGTACGGAACACTATCCCCATGGGATCTAACTCAGGCCTGCATCCAACTCCCTTTTCTTTGGAAAGGCAACATAAAAGTACTGAGATAGAGATATGAGTGCTGGCTTTTCAGATCCTGCAAAGTAAAGGCCAGGAAATCTCAAAGGCTATAGCTCTGTCTTCTGGGTTTCCTAAAAATCACTTGTGCCATTTAATTGCATTCTTCCATGGCTTTATTTATATTTTTATTTAAATAAATGTTTGACACTAAAACATCTATAAATTCTGTGTATGAGAAGTCTTTGCCAAGTATAACACTGCTTTGCAAAATGAAGTTGTAGCAATATTATCAACACAGTGGAATTAACAAAGTAGGGAGAAAATGTATAAAATCTGACCTGAACAGATTTGGGTTTAAAGAAACCTAATTCAATCCCCCTCCTTAAGTATTTAAATTGAGTTTTCTCTATTTTTAATGGAATTCCAATTGCAGCTATAACCTGTATAGTTACAGCAACCCATCTCTCCAAGTTTGAATTACAACTAGGCAAGACACAGACCACCCTACTACAGCATGCTTCAACCGTGTACAGGAATGAACTCCACTAAAACAAACAGGTTTTTTATATTTTACTGGGATTAAGAGTAAAGTTGCTTTGTGACTTCCTTAGAAGCTCAGTCTGTAGGCTCTTGCAGCTGTCACTGCTTTTCTTCAGACAGATGTGTACAAAGGAATACCTAACCCAACTACTCCTACCTGTTCTAACAATCAACTGTTAGCCAACATTAGCTTTGAGAGGGAGAATAAGCGTATCCAAGTATCACTGGTACAAAAGACTTTGTATTTCACTAGTAGGAAATTCTATTCCCATAACAAGAAGGTTAAGAGGCTCCTCAGAAGATATTCTATACCTACCTACACATCTTAGTCTATTTCAGAGAGTTCTGGGAACCTATACACCCTCAAAACCCAGAGGTACTTTAAAACAACTATGAGAAAAATACCTGCGATTAAAGGATGAGGCAGTTAATATACAGATATTCCAAAAGCCTGGAAGACTTATGTCACATAGGAAAATGAAATTACTGTGTATCTATCTTAGTGAAAGAAGAGGTTGCTGGTTGACAGCCAGCTCAACATGGGCCAGCAGTATGTCCAGGAGGCCAAGGAGGCCAATGATACCTTGGCTTGTATCAGGAATAGTGTGGCTAGCAGGACCAGGGCAGTGATCATCCCCCTATACTCAGCACTGGTGAGGCCATACCTTGAGTACTGCATTCAGTTTCTGGGCCCCTCATTTTGAAAAGGACATCGAGGTGCTGGAGTATGTTCAGCGAAGGGCAATAAAGCTCATGAAAGGACTAGAAAACATGTCTTATGATGCACAGCTGGGGGAGCTGGGTTTGTTTAATCTCGAGAAAAGGAGGCTCAGGGGGACCTCATCGCTCTGTATCCAAAAAGAGGATGTAGGGAGGTGGGGGTTGGTCTCTTTACCAAGCCTACAGTGAGCGGATTAGAGGAAACGGCCTAAAACTGAGACAGGGGAGATTCAGATCAGACATGACTCTTAGGGTGATCAGGCTTCGGAATAGATTGCCCAGGGAGGTGGTGGAGTCACCATCCCCAGAGGTGATTAAGAGATGTCTGCACCTGGCAGTGGGTGATGCAGTTTAGGGGTTACAGTAGAAGTGCTGGGTTGACGATTGGACTTGATGATCTTAAAGGTCTCTTCCAACCTTGATGATTCTATGATAAAAGAACACATGATAATTGGCCAGTGCAGTCACAGAAAGTGATAGGCAGCAATACTGTACTAAGAAAACCTATTAAACATTAAAAGCTATCAGACATATTAGTGGCACACAGCATTCCCTTGGCGTGTACTTATTGAGACTGAGTATACCAGATGCTACTGCTTCATGATGTGCCACTATTTTCTGCTGCTCAAAATGTAATGAATGTCTTTTTTATGCCAGGAGGAAGGTACCATCGTACCACAAGCCAGAGAGTAAGGCTGAACCAATACATACACCAGGAAAATAGGATGGTAGACAGAATTATGTATATGCATCTTAGTATGTACACATGTGCAATAGCAATACTGTTCTTATGCACTGTAAGCAGTCCTTTTACTTAAATACAGTCCTTTGGTGAAGAACAAGACATTGTACTTGTGGAATAAAGAGACATAAAACAGAAGAAATAGGAAAAATACATTACTGTACTGCAGATACATGGCTACGGGAGATACAATAACTTGTTTGTAACTTAAAAGCTTTCAAAATTCAATATTAAGATGCACATGACAGCAGTGGACAGAGTCAATAGAGAATATCATATTAATGAATATTCAGGAACTCTTTGATGCACCTTTTAAAATATGGCAAGGTACTGTGAATATCCGACGGTCTTTTACATTCAAGTCTTTTTTTTGTAGACACTAGCATTACCAGGATTTGGTGAGTTTACACACAAGCAATTTGTCTTTGAAAGCCATCTCTCTCATTTTTATCACAGGCAGACCTAAAAGGTTTCTTCTGACTACACTAAGCTCTTACAGCACTAGCTACAGCAGATGTGAGGGCAGCAAATTAAGGGTGTCAAAAGTGTCAGCAGAACAGAACCAGAGAGTGTTGAAGAGGTGACCTCATAAAGCCAGCACAACTCTGGCTTTGGTGAAAGTAATTCTGTATAAGGTGTTCTGCCCAAACTGAGAAGCCTTGCTCACACTGAACTTGTGCTTACACTGAATTTGTCTGGATTACATACATGGAATGTTTGCACAACGAGGATCAGGATTATTTTTTTCTTCCAAGTCAGTATTTCCAAACAAATTCAGGGCAAGATGATAACAAACAACTTTGCAATTTGGGATTTATTATTGTTTAATAGCACAGAAGCAATGTTGTCTTTAGAACATACAGGGATAATAAAAATTAGGATTGCTTTCAAACCTACTACTTCCTAAAATGCATTTGTCCTCTCTTCTTCTCAACTCTTCCACTTTCCTTGCCACTCCGCGAGTGGGTCACATGAAAATAACTTTATCATATGAATGACAGGATTTTGAACCATGGTATTCTGAGCTGATTTTGGAATGCCATTTGGTAACAATGTAAAATCAATAAATTGTGAGTGTGAATCAAAATATTTAACTTTCAGAAAAAGATATACAACAGTTTGCTGCCATTTAAGACAACTTATATTCTGCCAACATGAAAGGAACATATAATTTAATCCAAAATTATTTTATAGCAAGCATTTACATAAAAATGCAATTATGGTGACATCACACTCTCATCCATCTAACGGGTGGAATTTTTCAGGCACATAGAAAGTTTGACAGTTACGTCGTGACAGTCCTCATAAATACTGTGATTCATTAAAGCCCTACAGAAATCTGACTTTAAGTGTGCTGGCAGTTCCAGTGAAAGAGCGTGACTGCTGAGGTGCCAAAATAATTTGCTCCATTACATGACAGACACAACCAAGCCAGAGCTTTCGGACCTGGCTAAGTTTCCTATATTCTGTACACAAAGAGAACTTCAAGGCACACACTTGGGCAGAAGAGAGTTCCCTCAGCTCTGCTCTGCCATCAGTCTCATCTGTTGCAGTCTAGCAGAAATACCAGGGCTTGGAAAGAGTGAAGCTGGAACACATGGCAATTCTTGGGATGGAGAAGGAACCAGTAGGTAACTGCTCCAGGCAGAAGAACTTACAAAAGGCTTCCAGGTGCCCTTACAACCACAAGAGGCTGAAATACTTTCATTCCAGCCACTGGACTGCCAGAGCACAGATGGGGTGCAGTCCGTGTTCCACCCATTGTGAGACATGGCAATGAAATAATTTTCCTTCAGAACAGGAACCAGAAAGAATCATTTTAGAATGTTAGAGCAGAAGCTCTTCATCTGAGTAGTTAAGTGGGTTTTAAAGAGCGGGGAACAATTTAAAAACTGTCTTTATAACATTGAAACATGTGAGCACAGTACTTGCAATGTGCAACACTGTCAAGTTAGCATATGTATTGACCCCTTACATCTCTGATCTCCAAGTTTTGAGCATTTATACTTGCAACCTGTTCCTGCTTGAAATTATTGTTAAATTATTTTCCTTACTAAGATATGACAGAATAGTCATGATGATACAAATATTAAAATACTCACAATATAAAAAATATACCTTCATAAATTATTAACAAACCCCCACACATTAAACAATCAACATGACCTTTACTAGCAAAGGTGCTTAGGCTTTAGGTAATATTTTACTTTCTCTAGGAAGGACAAAAGCTTTTTATAACTATCCACCTGGGAAATGTTCAGTCTGTAACCCAAAGAAATACATGAACTTTATTTTAATCTATGTACCTGCTCATCCTGTCATGGGTAATTTAGGAACTTGGAAAGTACCTACACAGTATCAATTGCATTTTGGAACTATATTTTATCTCATAGTGATCAGCAAGCAGTTACTTAATGAAACAAAACCTGCTGTTTTAGTCCAGTTTCTACTGGAGACAGTTGTTTTAAATCATGAAGCAAGGACAGCAAGAATGCAACAATTTCTCTGAGTAATTGTTTTGGCTTATTCCTGTATGCATTGTTTATTTTTATGAAAGTATTGCTTTATAACTGGAAAATTACTAAGCCATAAACTATTGTTTTATCATTCTGAGTGGCCAGTGTTTCTGTTTTTGATAAAAGCCAAGTTTCAAACAGTTTTCAGAAACATAGGGAAAAACCTAACTGTCAGTAAATGTGCTTATATTGACTGTGACATTTTCCTCTATGATGGTGCCAACATGTCAGAAGGAGAGTATTGCTTTCAGACTTGAACAGCTTCTTTGTTGCCGAAGTGAACTCTGATTGCTGCCATATTAGTACCTATCAGTAGCAGAAAACCTCCAATATTTGGCATTACCTCTTAAAGAAAAAATTATTTTAAGAATATATTAGCACTTTATTTTTAATTTTAATCAATTTGGAAATATTTTCCCATTCTGATAACTACTGACTAAAGGAGTTCTTCGAAGATATATTTAGGACAAGATAATTGTGTGACTTTATCTATGAGATGTACACTCACAGAGTGCATAGATAAGAACATTCACAATGAGGCAGAGGTGTAAGCACATCTGCGAGAGAGCAGCAATGTACCCAAATTTGGTGTCGGCAAATGTCATCTCCAATAAAAAAATTCTCCCGTTTCCCTGAAAACCACAAAGATAGTTAAGATCTTACCAAAAATGAGCTTAAGAAGATAGTTTGACATAGCTCCCTGAAGGTTGCCTCTCTGTGAGGAAGCAAAAACATTCTTCTATGCTCTCTCAAGTTCAGCATATAGTTTTACATGAGTTTATTAAGCTCACGGAGTGAGATGTATATATTTAATTTTACTGAATTTATAACAAAATTTTGGAGGAAGTACTAAATATCATCTGGGAGACAGGAGCCTAGAGATTTTATTACTTTGATTAATAATTCAACCTCTTTTGCCTCTGTTTACCCACTTGCAAAATAGTTATAATGATAAATACACCTCCATTGGCAGAAGCAGTGGGAGGTTTAATTACTTAACATTACTGAAATGACTGAAATTCTGTGTTGAAAGGTATTACAGAGTATAGGGTATTACCATCAATAAAATATAAGCTGCAAATCAAACAAGCTATGAGAAAGAGCAAGCCACTTAATTTCTCCCAGTATTGCAGAACCACTTTGCCACACTTTTACTTCATTGAAAACCCATTTAATCTTTACTGAGAAAGCAAAGCATCTTGAAAAATTTGTTAAATTGCTGATTAAAGTGAGAAACCGTTTGTTCCATCTTTCATCCTTTTAGAATAACTCTTTATTGGGTTTGTCTAACTCATATATTAATATGAGGATAATGTCATGTTTAGACCAAAAAGTAAATTTAGACATACCTATTACTGTTTGACAAAACAATATCCATAAGTCTAAAAATTGGCAACAATATTATTAATGCTGTTTGGAACAATGAGATAATAGGTTTTCAACCCTAATTTTCACATTTTTGAGCACAATCCCAGGATCCTTGTCCTGGCAAATAAGCACTTTAGGAAGCACAGAGTAAGGTATGGTTAATTTAGGCCCTTGACAATTGTGAAACATTTGCTTTTTTGTATATGGATAGTACCATTAATATAATGCGGCATCTCATTAATTATGTAAACATCAACCATATGTTAAATTCATTCAAGTTTGGTGTGTACATAATATTTACAGTATATTAGTAAATTAGGAGAATCTATGTAACTACAAATGCATAGAGAATTTCTAATTCTCTAGACAGTTAATCCTCAGTTTGAAAACTCTCTAAGCAAATGCTTAAAACAAGCCTATTTCTCGCTTATTCAAATAACCTTGAACAAGAAGAGAACAAGTAGGAGTATCTGCTTAATTAAATGAGCTTATATCAGCACAATGGTTTGTTTTATAAATACAGGTTAAGCACTCAAAGAGTGAAACAATGACCGACCATTGATGTATTAGTAGATAATCATGACTGACTGACTGGGTATCTTGTAAAAATGCAGAATATTTGATATGGTTATAAAAAGTCCTGTGGAGAACTATCCAAAGCTTGCATACCAGTACTGCTTACTTGGCAATTTTGTTTTTAATATTGCATGGCTTGACAATTATAAAAATTCTGCTGTGTACACACAAGAGAGTTTTGGATTGTGTAACTATCCCTACAAATATTGTGCCTTTCAGAGTGGAGGGGGAAACTAATCTGGGCTTGCTTTGCTGCATTTATAAAGATTTGTACCCCCATTTCCAAAAAAAGGAAAAAAAAGTCCACACTAAGCTCTTGCTCTATACTAGGATATACTGCTACACCTGTGCCCTCAGAGCGTCAGGATTCTCAGGTGATGCAAGGAACACAACTGTTATGTAATAAAAGCAAACACAAGAATGAGTCCAATGGCTTGAAAAATAAGTCAACTCTGGCACAACTTCTGTATCTTATAGATTTCCCTTTCAAAAATGTGGTCATGCTATGAAACGTTTGACTTAAATTCAGGTTAGAAAGCAGATACAAGGTGTAATAAAATATAGGTATGTTTCTCCCTAAGCACTCTAATATTGAAACACTTCAGCAGAAACCTTTCTTCCCTCCCCCAACTACCTTTGAGATCTTGTAAATTATAAGAACACAGCAGCATGGGGATTAAATATTAATCAAAGTCATTACCATCATTGTTAGAACATATTTCAAGAGCCCCAAAGAAAGAGTATATTATTTCACTAATAAAGATCATATAATCAGAAAGACTACACTAATGCTGTAGCATGGTAGGTATGAAGAGAAAAAAAAGAGAAATGATCGAGAAGTAACTCAAAAGCTTATTCCACTATTCTAATGCTAACTCATCCTTTCACTGAGTCTGCTCAAACAAGGCAGACTCATCATGGGCAAAACAGAGCTCTGTATAGAACCACAGAAGCACACAGTATATTTACAAAAATGTAATTTTGCTGGGGAAAAAAAGCCCCAAAAAATAGAACAAAAACCAACCAACCAAAAAAAAGCCAATAAAACCCCAAACAACAACAAAAACAAAATCCAAACTCCATCACTGAAAACATGGAACAGCTCCAAACCTTCAGTGGAGATCTGAATTCACATACTGTTTGAAAGGGCTGCCCAATGTGCAACCAGGGCACCTGTGAAATCAGCACTGTTGTTCACAGGATGACTTATTCTTTGCATTAAAGGAATGACCAGCTTTTTGGAATAATAGCACTTCCACTACTTGCAAATTAAGGTGCAAATGATTAATAAAACAAATACCTCTTCCACTCCCTGAGGTATTTCCTAGCTGATTTTTAACAGTCTACATATCCTTATGATATATTTAATTTCATGTTTAAACACCACTAACGTGTAAAATTAAGTACATACTAAAATAAAAAGCTCAGAAGATCTAAAAACATAATTGGCAAAATAATAAAGGATATATTTCTTTCGAATTCTGACCTACCAACTTAAGAGTGTGCTAAATATTTTGCTTAAATATTGCTCTTCTCACAATTCTAGCCTCAGAACCACAATTCCAAAAAACTGTCTTTCACAGCAACTATAACATTTACTATGAACATGCAATTAGGTCCTAATCACTTGGATTAATTACCACATCAGGCTTTACAATAAAACATTTATTGCTTACACTTCCACACATTAAAATTAATTATTTAAAAGAACATTAATGTTATTACTTGGCCTTTTAATTTTCATTATAGAAAGATTCTTGCATGACTTTGTTTCCGAACACACATAAATGAGGGTCATGATCTATGCTAATTCTAATAATTATTAATATAGTTGAAATGTGGACAGCTGCTAAGCTCAAAACAGAGATATCTTCACTTAAATTAATTTGGGTAATAAATTCCTGTAGAATACTTTGATTACAATGAGCTTCGTAAGTGCTTCGCATTATTATATTCTGAATGAGTACTGTTTTCAAATTCAAAGGGGGAGGGGTAAGTACCCCTAACTATTATCTTTTTATGGCCAAATGAACTGTTTCTAATGAACTTATGAGCTCACACCTCAGAAACCCACTTTTAATAGCGGGAGCACTACTGTAACCAGGGAGAGTAGTGTTAGTCTTCTACTTCCAGATCTTGTATTCTGAGGGGAAACTTCCCTGCTAAGACATTATTTTCTGTAATGTCATATTATGGGGGAATAGAAGGTTTTAGTAGGGGCTTCACTTTGCACTGCTATTCAAGATGCTTGAATACCTGAATAAGTTTTAATTTTCTACTGAATATTTTCCATACTTCTCTACCTGAAACTGACTCCACTCCTGCCATATTATTTGTCCATCTTCAAAGAAGATCATACTCCAAATATAGGAAATATGACGAAACAAACATTTTCCTTCATTTAATTAAAATGTAATATTTAGATCAATAAAAGATCAAGTCAGCCTATGACAGAGAACTAACCTTTGAGTTTTCAATGATTTTGAGAACAGGAAATCCCTGAAATTTAGTGAGCAAATTGTGTTCCCCAGGAATGTGTGACAACACCCCCTTTTAGCCATACCCATGGACCTTCCCAGTCTCCATAAACAGGTATCCAAGTTCAACAGGGTACAGGTCCCTTCGGATGTTATGGTGTGTTTAGCACTATATGTTTATGTGACATACAGCTTCTGCAAATCTCAGATGTTCCATTACAAACACTAATGTCTGGCAAGGTGGAATTCAGTGAATCCTGAAGGAGGCTGCTCACACACATGCACTGCGATATGATTTTTGATGGTGCAATTATGTGCTATTGAATTTAAAAATCCTGTGTAATGTCACACATTTTCCTGCAATGACAGAAACATATGGGCACTATTTTGAGCTTAATGTACGACAAACAAATGAATTTCATACATAGCCAAGTAAAACAAGAATTTATAGTTCCAAATCAATTTACAGATTAGGAACAACAATGTAGAATACAATTAACAACTAAGAAAATCACTGGGAACTAGAAATTAAGTGACTTCTTCGGACACATTTGAGTCTCCAAAACTTTTACTTTATGGAAACAATGCTACATTCAACAAGATATTTTCAACGTGGCAATTCTAGTTTTGGAAGACAGGCCTAACCTCTTGAACCAATGTCTCTCCTATTTGTTAGTGCCTAAATTACTTTATCTGGTTTAATTCGCTTATTCTTGAAATGTGGAAGTGTATAGGGAGAAAGAAGAAAGATTTATATGAGTTCATGTTCTTAAAAATTACATTTAAAATTATATAAATCAAACTGCTTTTTTATTGTAAAACTCACGTGAGTTTTACAATATTTGAAGAAATTTCAAATGGAAGAATTTTCATTATGGGGATCCAACATTAGAATGTCCTGAGAAATACTCAAAATGACTGAACACAAAGGAACTGTGTAAACTTCAAATTTGCTCTAACAAACCTCTGGGAGTCCATTCCAACTTGAATTATTCTGAAAGTCTGTGATATACAAGATCCGTATGTATTTGAAAACATGGACGAAAAATATGTGGACAAGCCATAATGTCTCCAATATTCTATCCACTTCCAAGAAAGTATTTCATAGCAGAGCATCTCAGGTACTATATATACCTCTAACAATCATGTGAGAAAGTACCTATTTTACCCAAAATAAACACTACAAAATGTAAACACTTTGCAAATGAACCATGTAAATGCATTAGGAGTAGAACAACACCTTAGTGGTTAAGATTGTTCTGCAGCCCTTCAACTTCACATGCAGCACCCCTGAATTCCAAATTATGAAGTCAGTGTGATCTTAATAAAGCCTACAACCCTATATGTAGACAGTCCTTTGAACAGGAATGAGCTCTGCTACAGAATATTAATTATGAAAAAATGTTCCCTGCTCTTTTTTACTCCATACTTGAATCTTTGCCCATTCAATTTATGTCCTTGAAAACAGAGAGAATAAGAAAAATAGATACTAAAGCTATGATAATGTATTTAACAGTGTTAACTTCTGTGCTAATTTATACACTACAACCATGATTTTCTGGATTAGACTATCACTGAATAACTTTGACATACTAGACACACATAATAAAGAAAAATGAAGAAGAACTCCTTTTAAAATCAGCATCTGAGCTCATGTTTCAGTGCTTTAATAAGAAAATGAAGTTGGGATCTCTCAAAATCACCTACTTAGTTCTGAGAGTTTAAATCCCTTCCTTATGCTAAATAAACATAATTTCTACTTTTTAAACAGCCAAACAAGAACATTTTGAAACTGTGTAACAAAATAACCTCACTTTAGTGATTGAAAATTACTGGGTCACGACAAAGTAAAATGCAGCACACATACTTCAAAGCAAACATGGAAAGTCTCTGTCTCAAGGTTTTGATATATTTTTATGCTTCTTTATCAATGACATGCCTTCATTTACAGGAAAGTCTGAAGATCTGGTATTTATTGGCGCTTGCTCTCTATTCAAAACAGCTAACTATGGAAATAAAAGGTTTCCTCTTTATTCCTGTCCCTACAGTGCCTCCTCTTCTCTATGATCCAACCCAGTCAGGAATCTAGTAAGAAACCAAAGCTGGCAGAGTGGAATCAAACACTTCTACAAAATAGGAAATAAAAGTGATGAAGGTACCTCCAAACCAGCGCTCAGAAGTCATGGATACATCCTTTACATTTCTGCAACTTTCTGATACTTAGAGGTCTAAGTTTCTTCAGGAAAGGCAGTGGAGACACAAATCAGCTTTTTTGCCCAAACCTTCCCTGGAGACCAATATCTGTATCACACTACTTAAAACACCTTCTGCAGTTCAAAATTAAACTTAAGAAGCTTCCTTCTTAATCAGAAGGAAGAATAGAATCAGAAGGAAGAGTAGAATTGGTACAAATCACAGAACGTATTACAATAGTCATGTTTATCCATAGTAATAATTGTTGAAAATCAAAGGGTTAAGTAGTTGGTAATTACATGAACAACAAAAAAAAATTATTTGACAAGATTCCACCCTCATTCCAATCTCTACCAAAGCGTCAAATGTAATTATAAATTTTCACCAAAGATGTCAGATTCTTATGTTAATCTTTGCACAATCTGACACTGCCATTCTTCTACTTTTATAGATGTGAACAGTTATCACTTTGTTTGTATGTCACCACAGACAACATAATCAATAGTTTTCATATCTTTCTGTTCATACTTTTTGTTAAAATGAATTTCGTGAGTGCTGCCTACTTTTGTTCCACTATGAAACTTGTTACTGCTTGAATAGAGAGTACTTAATCTCAACAATAAACATTATAATGTATGATAGAGCAGTCAGGAGAAAAAAAAGTTTCAACGTTTTCTCCAGTCCCCATTCTAACACAGTCTGTCCTTATCAAATTAATATCTAACAACAGTGACACGAAAGCAACACAAAGGATGGCTTTGTTCACATTAGATGTACTAATCTGAAGCACAAACTGCCTTTCACTCCTTTTCCTTGTATGCTCTGCATTTCTGTAGTAAGGAAATCTTAGTCCATGAAAATCAATGTAAAAAATTTATAACTGGAAATAAATGGTTTATAAAATATTACATGTCAGCATCAATAACATAAAGATCCACAAACAGATGGATTGCTAGTTTATTGTTTCCATAACTGAAGAGCCACCAGGAAGGCTGGACAGGTATTCTTTCTGACCTGTCACTCAGGAGAAAGTACCATGCAGGCACATTCAGCTCTTCCTGCAGTTCTACAGCAGAACTCCTTCAGCTCTGAGCACAGTCAGCACAGCTGCTCCTTACCAGGAACACACACTGATAGATTTCATGAAAGTTGCAAATGACATTTGTTGAAAAATTTTTCACCATCAGATAGTGGCTCCTGTGAAGGTACACTTGATCCTTACTGTCCTACCCATACACCTATTCTCTGTGGATGCAACGACGCACTGAGAATTTAAAAAAAGATCACTTTTTTAATCAGTCACCAGGGCACAAAACTAAAATGTAAAGAGGAGAATGAATTTCATGCTGGCATAGGTTTTACATTAGCCTTTACAAATGAGCACCACTGTGCCAACAGTGAAACTGGTCTGGATTTTATAATGTTTGCTGAACTTGAGTTTAGTAATTGACCTTCTTGATATGCAGTCAGATGGGAAGTTTTCATTCCAGGCACTGAAACAGAGCAAACTGCTCTAGCAGAAAGAACTTCTTTTGGATATGGTGATTTAGCTAAGGTTTAAGGCTCTATCTTGACCAAATGAGTACTTCAGACACTTACCACCCAACAAAGGGAGTCAGGATTTTCTATTGCCAGCACCCAACTAACGGACTTATTCCAGTGGGAACTGGAGACAGTTAAGAGTTGGCTTCATCCACACTTACTAGCTTAAAATTGATACCCATAAATCACAGAGTATGTTTATATCATGTAACACTTAGGTTTAGGCAGAGGTAGTTACTGTTATGTATCAGAAACTGCAATCCTGGCCTTGTCTAGATGTAGAGAAATAACAAGTCCTTCTTGAATGGGAGCCTCAGGTCTGTGAGGCTATCTGTAAAAAATCTGATGCACTTAACTTTGTAAATCCAACAGTACTTAAGCCTAGTCTAATGCACATCCATAACCTCTGAGTAGTAATACCACAGTATTCTTCAGGCTGTTGAAAAAGCAGATTTCAGAGAATGGGTTGCAGCACAGCAGTACTTCTGTATATGTGTAACAAACAGTACCTGAAGTGTCTTCTGACCCTATTTATTCCTGATAAACTGCACCGAAAGGCACAGGAATAGCAGAAGTCTTCTGTAAAGTTGCTTTTCTAGCAATCTACTCTCCATGGCAGTGATTGCTTATATCTCAGTACCCTGCCATATCCCTATCCACTCTAATCTCAAAGGAACTTTAGAATACTCACTGTGAACAATAGTCCTTTCAAGACTATTATACATTTTAGAATTCAGATATTTAACACCACTGATGATTAGCAACTTTCTACAATTACCACTATAATCATTTAATGTCCTGAGAAGAGGATATAGATGACAAGGAGTTGTTTGAAAAACTAAACTTTTATAAAACTACTTTATTAATTACTTCAAGACGATAACATCTTCTGAATGTCTGGCATTTTGATACAGTAATACTTTGTCTGCTTTTCTGACTGCCTGTTACAAATTTGTATTTGCCTTTGGATATTCTTATGGCAAAAGAGTCTGTTCTGAGGAGATTTGTACCTTGGTTTTACTACAGTGAATTATGTATCTATTCAGAGATCATGCTCTCCCGAACAAACATCCAAGCCTGTCAAAAAAGTCTGCCAACATACTGTGAAGATCTGGGAAATGGCACACCCTCACAAATGCCAGATGTAATTCTGCCCACAAGAAAAGTTAGATGGATTCCTCCAATAAATTCCTACTTCTTTTGTCTGCCTCTTGGTTGATATATGATACCACTGCAGATGTATCCAATTTTATTAAAATTTATCCCATCACCTCCACTCCAAAAGGAGAATTTTCAAATTTACCCTGAATTTGTGCACATTTTGTTACAAGTTGTTCCTCAGCTGAAACCCAAGCATTAAGTTTTATTCCACTTAGTTCAGCAAGGTCCATATGTGGTGAGGCAGTCTTCTGTGTTTGTGGTTGCAAAAAACAGCTGTATTTCACTAAGAATGCTTGGACATTGGGCTCCCATCTCGATAAATTTTTAAGCCCTGAAGCTGTAATTCTGATGTCCATTTTGGCTGAATTTTAAGATATTCATAAATAGTAGTGGAGTTCAAGCAACAAAACATGCCACAGGACTACATGCAAACTACAAAGATTTCACCACAGCCAGCTTTTCAAATCCTAGCAGAAGCTTTTCTAAAGAACTGAACTGGAAAATAACATTCTCTAAAGCTCAGTATTGAAAGTTTTTCCTTAATGAGGGGCTAATAAAGTATTGCACAATGGAGATACTGGTAAATCTATAACTAAAGGTGTCACTGAATTTCTCCATTCAAAAGACATACCTAATGTTACAGAGTATACAAGAAACTCACACAGGTGTCTATGATCTCTGCTCTATTTCACACTAATAAAACTGTGAACAACTCTGAAAACCTCATATCTGAAAAATCATCATGTAATAGAAAAGTATCTACTAGAAAGTTAAAAAAAGTAGTAATTCAAAGTAACTCTTAAAAGGCTTTTTGAGTGAAAATTTACTATGAATTTAAGCATGATAACTTACAAGTAGTCATACACACTGAGAACAACCGCACTTGCTACACATTCAGGATTTTCCTAAGGGGGAAGACAGGGGAGTCTAGGTCAGAATTTTTTGAATTGGGAAGTATTAAGACTTGACATTTGAGCGATTGAAAAATCTTGCACTGAATTACTCATACATTTAAAGACTGACGAAATAATTCCATATAAATAACCCCCCTCCCATACACAGACACAAACCTGCTGCTTGTTCTGCGTTGTGCCATGTACAGAAGCTAAGCTTTTAATTCAATTTGTCTTGTGTAGCATTACTACTACCCTGTAGAAAAGCAGGTGTTTTGTTTCTGAAAATGATATTTTTGGCATTATGCCCAAATTACTTAGGATTCTGAAGATATTGTCTACAGTCATCCTCCCACTTCCAGTCATTCATTTCACTAGTGTTTGCAGAGACTGATGATCTAGAATGTCCCTTGTGGCAAGATTTTGTATTCCACTTTCCTTCTTCTCCACTGAGGGTATTAAGTTCAATTCCATTCGCATTAAAGAGAGAACAGAGTGTAAAAGTTAGTGATGCTCACGGGAAGATACTTTACTGCTTGGGATAAAGAAGAGATGAATATTGTGTGAGAAACAGGGAGATAAATTTTAACAAAATGTGAAAAGGAATTGGGGTTACCATTTTTGTCAATGCTGTGTCACCGCTGGCCTCATGATAGATGAATCTTAGCCTGCATATGAAATTAATATACACTAAAAACTTTATTAATGGAAGTATTAATTACTTCAAGACAAGAACATACCTTGGATCTAAGAGCATACTGGGGATAACTAAATATTGTTATATGAATGTCCTTCTCACATGAGAAAAATACAGTAAAGATTCTATACATTTCAGTTCTTGCAGAAAACCATCCAAAAGCATACTGAGGCTTCCTGTAAAAACAGAAAACCTCTAAAAGGGGCCTTTAAAGTTGGCAAAATCAGTAAATTTAATCTATCCACTTTCTTTTGACCTTTAAACCTGACCTGAAAAAAGTGTTCAGCAACATAAATTTGATCTCTAAAGGCCTGCTGCAGATCTCATTTTCTGCTGTTTTTCCATTAGGCATTTATAGGACTTGCTGGTGTTACAGGGGACTAGTAAAATGTCGAAGTAATCCTGCAGTTCCTGTGTATGAATTCAGCTTTTCCCTATGAGATGACAACATTTTTTTTGTCTGCCAGGGTTTTTTCAGATACTGGAGTATAAGACTAATACCATAGGTGCAATGTTATTTTTTTTTCATTTGGTAACATTAACCAGATCTAGCAGTTCAAGTGTTGAAACAAAAGAATTCTTTCCTGAGCCAATAAGGTGGCTTGGTGCACATCTGCACTAATTGAAATCACAGCATGGCTTTTCAGGATAGGAATCGTATCCAAAGCATACAGAGGATTTGAAGATCTTGGTTGTGTATTTGTACATTCTCATAAGTGCAGAGGAAACCAGCTGCTTCCATTTATGAACTGTGCGGATACATGTGCCTCCATGTACCAATGACATAATGTGCAACTTAGCAAGCTAAAGATTTGCCAATTGTTTTAACAAGGAAAAGGAAAGGATGGGTACAGAAGGCAAGGCAATAGAAAAGAAT
The DNA here is from genome assembly GCA_013397135.1 of Pachyramphus minor. Classification (NCBI taxonomy): domain Eukaryota; kingdom Metazoa; phylum Chordata; class Aves; order Passeriformes; family Tyrannidae; genus Pachyramphus; species Pachyramphus minor. The sequence continues at coordinate 147,197 of VYXB01002818.1, forward strand.
TTATAATAAAGATATCTAATTTTTAAGTAGCACATTCTGTATATTATGCTATAATTCTCAAGGATTAGAGCTAGATGACAAAAATAACAGGTTATTACATCATCCCCCCCTTTCATCCACTGATAATGGCCCTTGATTCTTTCCAAGTTCCCTTCTCCTATCTTTTTGGTTATTGCACTGTTTTTCCATAATACAGCCATCAACTTGCAATCCAAATTCACTTTCCACTCCTTTTATGATGTATTACATTTTGATGCAAATTCTTCTGTCCAAAGTGTTATTTTTTCTTGACTTTGTTAACTTTTCCCTTTTTGATGCTCTTATCTAATAACTCCTTCAGTATCTCTTTGGAAAAATCCTCCTTTATGCTACTGAACATGGTTCTACAGCTGGGTTTAAGATATTCCTACACTATTTCTGGCTCCAGCCTATTTTGAGGTAATTACCAAACACATTTAAGCCGACGGTGGAAGGACCTTTGTTTCTTCCCCTCTCTCTCTCTGTTCTAGTCCTGCCTTATTCTGTCCAAGCTGAGATCCCCGCTTTCAAACCACATTCTCAATTCAAATCTTTTTTCAGGATGTCACTTGAATTCTTCTATTAGTTTCTGCTTAACATTTCCTTTACTTTTTAGTCATACAGTTTAAAGTGAGCAGATATCACCTTATTCCAACTGAGCTTGAAAAAGAAATACAGATCATTTTCCATTCCTCTTGTTCCTGAATCAAGTATTTGGTACTTGGCTCCTCTTCCAGGCTTTCATACCCATCTTAAACTGAATTATCTGTGTGTATTCACCACTTGCTACTTCACTTTTGAAACAATTATCTATGTCCTTTTAACCCATTCTGTTCCACAAGCAGGTGAAGAGCTTTTCATAAGCCTCTCCTTTTCCAAGTTCACTAAAAAACTTTTAGCATTGGAGATTCTGGGAATACTGGGATACTCAGAGCAACATCATTGCTATGCTCTTATTTCTAAGTGCTTACACTTTACAACAGGAAATATTTCTTTGAGTAGCACCCCAACATAGCTTGGATCTGTCACTGGGCTCCAAGGCACTACAATAATAGGATGAAAAAACAAAAAGTTTGTGTGAAATGTTATAGAGAAGGTTCCAGAGACAGATAAGAGGGAGGGAAGGGTTTTATTGTGTTTTACTTAATGCATAATCACATAATACTGACCACACTCTGCAATTGTAGTAAAACAACAAAAGAAATAGAGAGGGGGTCTAGTTTGCAATTCTTTTGTTAAACAACAAAAATATAACCACTCATTACTGACTGACAATTTGATTCTGGAAAAACATAAATGCATTTCCATTCTAGAATTAAATACTCCACAGCAGATGGAGTTATACCAAAGACAGTAAGAATCCTGACATTGTCACAAGAGAAGTAAAATTTGGTTCAATCAATGACTGAATTGCAGTGTCAACAGAAGAAAATTAAGATTGTGGCCACATACAGTCATAAGCATTCCTTTGAAAAAAAAATCATATAATTAAAGGTGCTAGTTTCCACATCAAATTCCACTTTGGATGTGGTTAAATTCCAGCTTGGTTAAGTATTTCCTGTCTATTTAATTTCATCCTGTAGATCCAGCTGCACATAGTTATTCCACACTTCCTGTTCCAAACTATCACATAGTGCCACTGTGAGTTATTGAGCAGCTTCATTCTTTTAGATTCTTTATATGATGTATCGATTACATCATCTAGAAAGTGCATTGAGATTCTCTGGGAAGTTACCAGACATGTCACGTTGTATCCCTAACACACAACATGTAGTGCAAACTTTAAACAAACCAAGCTTTTAAACGGTAATATAAGTCAAGTAAGAGTTATTAGATTATGGCAAATTATACAGAATGACCAAAAAATAAAAGCCAAATAAAATTAATTAAAGACAGAGTTCTCAGAAAAGTTACCTCAATTTCGTGATAAATAGGCTGCAGTTCATATGATGGTAATAGGGAAGAAAAAATCAAGATTCAGAAATAATATAAAACTAAAAACTGATAAATGTATTTTTCTGTACTTTCTCACTTTCATGCCTCTCTTTTCTTTATATATGTTTATTATATAAAAAGTAGGTGACAAAACACAAGTATGCCCTGTCAATCACTCAATAACACCCTAGCACACTTACCAGCTCACAAAGGACCAGAGAAGCTGAGTCCTCAGATAACACTTGGTCTAAAAGCCTTAAAAGCATTTAGAAGCACTGATCAATATATAAAACTGAACCATATATAATCCCCAAAGGGAATCAGTCACTTTTATTCCACAGTAAGAAGTAGAAATAGAATGTCGAGATCCCACAGACTGGGTAAACCTGGGGTTACCAAATAGATTGCTGCTATTTGCATTTTTAAACTTGAGAATCAGTCAAATAATCCAGTATCAATTGTTCATACTATTCTTTTATTTCCTCTGTGAGCAATGACAACTAAGACCTCTCGGAACCCAACTCAGAAACCAGGATTCTTTGGCAAGCAAAATGGCACAAGCCATCTTTTAAAATGTTCTATGGTTATATGGAGGGGAAAGAAAAAGAAATAGTGCTCTAGCCATGAGCAGGTAACAGGTGGCACTTGAGACCATGGTCAGAATTTCTGGTGTTTCTAAGCATTGCCCACAGGCACCTCAAACATGCAGTACTTGATCAGTCACAGGCACCAAGTCTGTGCATGAAACAAGGAAAAATATTTTTGGAGGAAAGAACATATTGTCAGTATGGATAAGCAAAGCAACAATAAATCAGAATGACTGCTGAGTAAAACTTTCATCCACATCGGAGCTGTCCCACAACTCTTTTGTTGGCTACAGTCTGAATAATCATTGCTTCAAATGCCCATTTCTGCTTTTACGTGTGGAACATGCTTCAGGAGTTTGGGTCAGCTTAGGCCAGGCATCTTGGGAAGCGATGCCCATTACTGGCACTGAAGCTGCACTACCCTCTGTGCTACAACTGCACTACCTCTGTGCTACAAAGGTGTAATGGATGGACTCGTAAGAGCTCAATTACCAATGATGCAACTTGAGTAAAAAAAAATCCTCTCTTGACTGTGTCACAATGACAATTAACTCTCCGAAATCTGCACCAATCAGTTGCTTCAGTCCTTCCCTTTGTAAAGACTGCGAGAGCTTCTACAGTGAAGTCCTCAGTGTGCATCACCTCGAACCACACAATCTGCTGTTGGGCACATGATTCTTGTGGGGGAGGAAAAATGCCAGAATACATAAATAATTCGAATTTATCCTCCTGATGTTGACTGTTTATTAAAATGAATAAACTCTTCTTAGTACATATACAGTTGGGAGCTACCTTTTTCTCTTGTAACCAACATATAGGAGCAGTGAACTTCTTAATCTAATTTCAGCCACAAAACTTACATAAGGTCCATCTACACAGCATTGCCATTTTCTCAAGAAACCTAGTTATCATAATTTTACATTGTAATAAACTGAGATTACATGAATCAAATGGTTTGAAAGAAATTTATGTCCTTAAACGAAGTCAATGCTCACTGTGTCTCAAAACCAAGACAAACACTCAAGATCAACACATACTGCCTATGATATCAAGTTTCTCACAAGGCAACAAAGGGTTTGGATGGGGCTGAAATATTGAAATATCTTCTACCAATACAAGGGACAACGTGTTAGGAAGACAATGACTTGCTATGATTCCTTCAGCACATTTCAGACTAATGACCCACAACAGTGAAAGACCTATTGGTTTTTCAACGCAGATCAATGCTTATATTTAGTGAACAGCTTCTCTTGACTTTCATTATACAAATTACAAGTTGCTCTGGAGAAATGGTAACAGCACACTAAATAAATTTAATTTCTCTTTTGTTTACACTTCTGTAAATCACAGTACTTTAATACCAATAAAGTTTCTCTGCTCAAGTGAGGAGAAATAAGAGAACTTAACATCCTAAGTTGCAAACATGTAAATATGTGACAATGAATTCATGAATGTAAAAAAACCCTGGACACATAAAGACACAAACTGGGAGACACCAGGTGAGCTATTTTCACATTCAATGTCAAATCAATTTTACTGTAACATACACATAATGTTTTACATCAGTGTAACTTAAAATAAAATTTACTTTATTCTTTCTAAATATATTTGCTGAAATAGGGAAACATGACCAAACAATGAGTCTCCATTTAGCAGTGGAAACACAGAAATTATATTTGCTTTTTTATTAAAATAACATGTGAAAGATGTATTACAGATTGAACTTCCTCTTGGAAACTTTAGCTGCCCTGGGAGACAACACAGCCTATAATATTTCTTTACTAAGAATATCTGTAATAGTTTTGGAAAGGTCTTAAAATAAAATCTAAAATATGTATGAAATATATGTTTTTCATGAAGTTTCTTTTTCCCCCCCTCTCTTTTTCTTATGAGCTCTAAACTGCCAATTTTAATGTTTTAATATTTAATTCAATTCAGTTAGTCTTTTCACTCTTTGCCTTGTAGAACTTAGGACAGAAAGGTTGAAAAGTTAAAGAAAGGGGGAATTTATCTAATTAAATGGAAATCTTTTAATGATGTTATGAAACCACTCAGAGCAATGTTTTAGATTTGCTCCTGCTGTTGTTTGAAGCTGTGGTGTTAAAAATGCCCTGGTTAGAGTTACAGACTGTTCTAAAAAACTGTGAGGAATTTATGTAGGATTTAAAACAGACACATGCTTTTAAAGTCGAGAACCTTCAAATACTACAGCTAATCCACACAATAATTCAACAACCAACCATGCTCAAATTCCTAACAGATACCATATGCAACCTGTAATAAAAACTGCATCAAGGTATTTCAAGCAACAGGATAATTTCATTTTCCACTTAAGAGCCCTATTTACTTTTAATTAACAAACTCTTAAAAGACTCATGAAAATTATTCCACCATTTTGCATACAATGTTTATAATGAAAGGCTCCCAAAGATATTCTACTTTCTGAGGAGACTGAGTTATTAACAGACTCATTATGATAAAATTAGCTATGACTTATCTAAATATACTTGACAATCATATATCACAATGGTACCTTCTGTTTTCTGTAACTATGACAAAAAGAAAGATGGGACAAAGTGACCCATCTGTTTCAGAAGTAGCAAAGGTGTAAGTTAAAAAGCAATAAGCAACCTCCAGATTTCAATGTCATGTATCCAATGGAAAATGGTGCTTCAACAATAAAGGAATAAACTGTAAGGATACATTGAATTTAATGGTTTAGCCTTTACATTTTTCTATTTACTTTTTCATTCTAATATTGCCTCTCTCAACATGTTTCTCTTCCCCAATAATTACAGGTCTTCTGGATTTGGACTTTCTCACAGGAATAACTGTGAATAAAGCTGGACCCAAATTCCTGTAATGTACTTCACACAAATAACAGGATGCAATTTCTCTTTGGACTGTCTCTTTGGTTAAGCAATATATTTAGTTGGTTAAATAATTAGGCCATTGCTAAATGTGAAGATTTTTCAAATGTGAATCTAATTAGCCTAAGTAAAGAAGGTATTTCATGGGAAATTATTTTTTTGCCTTCAAGGAGATGATTCTACACTCAGTGAATTTGTGTCATCTTATTAATAGTCAGTTTGTCTGGCATAGGTCCTGAATGATTTACTCTTGTACTCTGTTCCAAATTACAGATTCAGTAGTTCCTGAATACCAGCAATCTCTACCAAATTTCTCAGGATTATTAAAATGCTAAACAAAGCAAAAGTTTGGCAATGTTAATGTAAAAAAAAAAACAAAAAACACCTCAGTAAGAAATTCCATTGTGTCAAATGAAAAAATGCTTCAAATAAATGAATTAATTGTTCAATATCATGATGGGAGCTTGATGCTCTTAAGTGAGGAGATTCAACTTCATATCAAGGAAGTCCATAACTGCTGACAGCCACAAACTATTGGGATACCACAGAAGACATCAACATGCCTCCCCCCCCCATTTCCTCAAATATTTAAGGAATATCTGACCACTGTCAGATACAGGATATGTGGCTAGATGTACAGTTGTCCTGGTCTACAATGATGGAATTTGTTTTGCATATATGAGCAGTTGGAAAGATTTTAATGTATCCTTGGGCATAGCAGCCCTTTATTCTATGAACAGATTATAATTCAACACAGCACAACTATTTAATAAACACAGCATGCACTAAACAAAGTATTTAAACTCTTCCATAAAACACCAAGAGCGTAGGGGTAATTCCTGAAGAGAAAATAACAAGATGACAATATGACTCCAGATAGCAAAAAAATCTCACACTGTCCACCTGAGGCAATCATAGTATTTTTCAGCAACGGTCATGGGAACATAGGAAAAAAAAAAAAAAAGAATACATAAACCACATGACAAAAAAAAATTTGCCCTGATGAAATAATTTTCTGATTAAGTCTCTTTATGATTAATTAAATGGCCTGAAATTTTCGGTGCTCACTACTTCTGCTTCTGACTGACCAAATTCAACAATTCACAAAGCTTTTCTGAACTGCAGAGTATCAATTCCTCTGTATTAACACAACCACAAATTTCAACAACTTACTAGTGTTCACCAAGTGGAAGCATGATCACTCCATCCTCAAAGACTGGTGTATATTCACATATCTTAAATAAACTATTTGGCACATAATGCTGTACTTCAGCTGTGACTTCCCTTAGAGAATTACTGTTTGGAGTCCAAAATAGAAAAAAAAAAAAAATTCTTATTCTGACAAATTAAACACCCCAATTAAAGAATTTCTAAATTATTGCTTAATTCCAGGTTCGAAAGCTGTGTTTCTATGTATATACAAGCTACTTAATAAAATGGTGCATTGTCTTTCTTCTGAAGTTGTTTTATGACTAGATGAAGCAAAAATGATCATAAAACGATGAAGTAAATTCTAAAAGCAAAATTATTGACTTCAACTGAAATGCTTTCTAAAGGTTTTTAATTGCCCGAAATTTGTGAAAAACTACCCAGGAGATCAACAAATTCATATCAATGAACTGCATTATACTATTGAGAGAACCCTTGGCCTCAAGCCAGAGAGAACAAATAGAAAGGACCATTTTCACTTGGCTGCAAATTATCAAAAAGCTAAGAGAAAGCCATGGAGTTAAAGTGACATGTTTGTATGGTGGGAAAAAGATCAAATATTGATCGTCCAAGCTGAGGTAATTAGAGCAGTTGTCAAGGAGATGGGATGCATGTCGTTAGCCCTACAGAAATGCATCTTTGTTTTATATTGAGTGAATTAGCTGTTCAGCAGTTGGCAGAGATTTTTTTCTTTTCTTTCTTTAAAAGGCCATGCACCATCCAGTAGTAACATATTCCTTTAATTCAGAATTTTAAAAAATAAACATACACAAATACACTTTAAAAGCTTTTTCTAAATCTTGTAAGCTTTTCTACATAGACTTTTACGGATATTTTGTCAAATGGCTATGTAAAACATGCACCTTCCCATGCTTATACCAGTGTAAAATATCAGGCTGTAAATGGAGAGAAAGATGCATAGCGTGGAAATGAGGCACCTGCTATTTTATGTAAATTCTTCAACCTCACCCTAGGTAGTAAGTCCTTGCAGATTAATGTCAGTCCACTGAGGACTGGAAGCTCACACCACTAAGGACACTACAGAGACCCATCTGCTGGAGCTGGTGCCACTCATGTATGTCATTCAGCAGCCAACTGCTGCCGCTTCCGCAACAGCACAGCCTGTGACGTCGAGATCTCAGTGTGCCTCCCCTCTCCTCTAGCAACTAGAGCTGAGAAGACCTTAGGCTTGCAGCAGCATCTTCTGCTGAGGCTCTCATTTTGTCAATGACCTGCCCAGGACACTTGCACAACTGAACATCGGAACAGAACACAGCATCTCCCAGAAATACGTGACTGCAAAGTCACCACAGTCCCCAGAAAGACGTGGACCAAACTGCCAACAGTTGCAGCCCTGCAAACTGGATATACATACTTCAGTCATCAAAGCTATAACTGTATCAACAAAGAAAATCCTTACCGATAGGACACATAGCCTTTGTGACAACTGGGAACTTTGGGACTGCGTGTGCCAGATCTAATCTCTTCACACAAAGAAGTGGTGCTTCTGATAGACATTTACTAAATATCTTTACCTACTGGACTAGTGGCAAAAACCCTTCCATGCCAAAAACCCCAAATCAGTTCCCCAAATGATATCCCCAAAGGATAAAAGGTGAGATGCAAAAGACCTCAATTCACAACTGTAAAATGCCCTCAGGAAAAACAACCCGTCTGACACCTAAGAACTCATATTGGGAACTTAATTTCCTATCTCAGGATCTTCCCTTCAGTATCATACAAATATTAGTGGGGTTTCATACTTCCAATTATTAGAGTGTTCTCAGTTACGTATGGTTTTGTAAAACTTCCCACTTGGGCCAAAATTTGGATGTCTTCTTTAAGGTAAAATAACAATCTTTCCAGGAAATTTTAAGCAGAAGACACAAAAGGAAGGCATGCAGTAACTCTGACTTGAATTCAATTATCCACAGGATGACAAACATGGCAGGGATATGCTTTATCTTAATGTGCTGCTAAAATATTTTTTTAAATAGTAAAGACTGAGAGATATGAATTTGATCAAGGCCAGCAATTTATTTTTCCAAAGGCAAAGTCACCTCTACAGTGCTATCTTGCAGACATTTCTATCACAAAAATCTGGTCTAGAAATCCTCTGAAGAGAGTACAGCAAACAGCCATCTTTCAGTAGAACACTGAACTAAGCCTCAAAGCCTTGTTTCCTTACTGTGATGATCCCAGTAAATAAATATCACATAAAATATATATCACCATTTCAGAGTTTCAACAGTAAGCACTAATTATACATTTTCATACTGTTTTCAAGAATTCAAAAAAATTTTTATAAAGAGAAAACAAAACACAGCTGCTCAATCCACCAATAACCCCCCCCCCCAAACCCTCAGCATATTAAAATACATATTAAAAAGCCCATCTTTACTGCTCTGTCATGCCTTTAGTTTATTCCAGGTAATTCAATAAAAAGAACTAGCTTTAAAATAAGCTGACCAGGTACTGGAATTGATACTTTTTCAAGAGTCTTTGTTCCTTTTAAGCAGAGCTGTACAGAACGCGCAACCCTTTTGCTTCTCTTTTACTCTTCCCTACACAGAAACAGATTCCTGGAATACCTCTTTGCTGGAAAAGGAACTCATTATAACCATTTAGTTTGAATACCACCCTTCTCATGAAAGACAATCTAAAGAAAAAACCTGAGTCAAGTACAATATTTCATCAGTCTAGATGCCATGGGGTTCCACAACATGGCAACGCTTTATAAAGACCTACTAAGCAATCAGACTTGAGACTGAGGGACTAGCAGCCATTGCACTGCATATTGTAATGGAAACTTCCCTGCCCAACCATCCAGGAGCCACTCTGGCAGTCACACTCACACTACCTGTGCTGTGACTGAAGCCTCTTTGCAGCAGGAGGCTCCAGTGTTCCCTACACACCCCACACTCACACAGTCAGACCAGGTTTCCCTCAGCAGAGTCTCAGATGTTCAAATCCTTTAAATAAGACTTTGAGCTGGTGCCTCCAAGGAGGCACCAGGTACAAAGGAACCCCTGGGCTTTTATACCCTCACAATTCACGTGAGGTGAAGTCTGGGGGTCCTTTGCTCCTGCCATGCCCCTCAGTGCCCAGTCACCAGGCCACAGGTGCCCAGGCCCTTTGCTGTGCAAAGGGTCAGCAGTTCACAGCATCCTGCCTGGGGTTCCCACCCAGAGCTCAACCTACAGCTCCCACTGCAGCTGCAAGTACCTGCATTGAATGTATTCCTTAACAATATCCTCCCTGATATACTTAAGTATCTATTTCCATTTGCATTCCTGTCATATCCAAACTCAATAAAGTCTTTTTCATTCTTTCTGCCATTAGAATTTGGTTGAAAACATGATGATATCAAAGTAAAAGATATCCTTCAGCCTATGAAAAATCGCCCAGAAGAACAAGTTCTTGTTCTGACTGTACAGAATTTTATTCCCTGACTGCATATAGAAAGAAAATACATTTCTCATTTGTCAGTAGAGTAACAACTTCTTTAGTTTATCCTAACAGACCCCCAAATTCGATATACCATGAAAATTAAAAGAAAAACAACCAAAAGACCAAACAAACTACTAACCCAATAACCACTGAGCACAGCACTGATACTCCGCTTTCTTGTAACACATACTAGGTCAATACTTGTCACATGTAATAGCACAATGATTCAGAGTAGACTTGTCCTTCTAAGACAATATTTTTACAAACTATAGAATAAGGTGACAGTTAACCTTAAAAAGACATCACCATGTCCAACAGAAGCAATATAGTGGTAAGAGAGCTGTATCACCAAGAATATTGTGTGGATGCTGTCAGCTAAATATTGAAAGATACTGAATTTTTAATGTAAGCAACTGCATATTTACAGTATTGCCATCTTGATCAATAATTGAAGTATACTTGTCAGAATCAAGAGACATGATTTCGAATATCTTCATTTATTACGTTTGTTTACTTTGCTTAATCCAAAACCTGATCATATTTACTCATTACTGAAGTAAGAGTTTCAACTGCACAGTAAATACCACACATTGTGTTTGGCATAACGAGACCTTTAGATCTGCGCAGTATTTCTGTTTCAGTACCAATAATGAAATCATGATTCCTCTTACAACATAAACCCATTTTTGGCCAACAGAAACGCTGTTTCAAAAACAATCAGCTCTTTTACTTACTATGGGCACAAGGCAGTTGGCCTCTGAGTAGGAACAAGAGAAGGGCAGAGTTTTCCTACTCATGTCCCATTCACAACAGCACACCTTTAATCTTACATGCTAAAAACTGCATCAAGCTTCCAGATCTCTCAATAAAGAAAGCCCAGCAACGGGCTCTCTCCATCTGCCTAACAGCAAGGACAGACAGTTCAACAGCTGCAGAGGAGAAATCATAAGGTGGCATGCACTGCCCTTTAGTGGTTGCAGAAATCCTCACCCATAAAGAACACAACTGCTAGATTATCACAAAGAGGAGCATAATTTACTGTGCTTTTCTGGAAAAATCCCAATACATTCTTCCCAAAGCTAAAGATTAAAGTAACTTGCATTTCTCAACAGCATGAAAACCACTAGTCTCATTTCAATGAAACAAATACTTTGACTGGAGTTTTGGGGGATATGCCTAAATGTGCCATAGTTTCTGACTCATCAAACTGCAGGATAAGACAGGAGTAGGCTTGAGAAGACAGGAAAAGAGAAGAGCTGAAATTAAAGAGGAGAACAAATTTATTTGTTCATCCTTGCAACGCAGGGCACTCAAGGATTTTTTAAAAAGTAAGATATTGCCATGTAAGAAATTAACAACTTTTGAACTACTCTCGATGACCAGCAGTATTACCAGGTGCACAAATAGCTTCGAGTACTGAACCCTTCAACTTCTCTTTCAATTTACTGAAATTTTCATTTAGATAACTTCACATTTGTTTTCCCACTCATGCTCTTCCATGGTCAGTGATAATTGCTGTTTGATCTCAACAGAGTGTGTAATGCTTCAGTATTCTTCCACAGTTCCAAGACTGCAGCTATTGCAGGAAACAGCAGCACGAACTCTGAAAAGACCTGATCTACATTGACTTTGCCTACAAGCCAATGACTGCCACTTAATTTCCTCAGGTTACTGTGAAAAATTGAAAATTTTAATAGAAGTTTAAAGCTCATTTGAGGGAAACACTACCACATCTAGGCTAATAATAGCAGGAATTGAATTGGGTTTAATTTTCAGGTCTTCTATGGAGTAGCTGGCCACTCATGACTGTCATGTAAGTTTTGTCTTCTACATGTGAACAGTATTTCAAAAGTGTTTTGAAATGTTCTAACAAAAGGGCTATATTTATTATTCTGATGCATCATGCATAGCACATTTTCAGCTCTGAAAATGAGGGCCTTTATATTAGTTATCCAACAAATTAATTTCTAGGACTGTTGAATTTTCATCTGAAGTCTTTCATTAACTTTGCAGATGATAAATGAATGAATGCCATCCTATATTTTCCTCAAAGCTATGATGAAATAATTTTTACTGTGAAAATTCCAGATACACCTTCAGAATTACAGAAGATGTCTTGTTAGCCCTGAAAATACCAAAATTAGCACCAGTTCCTAACTCTGAGCATGTTGCAGACACAGAACATGAAACTGCTGCATCTTCCTGGTGATTCTTGTATTTCAGCAACAATCACTTAGTCTCAGTACATCTCTTCTGCCTTTATCTAATCAGTAAAACCACTCAGCAATTCACAGAACACCAGAAAGAAGGGTGATGAAAATACAAAAGTTTATCACATGTAATTTTCACTTGGAAAAAGAGAGGATTGGAGAAGGAACGTGTATGTCAGATTCTAAGTTATTTCTACAACAGTAAATACTTATTATACTATTAGGATGGCATGCAGTTAAAAATATCAAAACTCTTCTAAAAGTTCTTGTTATTTCTTATTGTGTGAATAGGAGCAGATCAGTACTCAAAGTCTTTGCAAAAACATTTTGTGCTCACCCTGTGACCATGCAGACCATGAACATGAATTCACAGTCCCTGTTAGGCACTAGTCACCTGATTTCTTTTGGTATTTCAACAGATTTACCCACATTCTTATTACATAGTTATTTCATAATTTTGAGTAGAGAATGATCTTCCATGGTGTTTATTATTAATTGGGTAAAAATGGTATCCCTGAGAATCCAGTGTCAATTGAAAATTGTGGTAGCTGTTCATAGTTACATGGCGTACCAGTGAAAGACCTTCAAACTAGTCTTCCATCCTATCTGTGACTGGAACACTAGAAAATGCTTTATTATGTTAAAAATCAATGTACTAACCCTACATTTGTCACAGTACCTTTCTTAGGTGTGTAATACATGCTATCAAAATGAAAGGCAATTTTATAGTATTTTCCCAAAGGAGGAAGATGCATCTCCTGTTTACAAAGAAAAACACTTTAGACTTTTACATAACTTGTATTTTCTCCAACTCTCTCCTGTACAAAAAACCCTTAGGTGTTGCAGAGAAGGGATTTTATCAGCATAGTCTTGTTCAAAGATGGAATGGAAGTTTGGCTGCTTTTACCTCCTTGAACAACTCCAAAAATAAAATTAGGAGAAGTAGCCTAGTGAGAAGTACAGCAGCCTTCATGCATTAAAAAGCCACTGACCAGCAGATAAAGTAAGAAAATAAGACAGCATGGCTAATTAGTCTTTAATACATGCATCTTAAAAACCATTATTACTTAAAATACTTATTTGTACTTCAAAATATTTATCCATTCAGTTATTTGGACTATTTTCTCAGGGGTAGCATAGTGAGGCTGGATTCATCCTATTTGAAGTCTGTAAAACCTGGCATTCACTGTGTCCTACTGGATAAAGCACTTGTGAAACAGAGGCAGTCAGCTGGGAATACTAGGCAGAATATTTGGCAAAACTTAGTTAATGAATCTGGACCATGACATCCAGTGGAGCACTTGGAGCATCTAAAGAATACCAAGGAGTTAAAATTCTAAAAACTTATATGTTATTATGGGCTGCATTCCAAAAAGCATGACTTCCAGTACTTAAGCATGCAAGCCAGATTTCATTTCTGGCTTCATCTCACAATGCTGTAATAGTTTAATTCAGCTAAACTAGAGAGTCTCATCTACTATTAAAAACAAGAGCTAGAACAATATAAGGGTTTTATAAACTGCAGCAATATTAATTAGCAATTGATGAGAGAGAATAACATCAATGGTGTCCTGCAGCAATTCTGCATCTGTGCTGGCTTTTTGCAAGTTCCAATGGCTGCTGAAACCCCACCACACTGATAGGTGTATTATTTTTTGTTAATAACATACTACATATTACTAAGATTTTTCTTATCTTTATCTAAAGTATGTGTTAGGTCTTCTGTGTGCGTGACTAGGAAACAAAGTTTGCATTGACTTTCTCTGTGAGCACTTTGAAGTCTGAGAGTACAAAATCTAACACTCTCTAGTGTAAACGCATCCTGAGATAAAAATAAATGTTATTTCTCATGTCTGAAAAATTATTTTTAAAATTGGACTCACCCTTCCATTATAATAAAGAAAAATTTGAAGTTACAGTCACAACAAACTGTAGACTAGATAAAGTAGATACCAGCCTGGTATCTTTAGGAAAAACAAAGTTTGAGACTCTGAGGAATTCCAGTCATAATAGAAAGATAGACATATCTTAGTCTTGGGATAGCAAAGACAAAATTTGATTTTTAATAATGTTAAATATAATTAGATTTGTACAGAACATATTCTTGGAAGATGTCCCTAATTTCTTCAGAAATAGAGTTCATAGTTTCCTTTCTGAGCACATCCTAATCACACAAGGGAGCAATGGGACCCATGTGGTATATAATATATATAACACTTAGTGAATACTAATGGAAATATTTGGTTGAAGAAGTTACCCCTGGGGCAAATTGTCAACAACAAGGCAAATAATACTAATACTTTGCACTTAAAACAGAAGCTGAGAAGGTTTCACAAATGTTATTGAATTAAACCAAATAGCAAGTTTCCAAGCCAAGGTTCTGCAAAAAAATCTAATTGCACAACCAGGAAGGAAGGCGTGTTTCACAGGTCCAGACTATTAATCTCAAAGACAAACTTGCTCTCCTTCCCTCTCTGCCTCCTAATAATTCTGGAGAGAACACTTACATTTTGCAATTAAGAGAAGACTCACATTAATTACTTGCTTCCAGCTCTTCACCTCTCTCATGTTTTTCACCAACTGTCATTGAACATTCTGTCACATTGGAAGTATCAATACCACACCGGTAGTGTTTCGTGAGAACTTTGTATATGCATTGAGAAATGCAGTGAAATAACTCATTTTTTTGTAAAAGTTAATCACAAACCATACTATTTACTATTACAAAGTGATAGACATCCTGTAGAGGAAACACCTCGGAGTTAAATTTTTTCAGCTCTCAAATGTCATAATGAGCTTGTGCAAAATACACTACTTAATGACATACATTAGCAAATTTGCATGTAACTATAAAAATGGCCTTTATTTCTAGCCCTCATGCTTCCAGTGATAACTTCAAAAGTAATAACTGTAAAATAATGCAGTAGTGATCTCCTGAGTCAGCAAAGAGCCTTGGCCACCAGCTCTGCTAAGAAAACTTCCATCTTCATTGAGAGCTGGTTGAAATGTCACTACCACAGCTAATGATCCTTTTAGATGAAAAACCTAGAGAATGTGCTTGAATCTAAAGAATATGTGTGAAATAGCGATGCTTCCTGTTCACTGTGGGAAGTTTTCGTCCTCCCAACAAAAAATACCTTATTTTTTTTCACTTTTCTTATTAAGTGACATTAACATAGCAATTTTATTATTAAAAAACCTTTCAAACAAGCAAACAATCAAGTTTTGTAATTCCATGGAAATTCACATTCAAAGCAAACCATAAGATGGTTTATGGAGGAAGAGAAACAAACCACAATATCCTTTTGTATTCCAAGACAACTGTGTGCCTTGATTTCCCTGAATAGTCCAGAGAGGTCCATGCCTGGACAGCTTTTCTCTACTGTTATGATGATACATGGGAAGAACTGAAACTAGTCAGATGGACAGGCTATCAACATGAAAAGCCCATCTGTTATGACAGTGGCAGTAACAGCAGACTTCCCACGGATGTTGAGATGTTGTGAGCACCCAGAAACAGGAAGCCGATAAAAACTGTTCCACTTAAGACAGCTTTTTTTTTTCTTCCCCATAAGAAAAACCTAAGTGTATTTTAATAAGATAGGCTTTTTAGTGATGAGGTAAGAGGTACAGCAGAAACAAGTGTGGGCGAAACATCTTCCTATTGCTTTTTCAATCACATGCCATTTTCTGGTATCTACTACACAAAGTGAGCCTGCAGATATTATCTGAAAATGACTGAAGAATATGTATTGCAAAAAACCTGTTGAATAAGAATGACACGGATTGCCATTCTTAGAAAATGGTATAGGGAAAAAATACAGAAATTACCAGATTTTTCTTTAAAAAAACTAGTCATCTGCCTCTAAAGGACGAAGAATTTAATTTATAGTTCTAAGAAACTGCAGTTTTTTCAGCTGCATTTTAATAGCGTAGGCAACTAAACCAGTTCCTTATGTGTAGAACAATAACAGTCTAATTTTGCTGAAGTTAAATAAGACTTTGTCCAACTTTCAATGAGACAGTAAGACACATTTTGTATAATCACTTTTAAGACAAAGATAAAATGCACATAGTTTTTATCTATTCTCCTAAGTAACTGTACATATTTTGTGGATATTTTGCTAAATACACAACAGGATTACTTTTTTCTTTTTCATTTACAAACCTACTAAATTGCAAAAACAATATACTCACGTAGTTATGAGCAAACAGTATTATTTGTGTTTGCTAAAAATGGGCTACTGTTCCTGAATCTGTTTTACATTATCTTTCTTATCCTGAAAATACACAGGAAGAATTACAACACAGAATTTTCTCCTGCAAATACACAAATAAGGTGGGAAATCTTCCCCCTCCCCAACCACAAGTTTCATTCAATCACAGACTGAGTGAAAGAAGCAGGTTACAATGACACAATTAACAATTAATTTTAGTAAATTTAACAATAATTACACTGCAATCATCACTTATTTACAAACATGTAAATGCTTGCTTTAGTTATGTAATTAATCATAAACCAAGATGTTTAATATTGTAATTAAGTATAGATTTATTAATGACACATAACACTTGTAAGTAATTAATGCACACAGTTAATCATTAAGTATCTTGCTAAATACTTATTAGGGTGTTTCTATGCATGGATATCTGATATTTGCCTTTGTCAGCTGCCTAATATCTTCTCACTTCAAAACAGCAAGGGCCATAAAGGAAGGTAAGACCTCCAAGTAAATTATTTTGTATGATGAGTATTGCTTGGGATTTCATTGTGCTACTGCTTTACAATTAGAAATTGTAAATTGACACCTAACAGCTCCTGTCTTGGAATGCCTACAATCTAATAATTTAAAATCTCAAAAGCAGGAATTTCTGCTGGACCCAGATAACTTTTGTTAGAATATACATGTCTTTTCTTTTAATAGGCATTTGCATACAAGAGTAGTTCTTAATGACCAAGTCTTTTACCGATTAAGGAAATTTTCTTTATACCAGAAATGTGCACTACCTCAAGAAACCCAAAGCTTGCAACTCATCTACACTTGACATATATAGAATTTAGGGTGGTTATGCATCCTGTGCAGATGGGCTGCTGTTTCTTATTAATACAATGTTATTATTTATTCATGTTGCAGTAATGTTCAAAGTCTATGATCTAGATTGCAACTTCATTATACTACAGGTGATCTATACACAGAGGCTGACTCAATTCCTTCCCTAAAATATTAACTTCAGAAAAAAGGCAAGTGAATGAGATATGAGGTACAAGCAAAGTAATTAAGATCACAGACAAACTTCCAATTAGTTACCTACTGTTGTTATAACCTCCATAAATTCCCTATTGCCCTTCCATTTTCGCCTCTGCCACTGTAAATAACTTAACAATTATGGTTTTTTTCTTGATTTCATGTTTTACCTACTAGAATAAAAGAAAAAAAAGAAACATACTGCGCTGAATCAGAACTGCTCAATTTATTTGGTACAGCATTCCTCCCATGGATAGCTGTACAAACTTCCCATGGATATTTAGAGGCTCCAGCTACCTCCTCCTGTTCAAGGAGGAGTGATGGCTGCTGCCATGTATGCTGTGATCAGTCACTCAAAACCATGGAGCTGAGCCAGCTGTTGCTGGTGTCTTCTGAATCCAGTCCAACCCAAAGAACGTGCCCCCAGTGGGGTACATCCCACTAGAAGTTGATTAGGGGTTATACTTCTTTCTTATATACTGAGGGGTTTTTTTAATGTTTTCTATGTTTCAGCTTCATCACCATGAGTATTTTTGGTGTCATTTCATATTTTAAGCTGAAGACATATCCTCTGTATTACTCGCTTCCCCATCCTTTCCGCTCGCTTTGCTCCTCAACCCTGTCTGTAAGTCTTTTCTTTATGCCTTTGCTAGTAAATAACTAGTCAGAATTTATAAGTACAAATGTCTGGAAACAGAAAACAAAGTTTAAGGATTAGGAACACAAAGAAACCCCAACATACATTAATATTTCCATTGGCTCTGAAACCTGCACACACCATTTTTCTGTAATAGCCTTATGAAAGTAACAAGTGTCCTCATGAACTAATTTCACTGGTTAGTGAAATCTTCACGAATATCTTAAAATATCAGAGAGAAATTTACAACCAACGAATCACATATCCTTTACCAACTGCACAAGACTGGATTCTAACCTATTAAGATTATTTTATTTTTAAATTAATACTTCCGTAAGTTTTCCAAATATTTAAATTAAATCAGTGATAAGTTTTTAGCAGAAAAGCTAGAGGAGACATAGCATGTTTAGTTAGGTAGCTTTTTTTTTTTAAATTAAATTTCCAATAATACAGTACACATCCTATATTTTTTAATACTTTACTATGAAGGGAACTTCTACTACTATATACTGGAATAAATCTTGATGGCAATAATGTGTAATTTATATGACAGTAGCTACATGATAGATGTCCAGAGCATCTGAGATCAAAACATTGAATCAGTCATGAGCACATGCATGTCATTATCTTAAGAGAAACAGTATGCTCTGCTTCTACTTCTGAAGAAATGATTCAAATTTCAATCCAACAATGTAAAATTTTACTTGAAAATAATTAAGTTGCTTTCTCACTATGACAGAAAACAGGTGCCATGAATATCTGTCAAGCATTAATTTCTATGGTGTTTGGTTTCTTGGTGTTTGGGTCTTTTTGTAGTAAAAAACCAAAAAAACAACAACCTCATGATGAGCAAAGGCTAACAGATGGCTAAAATGACTGTGTTTGAATTGTCCAGAGAAGTTTGCCTTAACCTGAGACCTTGCAGAAATAAATACATATATACTTATCTCCCACGCAGAAAACAAGCACATAAATGCATTGGGAGCAGTGCAACACAAGCACACAGTAATAAAGGCACTGTAAACAAGACATTTCTAATAGACATCAGTAAATGTGTGAAACACAAAAGATTTTTTTTTTTTTTTTTTTTTTAGGAAGAAATGCATGCTGTGGGACTGGCACATTAATCTCTCACTGGCTGCAATATCCCTGCCCAAGCTCAACATAAGACATCATCAGATGAGTAGCAGGCACTCATCAAGCCTCTTTGTCATGCCCTTATGATTTGAAATGCCTGAGCTGAGACAGGACAATAAATGAAATAGTTCGAATTACATGGTTGATGGTCAAAGACACTGATAAAAAAGGCAAGTCCAGCAAGCAGTGATACTTTCACATATACAGACAGTTCTACCAGAGAAACATGCTTTAAAACTTGCCTTACTATTTCAGGGATGTTGTCTCACTTTAAGCTATTACAGATCTCTTTCAAAACCACACATGTAAAGGCAAGCCACAGGCAGATGCTCACTCGGTGACTTTACTTGTATTCTTGCAAACTTTTCAAAATGAGCTCAGAGTACCCTAATTTTCAATTTAGTAACAATTGAGGTGCAGTGAAAGAATAGTAATAATATGAGAGGAGATGGAGGGGCAACTCAACTATTCTCTCTGATGACAGGTCCTGAGAAAATGGCCTGAAGTTGACTCAGGGGAAGTTTAGGTTGGATATTAGAAAAAGGTTCTTCACCCAGAGGGTGGTTGGGCACTGGAAGAGGCTCCCCAGGAAAGTGGTCACCGCACCAAGCTGAGGTCAAAAAGTGTTTGGACAACTCTCTCAAGTACATGAGGGTGATTCTTGAGGCTGTCCTGTGTAGGGCCAAGAGTTGGACTTTGATGATCCTTGTGGGTCCCTTCCAACTCAGAATATTCTATGATTCTAGATTTTGCATAACTCACTCAGAGCTGAGTGATATGTTGCTGTTTCAGTCAAACATCTGAAATTTATTTTGGATTTTAGCTTTCTTGTGCTAAAGGTTTTTCCAGTCGTCCTTTTTTGGCAAGAACTGATGTGCAACATACACTGCTTGAATTAGTATTATTAATTGTACTTACTCTGCACAAATAGATATTCCACTCCAACTAAAGCTCTGCTGGATGAAATAACAGGGCTCACATAAAGGGTAGTTTGCAGCTATACATTTGTTCTTATGTAAACTGTTGGTTTGTATTTTCCCACACAGCTGAGCATCAGGTGTTCACATACATAATATTCTGCTACCATTCTATATACAAAGCTTGCATTTTCTGGTAGAAGGATGAAATACAATTGCATCACCTCTGATTGCCACAAAGCTGCAGTTTAAAAGCATGTGCATTTATTAAACATAAAGATACTGGGCAAGTCGGAAACAAATATATCTGACCAGAATAACATTTATCACCAATCAATAATTAAGGAAAAAAGACCTAAAGGCTTGTTTAACAACAGTTCTGAAAAATCAATTCAGTAGTTACTGAAGGCCTTTTCCAATAAATAATCCCTTCCTCACAAAGACAAGGTATTTGTCTAAAACGTTGTTCCCAGCAGTTCCATACTGCTCATGATCATCCATGGTTGGAGTGTCAGATTAAGCCTGGTTTGGCTGGAGAGCTGGCTGTGTACAGGAGTGACACAGCTGTGCTAGTTCTTTGTAGCAACATAAGCATCTACTTGCTTCCATGAGTCTAACTGGAGATCTTCTGTGCACACCGTTATCTTAGAACTTTTATTTCCACTAAGCTCTCAATGGAGGCTCTTGCAATCTAATTTTACATATGTTTTGTGTTAGTCCCAGGTTATCCCCACCTCCTCATTACTCCTCATTACGTTATTATAATTGAGAGTTGACTAACTGAAACCATAGGTGCAGTTTTAGAGCAAGACATAATTTTCCTGTAATAATACACAACTCCCCCCTTCCTTCCTCCAGTGAAATCACAGGAAATTCATAGACAACTCTCTTCAGTAAAAAGCTGTTAAATATTGATCATATGCAAAAAGTCTACTGATAAGTAGGAGAATCATCACTTTCTTACTGTTCGCCTCCCTATTCCTCAAAATATCAAAAGACAGAAATTTGATGAATAAAGACATAATGCATCTCAGGAAGGCATCATACATGAGGCATAAGGAGAAAGGACATCTACCTTTGCATTTCACATAATTTTTTACTTTCCCAGGGGATGGGCGAAAGCATTTCAACATATGCCAGAGCACTGCTAATTGCTGCTCTAACGCATGGTGGTTGCCTTCTTTCAACAGCTGTTCTACAGCACAGAAAACAGAGTTGAAAGTGCTCCATCCTTTCAGGCCCAGATGCTCCCATCCCCTCCCCCAGCAGACTTCCAGGCTGCAGTTTGGGGAAAGCCATGGGGAAAAGTGGCTCGAGGGGCTTGTTATATTGCCTTTGAAGCTGAAGATCTACTGCAGAATGAATGCAGAGCTCCAGACCTGCCCTAACAGATAATGCATACATAAAGGCAATTCCAATTTTGTAAATAATTTAAAAAACAACAACCAAACAGGCAGAAATAATATGATTTTTTTGCATAAGTATGCCAAATAGCAAAACTATAATAAGCACATTTCTTTGAAATCTTTCAAATTTAACTTTTTGCGTATATAACGTTTTTTATTCAGTTACTACTCCACCATTTACCCACATTTAAATAAAGAGAAATTTCAAGACTAAGTAGTAAATTAATGTCTTGAAAGTCCAAAATCATAAGTTACAAGCATAATGACATTAGAAATAGGGGTCAATAAATATGCTTTACATATAAAATTTTTCGGTTGTTAAAAATGTAAATGTGATGTAGACAGAGTTAGGCCACAATTACTTGCATACTTTTATTATCAGCAGTGCTAGCGCAGGTAATTCTTAACCTCTACCTTCCCCAACTGCTCATTAATATCCCTATACCACGGCCAGTTTCATGGGAGAACTGTTTGTGGGGTTGCTAGGAGACCAACTAAAAAAAAACATTTATTTTCTCTTTCTTTCACTCAGCTCGGTTCCCTGCTTCACTTCAGAGTGTAGCCCAACAGATTATCATAGTAGACAAGTGAAGACATCAATTAAGGACAGGACGAATGTGCTTGGGATACACTGTCCTCCACAAGAAATGTACAGACATCCTTGCCTGAAATTTTTTTAGAGATGTGAAAACACTGCTTTCTTATTTATCTTTACAACTATATTGTCTGCCACGGAAACATAGTAAGCACTTTTAAAAATAATGAATTTACACATAGCTATAACACCCCACTCAAGCATTTGGAAATTTTGCTTTCTAATTGACCAAATGAATCGGTACAGAATTCGCAGCTTAAGCCCTGAAGGTGTAAGACAATTAGCCCTGGTTGGCCCAGACATTCTCCCGTAACAAAACACCTATTCGGCACTTAGCAGCAGACACAGAGCGGAGGCACGAGCAGCCTGAACTGCTCTTCCCTCAGGCTGGCTCTGCCTCGCCATGTCTGTGCATCCCCAGCAGGCTTGTTTCAAGCCCAGTGGATCCTCAGGACAATCCTGCTGCCCTCTCTGGACTCTGGTCCTTCACAGCAGCCACAGGCTCAAGTACTCCCACCCCTGAAAACTATTCAGACTCAGAATGATGCTTCTTTCTATGCCTGCTTCTTAACCGTGTTTCCTTCAAGTCTTAAGTCACTCCTGAGAATTTCTGTAACCTTGAGTATTTATGGCTTAACTGGCCTGTGCATCTCTAGTTTTTTCTATGCTTGCAGAACCCTGTTTCAGCTGCCACCCCAGGTAGCTGCCTTGAGCAGCTCCTCCTTGCGGGCTGCACAGGCAAACCAAAGGACATGCTTCCCAAGAGGTCAGTGAGAAAAAAAGACATCACTTCCTAATCTTCAGGCACTCCTGTATCAAAACATACTCATTACACATAAAGTAAAAACTACTATCAACATTCACAAGATCAGGGAATACACTTCACTTAGTGGTATAAGCTGTTGCATGTTTCTAGGTAAATACAGAATGCTTTAAGCACTGTTAGAAGCACAACATAAAGGCAACATAATTTTAGCCACTAAAAGTGGTGTGAAACTTGTAGTCTACAGTATCTGAGTGCTATTATGCAGTAAATTTTGTAACATACTTAAAATGAGTAGATCAGATTAATTGCACTCACAGGCATCACTGAAACCATGAAGCAAACAGCAGTTCCAGCCAGAGCTCTAAACTATTTTATAATTTTGGAATTATCATTATTATGTACTTAGAACACACTTGCCCACTATATTATCATTTTACAAGTAGTTTTCCCTGGTCCCCCAGGTACTGGTAGCTTTCTGGATAAATTAACTTATAATATGTTATGGGAACATTGTTATTTCGGGTCAACATTTTCAATATGAACTCATTGTCTCCATGAAGCAAAGAAATATTATAATCCATTAATATCTCTTTTAACAAAATGGATGAAATCTTCCCCTGGTTAGGCTGATAAACACTTTGGTGTCAAAACTAAGCCTCTTTATCATGATAACCCAGAGTAATGGTCTGCTGCTCCAGGCACTTTACTTTACAGATGAAAAATCAGTTCTACTTTCATGGAATTAGATTAATGCCATAACAGGAAATACTTCTGGGGCTGAACTTGCTTCATGCCTTCAAAGCTGGCTGTAAATTTAAAATACTTCCTGAACTCAAAAGATAAGACAGGAGAGAAGGAAAAAGAAAAACAGTGAAGTGACCCTCTTTCTGAAGAAAAATATTGCTTCCTGAAAAAGCTGTCGAAAGCTACTTGCTAAGGGCATTGTGCTCCAGAAGGCCCAGGGCAAGTCTCGTTTAGTTGAACATGGGGATACTGGGTATATATCAGACACTCGCCATAAATCTGTTCCTTCTGTAATCCTCTACAATAAAATTTTCTTTTTTTTAGTCATCTTACTTGGCAAAAGCTGAAGTAATAACTTTCTCAGCTTCTCACAAATACAAAACAGCTTGCTATTTTATGTACAATATTTTTCAAGGATTACAGTTTTGGAAACTTTGAAAAATGCTGACCCCAAGCCTTACAATTGGATTTCAACAGTGAAAATGGACAACAAGCAGCAAATTCAGTAACATCTTTATACATAAATATCCCTACAATGAAAGATGTAAGGCATCCTTAAGAGCAATGTAACATTT
This sequence comes from Pachyramphus minor, assembly GCA_013397135.1. Taxonomy (NCBI): domain Eukaryota; kingdom Metazoa; phylum Chordata; class Aves; order Passeriformes; family Tyrannidae; genus Pachyramphus; species Pachyramphus minor. Next base: position 171,499 of record VYXB01002818.1, read on the forward strand.
ATAGTAACGGAACCCAAAGCCCAACACAAGATATTACTATAAAGGCAGACTTCAGGGAATTCTATGTTAAGCTTGTCAGGATAGGGAAGGTTTTCTTTAGTTCCCTTTTCCATCAGACAGTATATACTAAATAGTTACTTTTTTTTCTGGTGTGGTATATATTTAAATGGATGTAATATCACATCATTAAAAACTCAGGATCAAATATCTTTGCAAATTTCACAATTAAGTGCTGAATTACAATAATATTACATACACAGAACCTCCAGCCAGAAAATTTGAGGAAGACAATATATATGATTTTCATCCATTCATCTCTTAACCGGATCAACAGTTGTGCATACTCGGGCCAACATTTTTATACATCATGTAATCACTTTTGCCTTTTATGTTTTTTGCATTCAGTACATTCCTGCAGGTGGAAAAAACCCCACTTACTGTCTTGCCTCCCTGTTCAGACTTCACCTCTGTAACATTACTGGCCCAAAGACACATGGGTTTAAGTGTTTATTCCTGTGCAAAGGCATCCTTCACTTGATAATGATGCAAAATTATTACTTTGAAAAAGTAAACAGGAAAGAAGTTTATTTACCAGCCCAAATTTAAAACCAGCACAAAAGGGATGGTCAGAACCTTCTTACAAGCATTCATGTTCAGGCTTCTATGCCACATGCCAACAACTGCATGCTATTTCTGAATGCCAACCTTACTTCCAGGTTCAAACAGGTAAATAAAAAGCCAATCCACAAATCACCACCAGCCTTCAAAGGTCATAATCAGATCCACAAGATGCACAGCCTGCAGCTCACTACTCTCCACTCATCCCTAAGCACCAATTCAATCAGTAGGAATAACTACAGAGGTTTGCTATAGATAAGTGGGAGATGAGAGAATGCTGTGAAAAGGGCACATAAGTAATGCAACCAACTGAATTTTATGACAGAATTGTGTAAAGCATGCATTTACACATTTTTGAGAGATCAGCTTGAAGCTCAAACACACACACAGCTGTTTAAATGTTCAGAAAGATTGGAATAACAAACCAGATGCTTTTCTTTGTAGATTGTAACTGAGCTTTTCACAAATTACAACTGGATACATTAACCCACTAGTACTTTCTGCAGTACATTACTGGATGCTGAAAAAAACCAGCACTGCAGCAGCATCTAACATCCAGACAACAATTTTACCTTTGACCTTACAGTATGCTCAAAAGTCCGGGAAGTAGAAAGAAAAAACCCCTCAAAAATATGTTTTAAGATCCTTTCATTAGGAATTGTACCCTAAATGCCCATTATTATCCCCATATACAAAATTGATTCATAATAGCCAATTCTCAGAGATTTTTTTGAAGGCTTGCAATATCCCTACTAGTATTTTTTTTGCTTGTAAGTCTTCAAGATCAAGTACTTCCTCCTGAACACCTTATGCTGTGGCAGACACATACTGCAATTCTGGGACAAACAAGCTTAGCACTAGGGAAATGCAGGATTTCAGACTAGCTTTAGTCAAGTAAAATCATATTTTTAAAAAACTACATCTAAATTCATGTACTGAAACTCTACTGTGCACTAACTGTCCTGTAAGGAACTGCACCAGTTAATGCAACAACAGAACTACCTGCTTTTAGGATAAAGTAATCTTGCTAAAGAACACATGACTAGCATTTAACTCCTTTAACATCTAGACTGATTGATGAAGATTGTTAGGAAGACAGAACTAGAGTTTTAGTCCTGTATGTGTTTCTCCTGTCAATGTTTTACTCCTAAGACACATGGAAACTACAGGATTAAAAGGAAAAAAGGAATATTACACCTGCATATTTATCTGGGCAGTCTTATGGCGCAGAATTTAATCTTTTCCACTAACTTCTATAGAAATATTTTATGCTGATGTGTTATTAATTAATAATAAAAGCCTAACTTCAGAAGACAGTTGAATTAAGACAAATTAACAGTGGTTTCATCTATGAAGTAGCAAATGCATGAAAAAGTCACTATTAAAACAAAAGGTAGACTATTACAGGGACAAAAGAAACAAAAAAAATAGAAGAGTAATAAGAAATATAAACTAACTGGCAAACTAATTTTCTGTGGTGGGGTTTTTTTCCATGGGTTTTGGGTTTGGCTTTCTTTGAGGGATGGGTTTGTTTTGTTTTATGGAAGACTTGCTGAATATGAGACCTTGCATTTTTTTACAAATAAATATGTTAGCTGACTGAGCAGGATTCCTTCAATAGGCAGATATTGTGCTCTGAGACACTGGAATGGAACACCAGCACTACAGACAGGTTCTGTGTCAGGTTTCCACAGAAATCTCTACAAAGTTACAGACAGCATTGCGCCCCATCTCTACTTCCACAACACTTCCTTGCATTCACAGACATCTGTTAGTTTTCTCTTTCTTTCCACAGCACAGACATTACTCTTACTGCTACGGGCTGCAGACCACACATGAAAATATTGAGTTGCAGAGGGCATAGGTCACTTGAGAGAGGAACCATTTGGATCTACTATATGGAACAATAAGAATGAAGAACACCTTTTTCAAAATAACCCATTTGTTTTACCAGAATTAAAAGCATCATTATGAAAGAATTAAGTTCTTTGTGAAATGGATATGCCATGTAGAAACTTCAGTGGGAGACTTCAGCCTTATCTATTATTCACACGTGAAAGAAATTTTTATAAGTTAACATTGCTCCTGTCAGAATGTTGTTATAGTTCCATGTGTTTAACAAAATGTTGCCTTCTCCCACCTACACTCATTAGAAATAGAAAAAACATTTCAGTCTTTTCTTTAAAAAGAAGCCACAGAAATACTGCTGTCCTAAACCTCAAACCCTCAATTTAATAAAAGGGAGGCATTTCAAGCCTGTATAGAAGCTGTATATTTTACTCCTTGAATCTTTCATTGTGAAGTTTATTACTTCAATTATTGTAATACATCAAGTCTAGAGTAGACAAGATCCATAAGCAGAACATGTGATCATGACAGGCAGCAGCTGTAACACTCATTCATCTACTGGTGTCTGTATTTGTTACAAAAGGGGTGGAAGACTTCACTTCAGTGAGCTCAAACAATCCTTTTCTGTCCCACATGGATACCACATCGATATCCACTTTTGTGAGAGACTAGTCTTCCAGAAGATATTTGTGTTAAAAGAAAAGAACTGGAATACTCAATTGGTTTGATATATTTAAGAAAACGCTCTTCAGATTTTCCCTGAGAACATATACTTGGTATTTATGAGTGGACCTGTACTATGAACAATGATTCACAGGAAAAAAAATGTTCTTGAGGTGGCAACAATGTTACTGCTAATCATTAGCCCTTTTTATGGATGTATTTTTTTTTTTTTTACATTTCAGAGTTCAATTCTAAGTATGAGCATTATCTTTTGGAGTGTTGTCCTATCAGTGGTAACCTACAAGTGAAGAAGACTGTCAGCTGGATGCATTTTGCCACAGCAGAAACATTTATGATACAACATTATTTAACATAAAACAACTCATTCCTCCGAATGTAACTATTCTGAACATGGATGCTGACAAGCTCCATGTCAAGACTTATAATCATTTGCCTCATATAATTATGCACCCTGAAAAGGACTGCTTAGGAAACATATGGGATATCAATTTAGCTAACACTGGGATGAGCCCCAGGAACCTGTGTCCCACACAAGACACGATAATACCAGGGCATGGTAACTCATATGATATTTCGCACACAGTGTGTCCACCCTCACTCAAGATAAGTAAACTAATTTATTACTACCAGATTGTGCGTGTAAAGTTACTACCAGGTTACATTGACAAACGTATTCCTGTAATTCAAGGACAGACACAAAGAAGGTGTGAATGTTTTCTTGAAGGCAAAACACATTAGCAGTTCTGTACAGAAAAAAATCTAGAAAAGGATCTCACAGCAGGCAGGCAGGGTAAAACACATGCATTGTATATAGTGGGGTCCCACTAAGACCATATCCAAGGAAAAAGAAATTAAATTAGATGATATCTAAAGGCACACATGCTCTTCTGAGGCCTGGGCAGAAATACAGCCCATGCATGCTTCACAAAAGCCATGCTCAGACTATTTTAAAAACCAGCAATACTGCAAAAAAAGCATTCCACAAAGCATGGCCACCATGTCCTCCTTAACTTCCCACTATTTTCTTTTGAAAGTATTTGTTGATTACTTTGTTATGTTTATCTATAAATCTAACCTTACAAATCCTAAGTGGTTTGCACAACAGCCTGTATGAGTAACAATATTTGCTGCTGTGAAAACATGAAATGTTTTTTACAGCCTAATTTTGAGCAAAGCTACAGGCAACTGCCAGGGTTAGGTGTAGGAGGGTGGCACTGTGATAAAATTCTTTTCAGGCTATGACTGATTCTTTGCGGATCATTGACTGTTCTGGCACTAAGCCATATGTAGCAGCCCACATTTTATAATTACCAAGTTTTGTTTTGGGGCATTTTGGTGTCTTTTTTGTTGTTGTTGTTTTGGATTTTTGTTTGTTTTTTTTTTAAACTTACTTCTACTGGATATACAATAATCTTACGTTTTTAAAGTAGCACAAGTCTACAATCTTGGGAGCTACCCATATATGCAACACTTTGTGACTTGCCTAAACAATTGGATATCAATTCAAAAATGGTGTAAAACATCATAAGCAAGATTGATTTTCCTTTTTTACGTGTGGGATTTTCAAATTCATGAAACCTAATCTATCAGAAAGCACTTACAAACCCGCAAATGGATTTCTGGGAAGCAGTCTTTATTCAGTTTATCCTTTTCTTCACCACCAAACCAGGCATACCAACTCAGGCCTCAAGACAGGCACTATTCTCATCTGCTCTCAATTGATTAATTCCTTTTGTCTTCATCCTCCCAAAAGCTAGGTGAATGATTTTTTTCTTGTATCTTTTAATGTCCAATTCTCCATCATTAGGGCATTCATACCATTCTACCCTTGGTCTTTCACAGCCATTCAAATGAGTTAAGAACAGTTTTCCAGTTTGATATTAGGGGCTCAAATAAGGAAAAAACCCCAACCAGACACACCCTCAAAGTTTACCTACTTGGGAAAACCTGACTGCTCACAATTACGAAAAAAGCAAAGCTGGGGAAATAATTCTGAATAAATTACACTCATACATCCTCATCTGAAATACAGCGTTTCAGCTCTTGAGAACCAGATGCAGGACTTAGTGATTGCTGGCGTATGAAGACAGAGTAAGAAAACCAGAGCTATGAAATTTAGAGCCAGGATGTCACAATCACGTGGCATCACAAAATAAAGAGATACTATGTTTTGTATGAGATTGAAAAAAAGGAGGGATAAAGTTACTAACAGAAAATAGAAACCTATCTACACTTGCTGTATTTTGGCTTGTCCACACTGGAAAATACATATACAGTAAACTAGACTGTAATAGAATCATAGAACTGTTAAGGTTGAAAAAGACCTCCAAGATCATCAAATGTAACCTTCAACACAGTTTGCAGTCCATAGTAACTTCTGGAAAGAATATACTTGGAGCTCATCCATGTTTTTAGAAAAAAAACGCATCTTGCAGCTCCCTCGTGGTGTACATTCAACAGTTCTCATGTAACCGTGGAGTAACTACCATACCACTGTTTCCTAGTTTCTGCAAGCAAGCCTTAGGACTTTTAAAGACTTTGCACACATTAGCCTATTCCACTTCAAAAGTTAGAAGTGTTTCCTCACAACTTACCCACAGCAACAAGATCCATATGTGGTCACTTCCCTTTCACATAATTGCTCACTCCATGTCAACCATCTCATACAAACTCTCCCTTACCAGAAGATACAGCTTCTAGCATCAGGAAGGACTCAGGGAACAATTGCTCAGGGCCTCTCATACTATGGGGACTACAGGACATCAAATAAAACTACCACGTGGCAAGTTCAAAACAAAAAAAATATATTCCATCCATACACTACTGAAGTGTATGACTTTTTATTCCAGGACACCACAAAGGGAGAAGTCAGAAAAACTATTATTTACATTTATGGGTGAGAAACTGATAAACCTCAAAACTTGAGCAACACGCTACTGCCTTTACCTGAGGAAGACCCTGAGCTGCAGATTACTGAAGGCTGAGAAGAGGGTATTTTCTGCCCATTTCCCTACAGTATGGTTGTGATCTCCTACTCTTCCTTTAGCACTTCTCACACTCTATCAGCTCGCTCAGGAGTTGTAAATGTTGCTCTTATTTTGTTCCACAGTTTTATTTCTCATTTATATTTCTTTTTTATTCTGTTGAAGAAAATATTTTAAAGAACATAAGCAGTATCAAAATCCCAGTTTTATATATGTTTGATTATCTAATGAGAGTGACATAAAAAAGAAGGGAAAGAAAAGCGTTTATGCAATGAACAGCATTGATTTAAAGCAAATAGAGGGGATGAGGTTAATTCTTTGTTTTGAATTTAAAAGGAAAATCAATGACAATAACTTTGTCCAACCCATGCCTGAACAGTTGTATTAAACTACATTCCTATAACTTCGGAGAGCACCTTAAACTATCAAGATGAATCAAACCACAAAGTACTCCTAAACAAAGCACTGCTTAAAGTAGTACAACCCCATTCAGTTAAAACCACCTGTCAATACTCCTGCTATAACGCAGCTGGAGCAGCATGGCCACCTCTGAGAGCAGACATCCAACTGGCTTTCAAGCCAGTCATAAACATCTACAAATGCATGAAATATCAGCTTTGAAAGTGATAATAAATGTTGTGCAAGTTAAGTAGTTTTCTTAATTTCTGTCACGTACACCACTTCTTGGGAGAATTCATTTAAATCCACAGGAATTTCCGTAACTCTAAATCCATTTTGACAAAGCAGCAACTTGAAAGTATGTTTAATTTTCCATTTAACTTGTTAGTATCTGAAAATTTATTTTCTGAAATGAAATTATATTTTCTGCGGTTTTCTTTTTTTTTTTTTTTTTTTTTTTAATTTAGGATTAGCTTGCTGGAGTCAGATGACAAGTGATATTTTTAGTAAACTCACTAACATTTATATTAGAAATTCAAATATCCATTATGAACACATGACTGTTGAATTAAATTTTAACAAAATTTTAATTAGTAATTATACAGCGTAGTCAACATAATGCATCAAATATTTGGGAGATCTTACTAAAACATAATCTCTTACAAAAATTTGTGATGCATATAAGAAAAATATAAGCAAATTTGGAGAAAAATTATACTTAAATTTACTGCTACATTTGAACCATAAACCACACGAACTCACAGTAGCACAAGGCATATCAACCACTGCTACTCTGGGGCTCCTAACACCCACGATCACTGAACTTCAACCACATATGCTAGAGAAAATGATTTATTTGCTTTATTGTGCTTAACCGGTGCTACCCCTTTCAGGAAAACCACACTGTAAAACAAATAGGGTATCCCACATCCTAACAAATTATCTTAAATATGTGGAATAAAAACACGAGTAGCATTACCTACAGTGCTCTAACTCCTTTATAAATTGCTTTTTGCTCCCTCTCATTTAATTTCCTTCCACATTGTGAAAAAAAGTCACACCTATGTATGACAATTGCTGCAGATTGTACCATTACTGCTCTTTAGATGATTTAGGAGGTCCATGACTCAGTTTTAAAGGCCCATGTGACTTCGGGTTACTGAATTCTGCAGCTCATCAGCAGAAGAGATTCTAAGAATGACAAGATGAATTTTTATATTTTACATCAAATTACAGTAGCCAACAGAAGTCTCCCATGTGGCACAAGCAAATTAAACTATAAAATAAAAGATAAAGTATAGAGAACATTATCGTGAAAAAGGTTGAGGTCTAAGGAGATTCAAAAAAAGGATCTCTCTCTGGAGACTAAACCAACCATCTTTGCAGCTTAACTCCTCTGCTTCTATACACTTAAAATCCAGGATTTTGTTGCAAAATGGCAGCAATCTTTTTAATGTGGGAAGTTAAAGGGAATAAAGTTGACAAAAGAATGAAAACCAATTTTTCTGGCCTATTAAGATCAAACAGCAGAGAGTATTTTGGGGCTGAAGGATCCGTGGGGTTCAATTACTTGAAACATTATAGCAAACAAGGCTATGCAAAATAAAACAAAGACAGATCAACCATATGTGTGCCCTTTTACAACGAATTTTCAACAAAAAAAAATACTTGATATCAGACATTACAAGCTAAGAGCTTTTGAAAAATAAACAAACTATAAAGTTCAATATAAAAACCAGTGTACTGAGAAATTTTGGGAAAGCTATCTTCTAGTCACAATTTTTGGTAATGAAAAAACTTTATGGTAATTACGAAGTCAAATGAGTAATTAATAAAAATCCTTAACATCTGGGAAGAACTGGATTGTTTATTATAATATATTCTCAAACAGTGGCAATAAACAGTACTGACATGGAAGAAGAACCCACAGTATTTCATGGGATTTCTAAAAGGTTTTAATTCTTTTTAAAAAAGAGATTTTAATTTTGGAACTGCTTCTATGCCTGCTCTAAAACTTATTACTCACTTGTCATATCAGGCAAATATTAACTCCTAATTTGCACAAGGCTTAATTTTGAACCATCACCCATTTCAGGGCACTCATCATTTCTGAGTATTGCTAGGCAAACTTACCACTGAAGGCAAACAGAACTCCAAAGCAAATATTTCTCACGTAGAATTTACAGCTAATACACTTTATGCATGTCATCAAAACTTCCATATTTAGCCACAGCTCTTCAACTTGAAGAGACTATAAACAAATTCTCAATTCGGCCCAAAAATCCGTAAAAGATTGCCTCCAAGATTTTGCCTAATTGTAATGCAAATTTTCAGTTTATTGATGTCCTAATAAGTATTTAATGTTACTTCAATTAAAATAATCAAGGCACATAAGCAAACATAAGAGCAAACACACAATGTAACTTTTTTCCTTTTTATTTAGCTGTAGGCTACTGTTGCCCTTCTAGTACAGATGAGTTACTCAGCAATACTAATTTTTTGCCAGTGGCCATATCAACAAACCAAGATTCTTAACATCTCAATCCCCCTTTTCTTGATATACTAAACAAAGAAATGGATTTCCACTGGACATTTTCAATTGCCAAAACTAAAACCTCACATGCTATCTAAAGGGCCCACACACCCAATAACATTAAGACTTTTGCTTTTCTTGTTTTAAGAGTCTTCCAGCTGCCAATGGAAGAAGCTTCCATGAGTTCCCTACAAAGCTATGTATTTTCTATTTAAAACCTAGCTATAGTTTGAATTGAAAACTTAGCTGAATTGTAACAAGAGGACAAGACCATGGTGTAAAACTGATGCAATATTAAGTAGTATCTATTTAAAATAAAATGTCAGTGACTACTTTTAGCATTGTAATGTATACGCTACTAATAAGATTGAAAGGACAAGATGATGACCCAACTTAGATTTTTGGAAAAAAACTCTCTTACTATAACAATGCTGCTTAATTATTGTTAGGAGGAGGAGAAAATTACTCCCAAATCCCAACTGATGAATCAGTTGCATATGCACAAATATATTCATGTTATGAGTAAAAAGGAGGAAGCAGGAGCAAAGTTTAAGATTTGTTACATTCTAATCTAACTGGGCTGAAATGAGGAGAATGGGAAGAAATGTGGAAGTGTTCTTCCTTCCTGGCAAATGTCACCCAGCACCAAAATATCCCTGACTCTGTCAAATGATATGAATTATTCCCCTATATTGGGAAACAAGGAGGCAAGGATGACGCTGACACCAAGGTCAAACACTCTGACTGTGATTCAATTGCGGCTTCTTAGCCATTATGGCCATTTATAGCCTTCACCTTATAAAATGGAATTCACGTCTTGGGTAACATGCTAAGTGTCGTCTTCTATACAAAAATCTAAATTCACCCTTGAATTTTCTATTACTTACATATTATTACATTGTACAGTCAGAATTAAAACATTTGCCTTCAGGGCAGATGTTAATTGTTGAATGTCTTTCTGGTTGGTAACACAGGATTAAGACAATTATAGCTTAACAAAATCTAGTTTCAAATCTAAAATCAATAGCTTGAATACTGTGGAAAACACAGTAAATGCTCTACCATGGCTCACAAATGGTCAGCTGTACTCTACTGTCACAATATTTCTGAAAATAAAACATTAAAACACATATATTCTTTTTATGCAAAAGCGTAAGACACTATGTTATAATATGCCCAGGAGATTTTTTTTTTCCCCAACATCTAAAGATTTATCTTTTTCTTTTTAACCTCCAGTGCTTGTGTCTTACTTTTCATTATTATTCTCATTTTTCTTCTCACACTATGTCAAAAATCAAGACTGAGAGGTGCAAGACACAAATCTTTTGAACTGAAAAGCTGCAATAGCAAATTATCAGTTCCAAGTCCCTCCTAGTCCAGTATCACATCCCAACAGTAGCCACAAGTGGATGTCTAGATGAGACTAAAACAAGAGAGGCACATACAATACTCTTCCAGCTGTCAACTATTTCAGCTCAGAGGATTTCCTACATAGATCTGCAGTTGCAGAAAGACTGAAGTACTCTTCTCATACTCTTCCCTGTCAGGTCAGTCATGACATGTCTGCTTAGTTGGCAAGCCAACCTCCAGAGTGCTATCAGTCTCAGGTTCCTTGGTTACCTGATTTCTACATATAATTCTAGAGTGGTTTTGTTTTGCTGCTGTACCCCTGTTTTTCAAACTATGATACCACTTCATCAACAGAGCAGCCAGTAATCATTTATTTTTTAAAAAAATATTGAAATTAACTTTGCTTACAGATGAGATGAATTCAACCTGGTGTTGGGAAACAAACAAACAAAACAACTGCTAAGCCTGTAATGCTACATTCTATAGAAAGGGATATTTGGTTAGGGAGCATGACTGAAGGTCATAAAGCAGATAATATGTCTTCAGTTGCAGGGTTTTTAAACACCTTTTTCTGATACCTATCTCCTAAATGATAATATTGGATGTTTTCTGTTTTTGCTTTTAGCATTGTACAACACTTGATACCAACCCTGCAATTGGGTTGATTACTGTAACTATATTTTTGCACAAAAGAAAAGAAAGATGATACCTGCTTTCAATTCTACTGATATAATTTTATCATCATAATGATAAAACTAAGAACTTATTAAATGAATATTTTGGAAGTCTGTGGGCTTTGTAATAGAAGTTCAATGTTTTCAAGATAATTAAAACCTGACAATTTTATTTAATGTATTTAATGTTCTAGCATTTGACTCTGCTGCAACACAAACTTCACAGTATTCCATAGAGAAGGCCATTTAAAAAATTTTAACATTTTCTGCTCCCCTTCCATGAACTACATTTTCCACTTCTGCTGTTACTGTGAAATGCATTAAAGGCAGATCACATGATTTCCCTCATGTCAACAAATGATGGCTCAATTAGGCAGATAAGAATCTACAGTCCTCAGCAGAAACTCTCTTCAGCCCATTCTCAGCAGTATAAAGAAGCACTTAGGGACAGCACTGGTTCTGGCGAATGAATACTTGCTATCCTTTATATATATGCTCATTGAAAATTTCTCTCTTTCTTCAGAGAAAATTGGATCCTTCATGTTGTTGAAGAATTCTAATCACTTACAGTTTGTAACTTTTTTTCTACATTCAGCTACAGTTCACGATTAAAATCAGTAAAATTGTGAGGAATTTAAATTTTAGCACATTGCTCTATTAATTCTAAATTGTCTCTTGGAAATAAGCTATCTTAATAATAACTAAATGAGTAAAAAGTATTAAGTTTTGCCTCCAGTCCTCAAAGGACAGGGGAAATTCATATTTAAGAAGATATTCATTCTTACCTTACTTTGCTGTGATCAGGGCCAATGATAGTATGCACAGCTATAAATGCCAGTGTTCTCCTGGGTGCTCTCAGTGGATGACACGGCTGTTTCTGCTTCATTCCAATTACTCATACCATCCTCCATATCCACTACCTGACTATAGTTTTGCTGAATTTCTTAATTTTAACCCATCTGCGAAGAAAAATCTATGAAAAATACTATGGTCTCTTACTTCAGGTTACACAGAGCAAGACAGAATATTCAGTACCCCCTTCTTTCTTCCACTTCTTACATTTGTCTCATTCTTTTAGATTTTATTACTTTTTATAATGCTTAGCCTTTACTTTTCACAAAACACCTCGATGCTGTTCAGCACCAATTATACTCCATATGGTCTTAAAAAGACATGTTCAGAGGCATATGCTAAGGCATATTTCATGCTAAATACTGTTCACTGCTGTTTCCCACCATTTTCAAATTTGCAGCAAAGTATTGTTATATTGCATCTGGCAATAGCATAGTTGGCAAAAAATACTAGGAGCGGTGGCATTCTGCAAAACAATTTCAGTAACTTCAGCATAAAAAGTGGTAGCAAATCTGATCTCATCTACACATCTTCAAGGGCTAAAACTGTTAGCCATCTACCACACATAGGAAACCTGATTTCAAAAGAGCTTTTGCAATATTTAAGGACTATAAGGTCTGAGTACTTATGGTGAATATTATGACCAGGTCTTCATTAAATCATTTTGCTCAAGTAGCTACATTATTTAGAAACACGAGAAAACCACATTGTCCTTAACCAACACAGTCCTGCCAATAGTAACATTGGTGCCAGTATGATTGTCTGGGAAGGTGAGATTTCTGCTGGTACAGCAGCTGTTACAAGCTGCCTCCACATTAGGGTGCTTATGCCAGAAAGAAGTGTAAATCCCCAGGATGGTTTTCCACAGCAGCTGCATCAGCAAAATCCTTCTATTGTGGACAAAATCTAAGGGCCCTTAGCTTTTGTTTAAGTCAAGCCTCTGCAAGGATTAGTACTGGTGTTTTTATCTTGTTCATATAGCTAAAATGATGTTTCATCCATCAAACCCTACCTGCTACCGTAGCAAAACCACTGAGCATTAGAAAGAAATCTTCTCTACATCCACTTCTCCAACGTGGAAAATTCTTAAAAAATGGCACTCATTACTTATTCAGGGAATGTAGTATTTCCTTAAGCATTCTACCCTTAATTAAAGGAAAATGGAAAGAAAAAAGGAGGATCTTCTTTCTTTTGCCCAAACCAGACAGTTTGAAGTGAATTTACCAAGGTGACCGAGTGCACTGCTGATTGAACTGGTAGCCTGACAACTAGAAGGAAATAAAGCCATACCACAAAAACTTCTCAGTAGCTTCTTTCAAATGAACTTCCAGAGCCGGTTTTTGGAATCAGTCAATTCCTGTTTCAAGTAAACCTGATAACAAACAAGGCTGGCAGGATTCAGTCCTTCTGTCTCCTAAAGGGCTAAAGAGTTTATCACAAGGTTGCAAAAAGCTCAGTCTGCAAGGCATACTATTAATGTGCTTAATACGTTATCACCAAACATCTGTGCAGAAGCATTTTTGCAAAATAACTTTTTTACGCTGAGTACACAATTACCAAGCACAATATAGCACAAAAATTTTCTTGACACAGATTTTTAGGATATTATCTATGCTGTAAAAACATTTTTACTTACTAAAGTTACAATGGTTTCTTGCAGAATCAAGAATTAGCCTGCAGGTTCCTATCCTGACAAGGCTGGTAGATCAATGCCCTTCCGTACAGTTCAGGTTTTGAGCTAGGAAGCAGCATATATGAATCCCCTTGCATTATGTGAATGCATATTTTAACATTCCATAATTTTAGTGCAAAAGTTACTGGCTTTGAAATATCAAGCCCAAAAGCGATCATTTCAGAGTGCTCATTTCAAAGCAATTCATTCTTCATAACTCTTTTCAAGAAAAATAAAAATTTTTATTTTAACAACTGCACTGTCCCTATCACAAGAGTAAACAATAAATGGAATTATAATTTTCACTTCAGACCAAGTAGTAGGCTACCATAAATAGCTTAACTCAGCTCTCAAGTTACATATAGGCACATTTTTTGCTGAAATGAACCTTCTTTATGTAAAACAGAGCACAATTGCTGCAATATTTCTATGTGGTTTTTTTTAATGCAACAGTTGATGACATAGACACAAAGAATACATATTCCAGGATTATGCAGACTATGACATTTCCTCATGTTAAGAAGATCAAGTCCTTTAGAAGAAAGGACGAACCTCTAATTTCAATCAACTGTACACAGTCTGGTGACTACCAATTTATTGTACATTTCGGTAGACAGCAACCAAAACAAATATGTTAACTCAAATTAGAAAAATTCACAAATTCCAAGTTTTAGTCTTTAAAACAGTCTTAATTTAATGATTCTTCTAAAAAATTATCAGAGAAGTACTGAAACAAAAAATAACTCAAGATAGAACCAATATTGTTTCAGAGCTTCTAATGCCGTGATTTGATGGTGCTTTAGTTTAGAGATTTTGCTCTAAGAAAGTTGACATGGTAACAGACAAAATTCTTATGCTCTCGTAAGGAGAGTATCTAATAAAGTCTGACATGCAAAGGGACCTACAGTAAAAATTTCTCTTCCGATTGACTCACCTCACCACTTATGAGTGTGAAGTCTTCCCTTTTTAATTTACATTTAAATAAGTGTGTTAAGTCTGCCCAGACTTTACAAAGGATTGGAGACTCAGTGTCCCTAAAGGCAGAGGCACCTGGGAGCAGAGGTCTCTGCAGTGAGCTGCGGGTGGCACAGCGGATCCCTGTCCCTGGTGAGCGCCACTTCTCAGTGCTCCCCAGACTACTACAAAGCCCAATTCAGCCTCTGCAGACAAGTAGCTTGCAACCAAGAGACTGATTTAGTATTTCAACAGATTTACATATTCTATTAATGAAATAAAAGCATGCCCTTTCCCTTCTTCTCCCCGCCCCCCCTTTAAAAAGCAATATACTTTTAAAAGGGTAATGCAATCACAACCATTATGTCAATGAAAATTACATGCTGGGTTTATCTCTGTAGGTATCTGTCAAATGCAAAGTGCACACAACATCTTTGGAGTAATAATGATGTTTTATCATTTTAATTACAAACACTTTGAAAAAAAAATCCCTAAAGTGTACCAATTGGGGTGGTCTGAATTAACAGTAGCTTGATAGCCCAAGGGTAGCAAAAATAGATTGAGCTACCAAATTTCATAGTAGTTATAGCAGCTGTCTTCTTGCCTCAGGGAACCTGGGTATTTAACAAAGCAGACAGCTTGGCATTGGCATCTGATTAGTACTGTGGGTATTGTTAGTCAGAATACGGGCAGTTCTATTGTTTCACTATTTGATTAGGAATTCGGAGAGCTATGGCATCATTTAGCTTTTATAGTTAACTTCTGTATGTTCACTTACAGCTATTGTAAAAGGTTGTTTTCTCACTTATACTTGCTCCAAGTAAGGAATATTGTCTTGAATATGAGCAATGAAACACGACAGGATTTAAATGTCAGGGTCAGTTGCCTCCCGATTTCTGTGCCAAAATTTTCTTGAACAAACTGCATAAGTTTTTCTAATCGGGCAGGAAAGTGAATAAGGTGAAAGCCTGTTCTCCCCTTGCCACTTAATACAAATTATTTGGAATTTAAAATAAATTTTAAACATCATTTATTCCAGTTTAAGTTTACAAGGGAAAATTTCTCTTCACAAAAGAAGTCTCAGAGGCAAAATCCAACTGTTGGGGTTTCTGGGAGAAGGGGATTTATTTTTATTTTTCTAATCCTACAGCAGTCTGACAGTTTGGATAACCACTGGGGATAAGAGAATCTCTAGCTCAAACTCAATCTGCTTAATAGTAAAAAATCTCAGTTAACATGCTTTATCTAAAAAGGTTTGATCTTGGGGAATAACCTTAGCACAAACAACAATATTACTCCAAGGTTTGTGTTTGAACTTCATACAGCCAAAAAGACCCCCCACGTGGCTCTTCTCTCTTTCATTCTTTAAGTATACATCACAAATTATTGGGCCTTGTTGGCAGAGTTCAAATCACTGAACTCATTGCAAATAGTCTACTTCAGCTAGAAGTACATTCTTTTACTCTATCAAATCCATCTGAGGTAATAAGACTTGATGTTTTATTCAACAGAGCTGAGGAAAATTGTTGCACAATAGGTTAATTCAAAATGGCAGCATAGAAAATGCATCTGTCAGTGGGGATCAAATTACAGGGCAAGCTCCTCTCAATGCTTAGAAAAACAAGTCTGCAGTTCTACAGATTATGTGCATGTGTGTGTTTAAAGGGGTGGGAAAGGAGCTAAATATCTGAGCTAACCTCCAATTAAAGTCAATCATAAAAACAGCCAATTTAATGAGTACGGATTTCTTTGGGTAATTATAACACCAACCACTTTTTTTTTCTCCCTCTCTTTTAAATCTGTAATTCTGCCTTCTTGTTATTGCTTGCTTTGTCATTAATCGCCTCAGGAACTTGATTTCCTAGCAACAGACTCTGCCACCAAACATTTGGCTCCTGTTCAACATTTTCTTTGTGAAAAATGGCACTGCTATTGCCGCCTGGCTGTTGCAGCTAGACTGGCTGTGTAAGTGTTCTAATAATGCATTCTTCTAAAAAAACACCCAAAAATCACATGATAAAAGGAGTGATGACTGAACTTCACTAATTACTGTGCTGAAGAAGCATATCTGCAATTTAAAGGCTACTGGGGTAGGAGGAGAATGATTGAAAAGGAAACATGTATATTCTTCATATTAAAAATTCAATTAATAATATAGAGGTGAACATTTAGAAATAAATATTTTTTTACAATGTTAGACAGACTGTCATTAATTTTCTGTTACAGGAACAGGAGGTACAACCTTTCTTAAAAGTTGATGATGCATTTTTCTGCATAAAGTACAAAGCATTCATCTTCAGAGAGTGACATCTTGAGGACCAAACTTCACCACAAAAAAATAAGAAAAAATCTTCTAATTCACTTTTACATATAAGTTACTTGAGAAAATTGTTTACGCATGAGAAGTTACACCTTAGATGGTAGCATAATGCACACCACATCCTAAATATATTACAGGATGACATAACATCTGCTGGAGCCAGTTTAGAGAAAGCTTTTTTTTTTTGCATTTTAATCAAAGAAATAAAGATGAGGATTTCCGTATTTATGAGAGAGAGAGGTTTTTCCCTCCATATTTGTTTTGAAAGCCAGTAAATGGCAGATTTGCGTCATGATTAGATACAGAGTCTATCATCTCTCCACAGCAAATGCATCCCACTTCTGCTATAACTTCCAGAAACACAATGGCTCAAGATGGTGGGTTTGGTCACCAAAAAAGGCCACAGCTAACTGTCGCTAGCTGCATCTTCTTCTCTATGGCTAAGATATTCAGAATGGTGTTTTCCTGGTCATAAAACCTATTCATTATTGTGAGAAATAGTCTTGCTTGTCAAATGGCATACTGATGCCAGACCACTATGGCACAAGTTATCAATGGGAAAAAAGCTATTGTGGAGTTATTCAAACAAATGTCCTTTTTGGGAATATTTTGCTTCCTGCCAGTCTCTTGTTTCCTGTGATGCACACACAGCCCTAGCATATCTCAAAGGAAAAAACCTATCACAATCCATTGTAAATTATCATACTTAACATAGCAGTAAATTACAATAAAAATGCCTTCACTGAATATGCCTCTGAAAGGAGGAGATAGCACAAAAGAAATTTCATTTATACTTACACTGTTATAATAATCAGCACTTTTTCTTGAGTAGAATAGCCAAACTCCATGTAAAATACTGTAGAATGTTATTTAAGCTTTGCTACACATTGCTGACAACAAGCTCATGTTTTGACAGACTCATGTTGAAACCAGATAATTCCTCCATCAAGCCCACTACACTACCACAGTATCTCTCTGCTTAGACAAGCACTTAGGCATTAAAAGAAAATAAATATAAAAATACCACAGTATTTGTTGAAGCATACCAGAGTGGCTGGAGTTTCAAAAACTTCTCCTCCAGCAGATAGGTAGGTTACATTGGGTTCATTATGACATGGTGCAACAAATGACATTTCCTACTCGAAACTCAGCCTAAGATCAGAATTCCTGGTCTTGATCAGAACTGTCATGATCATCAAAACAAACTACACTTCACATTCACTTTGAAAGCACAACAGATGCTGAAGATGCTGAATGTTCTGAATTCAACTGTAGGCTAACAAATCTAAGCAGCACTAGAAAATTTTATACTCAGTGGTACAACTGAAGGGCATCACCACTGAGAAACCTCTATTATTTGCTACATGGAAGAAGAAAACAGTTTACACTTCTAAGGATTATGAAATAACAACAGCCCATGCAAAGCTGACTGAATGAAAGTGTTATCTTCTCTTAATAAAAGGTTGTATGGCAGTCCTCAAAGTGAATAACCCAAAATTCAGCTGCTTATAAATAAGCCCTAGAGCTACAAAAAAGCATCAGCATCAGCAGTGCTTTCAGCATGGAATGGCAAGGAAGTCTATGTAGATGCTAATGAGAAAAGTTTTGAGAGATATCATTTATAGCACTAATTTTTTTTGTTTACAAATTATATCCACAAAACACAAATTCAAATACAGTCCCTTAACAACATTCTAGTATTTTCCTTTGTACAGGAAAGAGATAAGCATTTTATTAACAGAAGATCTGTTTGGGTTTTGGAAGCTAACTAACTGATCCATTCTAAGACTCAAGTTCCTACAGACTGGGAACCTAACTGCAGTTAATACTGCCATTTCATATGCTTAGTAAAGGGAAATGCTTATGAAAAAAACCCAGAACAAACAAAAAACCCTAACTGAAGCACAGAAGGAACTTTAAAGAAGACATATATTACTTCAGTACCAAGATAATATGAGCACCACATGACAGTGTTCCATCCACATTAAATGAATGTAGGTGTTGGACTGAAGAACAAATTGAGTAAAGCTAAATAATTGGCAGCATTAAGGATGGCTAACTGGAACATGAGAAAACGCACATATCTGGGAAGCACATACTCTTAAGAGTCATGCTCAAATACAGTGAGAAAGTTAAAATTCAGCTGTTTGTATGAGCAATCTGTGTATATCAATTGTCACGGTTAAGATTTTGTAAGTGCAGCTTTTAATGAAGGAAAGCATTTTCTCCTTTTCCATTTTCTTCCCATTGTCAAAGAACAAGTGCAAAATTTCTTATGCATAAACAGTAAGACAGATATGACCATTGGAGTCAAATGACAACTAAAATTCTCCTCAGTTTTCCTGCTCTCCTAGGTAACTTACTGGATTTTTTTTTAGCAAAACCACTGACAGTAAAAATACCTTTGCATTCTGGGACTTAATAAAATACAAAAATTCATAGCTATAGTTAACTAATAATTAATTAATATAATTAATGCAAGTTGCATTAACAGTGTAAAAATGTTTGTGTGCAATGTTAAAGGAACTGAATACCAGCAACTCCCACAAATTTCAGCTGGTTCTAGACATTGATTATCTTAAAAACAAAAAAAACAATACAAATCCCACAACACATGTTAGAGAATTCTTAGAGATACCTGTATAAATCACTAATACCACCAGTTTATTAAATGTCTCTGAAAATAAGTCAACAAGGTGCACAAACATGGAGTTTTATCACCCATGTTTGTAAGATGTAACTGTTCACACATAAGATTTCTAAAATGCAAGTTCTGACAGGAAGCACAGACTCAGAGAAAGAGAGAAAAAGAAAAAAATTAACAGAGACATGCCTGTTCCTCCCCCAATTTATGATTATTTTCATCTCAGGTTGTGTCCCATTCACAATTCCAGAGACTAAATGACAGAGCTTAGTGCTATCATAACTCTCAACTTATTGTGAAATAAGGGAAGCATCTGAGGAAGAGACATTTTCTAGCCCCAGTAGGAACCAAATAAAATCCCTCACAGTGAATTCTAATCAGACACCAGCAGCACAGCTAGCTGATCCACATCGAAATGAGTATGACAGACTGAAGATACAATGTCAATAGTATAAATTACTGCAAGCATAGGAATGATATCTGGAGAAGAGAAAGAAATTGCATAGAGTTTGACAGTATATGTAACCTATCCTAAATGATACAAAATAGAGTAATTTAAAAAGATTAAAATACACTTTTAAAGTTTACCATCTTTGAGAAAGCTGGGGCAGCCTCTGCATTTTGCTTCTATCTGTGATTTACAGGGTCCTATTCTCTGCTAGTCTTTCTCTAATTTGTCTGCCAGATCTGATTACCAGATGGCTAAAATAAAGGTATTGTGTTCATTCATGGTAACAGAAGTTGTCTTTAAGGGTTCTGTCACGGCTTCACTATCTTTTCCTTTGTACCTACTCCTCCCTCTGTGAATTGATTAGATTTTCGAGCTAAGTTTCATCTGAGGACCATTCTGCTGAATGCTGCATTGAAAAGCATATTATCTATTCTATGAAGCACGTACAGATGACCACAGGATATCAGAGACCTGTCCTAAAGCAACAACTGCCCTACTCTGCCAAGAAAATAGATTGTTTGATAATCTCAGGACACAGATTTCCAGAATAAGTATCTGTCACTGACATACATACTCTAATGCAATCCAAGAAATAGGCAACAGTTCAATAGAAAGAAGGAAATGAAAAGCAACATATGCACAGTGAAAAGTCAAGGAAGGTAATAAGACTAAAGTAAAGACATACAACAGTAGACAAATTAATGACTCAGAGAGCTACTCTCTACCTCAGGAATGGTAACTGCTCACTAGATGGTTTCGTTTAATTCGTAAATTGCTACAAACCCACAAGTAAAGAAGCTAAATGAAAGAAAAGGGCATGAACACACTGTAGCATGAGGAACCATGTACAGTTCTACACAGTCTCTTTTCCTTAAGTAAAGTTACACATGCAATCTGTAATCTGAAGTGATCTATCCTAGAAATCTCTTAGATCATCCTCAAATGCTTTTGTTACATATGTGAACAAGGCTCTTTATCCAGCACAGCTCCTCCTGCAATCATATGTTTCCCTAATCTGAATTAATTTTACAAATATCTAATAAAATTTTTTAGCACTTCAATGTTATTTAGCTATCCATTATCAGAGGCACATCTCAGGTTTATTTTAGTACAATAATTCTTTGTCTCTTAGTCAAAGCTCGGATGTCGCAGAATTGGCATCTGAAGAACGGCTTTTAATATATACAAAAATCAGTTTAGTGAATCGCCTCGTCAAAATTTAAGTGATCAAACTGACTGAACACAGAGGAATGACTTCACAACTAAAATAAGATGAAGGCTATGCCTTAAAAAATACAAACCTGTTCATCACTTCATGTCATATTTCCCACTTTTCCTGAAGCATTGCCACTAAGTTTAATTTTTCTAAATTGTGTATTGGAAGCTTCATTGGTAAGCATGGTATAATACATCAGCATGGTCAAATTAAAAAAACAAACCCAAACAGTGTGGTATCACTTTTGGTAACATTTTTTTCATTCTTCTTTATTTAAATTGTACCCTTAGTCTTTCATTCAGCCGACAGCATTAATTCCCAAGCATTGCATTTGGAAAATAAAGAGCTCAGAACACTTGAAAAAACAGAAATAAAAAATTAGTAGACAATACACCTACGTATTTTTTTAACCACAGCACAAACATATGGTCATAGCAGTGGGATGTATTTTCTTTGTACACTGAGAAGGTCATAAGCATTTTTTGACAGTTATAAAGGGGCAGTCTTGGCCATACACAAGAATCAATAACAACCATGTAAAGCCTACAGCACTGCACACTAACAGGCTGTAGGAGACATTAACACTACCTAAAAGAAATAACGGTATTTTCAATGAACTTGTTCCTCCTGGATAATCAATTCTGTACACTTCTTACCAGCTGTTCCCACATAGCTCAGGTAGCGGAATGGAAGCAGCTGTCATACAGAATCCATATATTGCATGCATGTTATGAGGTTTTAATCTGTCGTAGATGTTTTATGCTTCTTAATTTTGATCAGTCATATCAGCTTGCTCGCAAGACGAAAACAAATTCAGCAATTCTGTTAAGCCAAAATGTGATCTACAAAAATACCTTAATTTGGCTTGATTCATTCTGGATGATAAAAAAAAGTATACTAACTGTGAATCTACTAATGCCCCATCCTCAAGACCCCTTTATTCAAGAAGTAAGATTTCATCATTAAAATCAGTTTGCCCTACCGCCCACATTCAAGAGATTTGTCACAATCATTGTTTCTGAAATATTGAGTTATAAGGTGCCACAGTAATTACTATGGAATAAATAGCAATTAAGATTGTTCACATAAATAAGCTCAAACTGTTTGCAGTGAATAATTATGCTAATGGTGTTTTTCTACATAATTTGT
Organism: Pachyramphus minor; assembly: GCA_013397135.1. Taxonomy (NCBI): domain Eukaryota; kingdom Metazoa; phylum Chordata; class Aves; order Passeriformes; family Tyrannidae; genus Pachyramphus; species Pachyramphus minor. The sequence continues at coordinate 193,847 of VYXB01002818.1, forward strand.
GCATCCTTCACAACAATTTACTAGGAAATGTGAAATGTAAATTTGATGCACTACTACAAAAGCTTTGAAAATGTTTAGTTCTTATGATTTTCCCAACTAATTTAAGAGAGCACACAACTAAAACATACTTCTATATTTGTACATCTAAATTCGAAGAAATCAAACTATGCTGAAATTGAAGCAGTTGTTTTCTTTCCTTGTCTTCCTAAGAAATCATCCTAAGCCACATGCAACAGACATATTCATTGTTTAAATCTCACAATATAGTAACAAAAATTTTAGCAATTTGAAAGAGGCTGAACTTACTGCTATGTAATAAACTTTAGCCTTTTCCACCAACTTCCAGTTCTTCTCCAAATCAAGGTGCTTTTCCTTCTTATAGCAATTAGCAGCAGCAAGGTTAGCTACGAGAGACCTGAAAGTTATTAAAAACCCAGAGATGAGATCCTCTGCAAATAACACTACTACAAATTTCTCACAAAGAACAAAATTTCTCAAAGATCCTAAGGAACACAAAAGCAATTAACAAAGCATCATAAACCATATATATTTTATTTGACCATTCAGTAATAATTAAATAATAGATTTAAATAATAGATTAAAAATGTAATTCAAATTTAAATCATATATTAATGTATTTTAAATGCAGCTACACAGTTTATGTAACCTATCACTGTTACAATGTTCAGGTGCCTTCTTTTGCTGTGAATCAGCCTTTGTTGTATTCTGTGATCAAAATCCTTCCACGCAGTTTAGCAACTGCAGATTTTCATTAAAACTCCTCTAGTACCTAACACCTAAAGAAAAGTAGCTACTCCAGTTTATATTCTGAAAGCTATTTTCCCTCACAAGAAGCAAAACGTTGATGGATACGTAAGTCTTGCCCTTATAATTTTCCAATGAATAGTTATATTATTTAAAAAGAGGCTTGTTTGGGTTTTTTCCCCCCATTAGGTTCATATTTTCCTTTAGCAAATAAAAAAGGGTCATGTTGCTACTTTTAAATGATGAACTGTTAAAAAAAACCTTTGGCTTAGCTGTGTATTGTTGGAAAACTACCAAAAACTCATTTGTGCTTCCTTCTTTCCAGCAAGTTATAACAAAAGCCGTAGGACACAACTTCCATTAGCAAGAACAGAAATACTTGTATCATATTGCCTCTGTTACATCCAACATACATTCTATTTTAAATCATCTTCTTCACCCACTCAATTCAGCCTTATGAAACACACAAAACTTACAGATGTACTCCTAAAAACAGGTCATAAAAAAGATGGTTATGCACTAGCTCTCCACGCTGGCTACCATGACCAAATTTTTCTGTGCAATTTTATTATGAGAATGTTTAATAACATGCAATATTTAGAGAAAGGAAGTTGGGGAAAGAGATATTTCCATGCTGGGCTACAGAGTTTTAAATATAATTTTCAAGATTTAATGTCAAAGGATGCCTCTTTAACACTAACACATCACTGTTTTGTGATGTTTAACTACATCAGCCAGATTACAGGTATTAGGAGCTAAGTAAACTAGATATTCTTGAAAACTTTTTCAATTAAAAAAAAAAAAAATACCAAAACAATTTCTTAGCAACCACCTCTCCCTGTAAACTTCTAGAAGCACTCATCACTGACAATACCTGTAAGTTAAATGGACTTGAAGGAATACTAAGGAAGTTTGCCAACACACTGAATTGGGAGACGCTGTTGACACCCTTGAAGGCAGGGAGGCCCTGTAGAGAGACCTCAACAAATTAGAGGACTGGACCATCACCAACCATATGAAGTTCAACAAGGGAAAGTGCTGGATTCTGCACCTGGGATGGGGCAACCCTGGATGTTCCTGCAGACCGGGGAATGAGATGTTGGAAAGCAGTGCTGTGGAAAAGGACCTGAGGGTCCTGGTCGATGGCAAGGTGGACATGAGTCAGCAGTGCCCTGGCAGCCAGGAGGGCCAACTGTGTCCTGGGGGGCATCAGGTAAAGCATCACCAGCCAGTTGAGGGAGGGGATTGTCCCACTCTGCTCTGCACTGGGGCAGCCTCACCTTGAATATTGTGGCAGTTTTGGGTAGCACAATATAAGAAAGATGTTAAGCTCTTAGAGAGTGCCCAAAGGAGGGCAATGAAGATTGTGAAGGGCCTTGAGGGGAAGGTGTATGAGGAGCAGCTGAGGGCACTTGTCTGTTTAGCCTGGAGAAGAGGAGACTGAGGGGAGACCTCGTTGCAGTTATAACTTCCTTGTAAGGGGAAGAGGAGGGGCAGGCACTGATCTCTTCACTCCTGTGACCAGTGACAGGACTTCAGCAAATAGCCTGAAGCTGAGTCAGGGGAGCTTTAGGTTGGATATTAGGAAAAGGCTTTTCACCCGGAGGGTGACTGGGCATGGGAACAGGCTCCCCAAGGAAATGGTCACAGCACCAAGGCTGACAGAGTTCAAGAAGCGTTTGGAAACACTCCCAGGCACATGGCGTGACTCTTAAGGTGTCCTGTGCAGAGCCAGGAGTTGGGCTCAATGATCCTGATGGGTCCCTTCCAACTCACCATATTCTATGAGTTTATTATCTAAGTATATAAAGATTAAAACAAAGTTGGACTTTTCCTGAATATATAAAAGATACAGTTCTTTGTCATTTCATCCCAATAACAGTCTCGGGGCTTATCTCTTTAATTCTAAAGCCTAAAGGCAAAAGGAAATAATGTGAATTTGGAAACTAATAAAAAAAGAAAAATACTTCTGAACAAACAGACCAAGCCTCTGTCACATTACAAGTAACCAGACAAGAAGTTTCATTCTTGATAAGTGTTATCATTTCAATGACAAGAAACCCACTGGAGAACCAAGTAAATCCAAGAAAGACATGTGCATAACTGTGCTAATTTTCTGTAAATCAAATTTAAAATTAAAAGCAAATTAAATCTTTCAGTTTTGGCAAACCTTAAATATCCATCGAGGGCATAGCTGGGAAAAAAAATCTTGTCTGTCTATGTATGTTGTTAAGTGAAAAGCAATTACGTTCCAGAAAACTGAGCAAATACTTTCTTTATGTTTCCTTTCACTTACCACATGCCCTTGGAACTGTAAACCTAGCTCTATGTGGCTACATCCAACTGTAGAGATGCTCTGCACATATGAGTAATAAAAGATTGCTACACTGACGACAAAGCATCAAGCTTTTCCAAATTAAAACTGTATGTCTGACAGCACTACATCCAACATGTGGGACACAGACAAGGTAGATATTTTTTCAATGAAACACGGTAATTGGAGACAGCCAGAGTGCTTCAACTGAAATAGCTTAATGGAGACACTGTGCATGTGGGTATTTCTAAGCAGAACACAGAAATCAAAGTCACAGACTATGACAGAATGTAGGTCCTACTTCAGAGTTTCATCACATGTTAGGATTTTCTTGGAAATCTCTGAGAAAACAAAGCATACTAGTACTGCTAAAGTAAAGAATTCAGGGTGGTAATCACGCATCAGCTAAGAACCTTGTCCTACAAAAAGCTAGACAGAGTTTGTAGAAATAAGAAGCATTCATATCAGGGTATCTGGAACATAAATATACATAGCCATTTCCTGGGAAAAACAGGAATGCTATTAGCCAGCTCCTCCAAGAGAGACAAGAGAGCTGAATTACCTGAAGTTAACAAGTACCTCATCTGGGACAAGACATTAATCAAGAAATAGAGTTATCAACTGGGGCCAGGTTGAAGGGATTCTTACAAAAGTAGAAAATGCTAAACCCAAGAAACAATTAGAGGGTAATTAAAGATTGAGAAAACATTTGCTCTTACTAGAATAAGGGCAATTGCACAATAAAGTCTTTAGCAGCAGCCTTCCACTATTTTTAATGTCTCCCAAGGAGCTTGAACTCCCTGCCACTCTCAAGCACAATCTAAAGCATTGATTGAGATGAAGCCATTCTCTAATACTTGAGTAAAAATATTTGATATTATGTTTTATGCTAGCAAACAAAAAATACTGCTTAATAAAAGAAGTATTTGCAGATATTTTTATAAGCAAATTTACCTAAATTTTTAAATTCCATTGAGATGCACGTTTTTCCTGAATTCATTCTATATGCCTATTGACAGTCTTGACTTCAACAGAAATCTAGAAAATGGTGCTTGTTACAGGATGCATACACAGACACCATGTAACTGAAGAGAATCACAGAAGAAAAACATCTTTATTTCTTTTCGTCTCTTTGAAAAACTGAATATGAATTTTGGAGATGAAGGGGCAAGTCTGTAGACATAATTAATGTCAAAACTCCAGATGAAGATGAATGAACTTCTTTCCTCCACTGAATATGCACATTCATTCCTGAGAGTAAGACACTATGTATGACAATAAATTGGGAGGGACAGGTTGATAAGCTGGAGGACAGGGCTGTCTGTCATGCAGTGGATCTTCAACAGCCTGGAGAATTAGGCTGGCAGAAAACTTGAAGGTAAATGCAAAGTCATGCACCTAGGATGTAATAAATCACACACAACAATACAGGCTGAATGCTGACAGGATACCACACCTTATCTGGAGTTGTGTGCCCAGCTTTGAGCTTTCCATTATAATGAAGACACTGACACAATGTAGTGAGTCCAGCAGTGGGCCATCCAGATTATTAGAGGACTGGAACACTTAACAAATGCAGAAAGGTTTGGATAAACCATAAGAACAGGTACCTATGGAGAGACCTTCCTGCTTCTTCAAATATCAAATGAAAGTTTACAGAGAAAATGGAGTCAGACTATTCTTGAACACAAGGAGGAACGGACACAAGCTGGAAGAAGGAATATTCCAAGTGGGTATCATTAAAATAATTTCTCCCACGAAGAGTGATCAAACATTTAAAACAGTTTGTCCAGAGAGCTTGTGCAACCTCCATCCTTTGTGACAGCATTGAAAGCCACAGAGGGAAACCAAAAAGGATAATTACAAGCTATTTTGATCTTATTCTGAGCCAACATGAAAATATTTTTCAGGGTAGCTATTTCATTATTGATTTCATTATTAATTTCTGGTATCAGAAAATTTAAATATTGACAGAAATCAGGGAGGGTTGATGTGTGCTGGTAACATCTCAAGAATAAGGCTGACCTGGCTGTCTGGCTTTGAAATCTTTAAAAATCATCAGAAGGTAATCAGCAAAGAAATAGAACACAAATTCAAGTAGTGTGGGCAGAAAGGTGAGGGTGAAAGAAGAAAGCAAAGGGCCATGGTCAAGATAAATGCATAGAAAATAGCAGTGAAGGAAAATATGAAAGACAAATTCAGAAGAAATTGTTAAAATGTAAGACATACAGAATTACAGGTATTAGATGAACTTCTCAACAACTGCAACAGCAAAAGAAAAACAACCTATTTTTTTTCTCTTGTATAAAACTGAATTAACCCTTTCAATCTGGCTATATGCTGACACCTATCCTCATTAAACACAGTATCACCTGAAGTATTTTCCTCATTTGCCAATCAACTATATGCCTTACATGCCAATCAGCTTGCATATAGGCTTCATAAACATACTTGTTAACCAACTTTTGTCTCCCACATATTTTTTCTCTCCAGAATAACTGGAAGCTAAAAGTTCAGAAAGAACTACTACATTATTATCTCACACTTTTCGGCCATAATACAACTGCTGTTCTCTAAAATACTGGCCACCCCGAAACTATGGTCTAGATAGTTCCATGCTGTCTAAAACCAGTGCCAATACTTTATCATTCAAATCACAATATTTGAAGACTGATACTCCAAACAAATTAGGCTACACACATTGTGCCAACTGTATTAAAGGCTTCTGACCTGTTATCACTAGTGATGCAGGCAGCACAGGTTCCTGTTGGCTGTTCACTCTGCTCATAATAATGGGCATCCACATGAGCTTCCTCAGCCTTCTTCTTCAAGATCTCTCCAAATTTATCTTTGCCAATGCACCCAAAGAAAGTGGCAGCTTTGTAAGGGCTCTGAATCATCCACTGCAGATTGACAGGAGAAAAAAAAAACCAAACAAATACAAAGTTAACATGCCTGGTATATTATTTTTGCTATTTTTTTCTCTCCACTTGCCATATTTCACTCTGTGCCTACAGAACATTTTGACATACAGAACATTTCTATGCCTGAAGTAAAAATAATCTAGTACAGCCAGGGAGGGAAGGGCAGCAAAGAATAAAAAATTTACCCTTAATGATGCTACTGAGCATTTAACACCTAATGTAAAACCTAAATCATGTAGTTCATTATCAAATAAAGTAGATTAGTATGTTTTTACAAGGTATTTCAAAAGAGGTTCCCTTGCTCAAAGGAGATGCCCCTACATTCACATTCAATCAAGCAGCATGTAGTATCTTCAAGGAAAAAATGTAGAAAATACTGAAGAAAGAAACAAAAATATCCCACCAACCCCCCCCCCCCCCCAACCACCACCACCAATAATATAAAAAAAAAAACCAACCGAAAAAAAACCCCAAACCCACAAAAAAAACAAACAAAAGAAATCCCACAAAAACGGATAGAGCATGTAAGGAAAACAATACCTAAGAAACATTATGTAACATTTAGACTATATACAAAGCCTAAAATGGTACTGAAAATAACCATTTGTGTCTACCATTTAATTACAAGCAAAATGGGAAATGTTTTCCATTTACATTGTTAAACAAAACATGAAAGTATCTACCTCCAACTTTATTAAGAGCAGTACTGTCACTTGAATTGTAAAGAAAGAATGTAGCTGCACAGTGTTGCTACAGTGCCAGGTTATTTCATAAAGCTCCTCTTTTATTAATAGAAAATACGCATAATTCAGCTGTAAATGTTGTACATGATGCCATTTTGTACTAAGTAAAAAAATAGCATTTATCAGCAATGTGAAATCAAGAGTGAGCTAAAAAAATAAATGTGAAGAAACAATCATAGGCCCTACTCTGCTGGTGGTGAGTCAACCAACCAAATTCATTATAATTCACTCTAATTACAGTCAGGAAGCTTATCCCCTCAATCTATAGTATGAATTAAAGACTACATCAATTTTCTGCTATACTAAAACCCTACTTATAATTGTTTCCTAATCAAGATTTAAGTAAACGATAATGTCTCCATTACAAAGCAGCATTAGTGGTAGCTGTGGGTTGTAGAAAGGTCAAGTAACTAAGTTGCAAATACATACTTAGTCACATCTTTATTACTTCCAGCTCCAGACGGGGGGAGAGAGACAAAAAAAACCCAAAAAAACCCACACCCAATGAAAAATTCTTTAGTCATGTAAAGTCGTCATTAATAAGACAAAGGTGGACAAAGGTTGAAAGGTCTCTTTCTTGCAGCAATTTAATATACATAAAATTTAAGAAGAAAAAGATTGTATCGTCAGATGGTGGCAGCGTTCAATCTCTCATCCATGAAAGGCACACTACATATGCTCTGCTAATCTATTCCATACCACTCTGACACAAAGTAAGAAAACCCCTAATAACAGAATTGATACATTTCACACAATGATACCCTTGTATCTGACACACATTTGCACATACATAATACACATTTGCACAGTGCTCACTTAGGATGGCTCAGGAACAATTCCCTTTTATGTATGGACGCATGCTTAAGTGGAACAGATTATTTAGCAAGACTAAAACTGTTGTGACCTACTGTAAGCAAATATAGAACACGTTTCCACACCAATAAGAAGTACTGAAACCTTGTGTCCCTTGCAAGCATGCCTTACTGTCACAATTAACAAGAATTAGCAGAGATCACTATGAACAACATTCATCAAAGCACCAAACCACAACAAATCTTCAAACGCATAGACTCTAAACTGCACGTAAGGCTCACAACATTTCATCAAATGACATAACTTTTTCAGACTTTATATATAAAAGTTTAACAATATTTGGAGTGATAGTAATATTCACATAAATTTCTGAAAAAAAAAAAAAGAAAAAAATAATTTCTGTTCAAGTATCACAGTTTTGGCTATTGGTAGTAGCTCAGTTTCAATTCAGATGTGATACATGCCATACATAAGCTGTCACAATACTTATTTTAAATTCATGTCAAGGTATACTTGAGAATCAAAAGTCATGATCCAAGATTTCTTGAGATGAACCTCTGTATATGGTGCAGGTCACTTCTTCCAACAGTAGTGGTGCTACCCATTTTCATGATTATTTGAAACAGATATATATGGTGGGGGGATATTCCCAGTGTTCTTTTCATTTGAGCATCTGAGCTAAGTTAAGCAACACTGAGGAAGATGGAAAAGCAGTTCAGCAGTATTTCTGGAAAGATCCTCTAATCACAAATCTCCTGTTACCAATACTCCCAGCCTCTTGGAATTATTTGTTCTTATTCCCACGATAATGCTGATGAGGTGTTGTGAACTGCAGAACTTCTCCAAACCAAATCCTCCTTTCCTTAGCTAAAAGGCTACATATTAGTAAGAGCTAAACTGGACAGCACATTACAAACTTGAAGAAACTGAGCAATAGAAGTACTGCTTTGGTACACCACTGAGGTTGCACCTAGTGGAATGAGTCACAGCAGGCACCTTTTGCATACATGTGAAAAAACAAGAGAGACTTTTCAAGGCAGATCCTTGAGAACCTTTTTTTTAAATTTTGTTCCAGGATTGGATTTTGAGTTTGAAAACCTGATATGGAAAATCAGGCTTCTATGGCTTACTTCATGCACTATTGTTATTAGCAACACTTTGTCTACAACACTCTAAATGGGAATGGGAGTCAGTCATTACAACACATTTATCATAATGAAGCAGTCATGCAGCATTATAGCCAATATCAAGGCCAATATTAAGGCCAATAACAAACGGCACACATTAATTCCAGGTATATGGTTATATAAACTGAAAATTCATTTTATAGATTTATGTGGAATATAAGATTTAATTGAATGAAAAAGACTCCACACAGAAACAGAAAATGACCCAGCTCAGCAGGAACCAGCATAATGAGTTAATTATCTAGGGTTTGGCTAGGCAGCAAGGCAGCTACTAACAAACTGTATTGACAGTCTGGTCAAGAGAGGTTGGCACCTGGCCACACCATGAATCCTCACCAGCACCCAAGGGAATCTGAGGCTGCTAATGGCCCAAAGACAAAAGTGTCAAAAGCAGGAACTTATCATGAAAGAACAAGACAGCCTCAGGAGTGGGATACCACAAAGGAAACTCAAAGTCTGGAGTGGTTTATGAAATCTAACGTGTTTCTCTATCCTCAAGTTTTCTTCTGTCAATGCAGCTTAGACATCAGGTACACACAAGGACAGGCCCTGACCTTTTCAGTTACCATAAACATCTGTGACAGAGAAAGGAGCACGGGAATTAGAACACCTTTCACATGTTCTCTTGAGTTAAACAGATTGCATTTTCCTTACATTTAGGTTGTATGCACCCTTGTAAACACAAAGCAAATATTAGTTTTTATTATTTTTTAATTTTATATCTTGTCTTTAGCATAACTCTCTCTCAAAATTCAGCTGTTTCAAAATAAGCATAATCTAAGATGAGATTACCAGGCACATTATTTCTTACGATCAAATACTGAGGCCATCACCCTGGCTGCTCAAGGACACACTAGAGAGAGAATGCTTCTCTCCTTATTCTCATGAGGCTAACTTGGGCTCACAGTAGTAGGAGTATCTGTTCAAGAGGCTTTTGATGATCAGTGTTAACAGGGTGAACTCTTTGGCAAGCTTTAGCTATCACAGAAGTGTAAGAACCTTTGTGTTCCCAGGAGTGGGTGGTAATTGCAGAGAACAGCATCATCTTTTCCTGCAAGATGTTGAGATGTCAAGAAAACTTGGTAACAAGAAAAACTTCTGAAGACTCAGTTGTGACTTTGTGAGGCTGCTTGGAGTGAACTATGCCCCACCCTTTCACATCCTCAGACTCAAAGCTGTGGTACACCTATTTCCCACTTCTGTCTGATTAGAAAACGGCTTTTGGAAACAACCTTTCTGCTGAGTTACAGATGCACTTTTAGAAGCACTTCTAACACTCAAAGTGACTTGACTTTGATTGGATACTCAGTGCTGTCTTTTCAGAATGATATTCAAGATGAGATGACAGAGTTGCCAGACCGGTCCCTCACACCCAAAAAATAAAAAAATATGGCCCTTTATACTATGTGAAAGAAAATCAGTGGCCTTACAGAATTAAAGAGAGAATTCTTTGATTTGTATTTCCCAGGCTTATCCTATTTAGCTTGAAATGTCTTCTGCTACAGGAGCAGAGTCCAGTATCTCCTACCACAACACCTGATCTTCATTCCAAACTTTTCTTTGCTGTTCCTCCAAACTTTGCTGTAAAGGAGGACTCTACTGATTTACCTCACTGGCCCAGTTGCAAAGACACTTTCCCTGCAAAAGAAGAGTTTGCTTCTGTTGGGTCTCAGTACACAATCCCATAAGACTTAAAAAAGAAACATCATATAGATGAATCTTATAACAGCTTTATAGCCCTCTGACCATAACAAAGATACTTCAGGAATTATTTCACTTTATTCCAACTCTATGCTTTGCTGTAAGTGCCACTGATAACTGGACAACACTGATAACTGGAACAAGGAGGCTGATGAAGACACTCACTACCAGTCCCACACTGTTCTCTGTTCGAACTCCTTAGCTACTGAATTCATTTTTAAAGCAGCAACCAGTAGTGCATTTCCACATCTGTCAGTCATCTTAAACCAACAACACCAAAGCATACCAAGCTTTGCTTAGACTGACATACCTTCTGCACATAGGAGTTTTCAGCTGAAGACTTGAATCCTAAGTGCCTAGAAACTGACAACACAACAGGAAGCATTCTGCCCCTTCACAGTGAAGGATCTTCAAAACTCATTAACACTGAATACAGACATCTGAAGTGCATCTGAAGTGTGTTATTTGAAGCTGGACTCTTCTCTGCATGACCTGTCAAATCTGATCTTATTTTAAAGTGCAGTTCACAGAGGAGAGGACTCTAAAGACCTAAAATTAGCTAAGACTTAACATGCTTGCTAAAATCTAAACTAAACAATGTGAGCAACTACTCATGAAGTGTTCTTTTCAGTAAATCAAAACAGGAATGGAGTGTCTCTTATTTTTATGTTCTAAATTTTAGAATGAGTTCATATACATTTCAAAAGGATTTACCAGTTTGTTGTGCCCCTCATCACATTGTATTCAATCACTGATATATACACAGTCCATTAAAACCCCTTGCAAATATTTTTAGGAATATTTTTGATGTTAAAAGACATTATATCACATCTCATCTTAGATGACCAGATAAAATGAGAAAATGTTCAATCAAAAGTTAAATCTTAAGTTATATATCTTAAAAACACAAAAACCTGACAACATGCAAAACAATCTTAAAAAAGGCATTAGTATCGCTGTTCCAAGTGAGCTCACTTATTTCTTGTGAATGAGAGGATACACCTCTAGCTCAACTGGATTGCAGTATTCTGTTACCATTACACATACTATATCATTTAAAATCCCTACTGTAGTGGGTTAACCCCAGGCAGCAGTTTAGCCTCCACCCAGTCACTCTCTCAATCCTCTATCCTTGGGGAATAAAGGAGAATTGGAAGTGCGACAGTGAGAAAAAAACACAAGGGTCAAGAAGAAATGATGCAAAGACATTCATTCACCACCTCCCACCAGCAGACTGATGCCCAGCTACTCTCTGAGACACAGCTACTTGGAAAACTCCCTTTGCCTCCCTGCCCCCAACAGTTTTATTGCTGACCATATCTCATGTGGCCTGGATTATCTCTTTGGTCAGCTGTCCCGACTGTGACCCTCCCCAACCTCTTTCCCACCCTGCAGTCTACTTGCTGGGGGCAGCAGAGTGAAAAAACAGAGAAGGTCTTGATACTGTGCAAGTGCCATTCAGCAATAGCTACGATATTGCTGGGTTAAACAACACTGTTTTGGTGACAAACCTAAACAACAGAATCGTATGGGTTTGTATGAAAAAAATTAGCTCTATCCCAAGCAGACTCAGGATACCTTACTCCAGAATCATTGTTATGAGATCAGCAAGACCCTGGAAAACAAATGAGATGGTACAGTTTGTTCCAATCTTTTCTCTTTGCAATCTTTTCTCCTTTTTTTTTATATTCATTGATCAACTTTTAAAGACTGCAACAGCTATTATCACATAATGGCCACATAAGAAAAAAATGAGAAAAGGAAAAAATAAGCTTATCTTTATAAAAGCAGGCTTGCAAAAAGGAGTCCCATGTCCTGTGCAGTAATTCTTCTACCATTAGCTGAAGCTGCCAAATCTTGCATGAGGAAGTAATATTGTTAAAATGCATGACAACACCCTCAAGCAACTTCCAGTCAAATGAGATAAAAATGATAATATTTTTTAAAGGAAAAGACCAGCTAGAGCCTTGCACTGAGACCAATATCTAAATCTTATCAGAATTTAGTTCAACATGTATTAACCAAATCTCTGCACAGGAACATCTATCAGTTTTAATGTAGTGCCACAAGTTGCATTTTGCTACAGCTTTTCAAACTAAGATGCCTATCAAAACATTAATCATCCACTTCTACATTTAAAAACACAAAGTTAACAAACTGCCTCTCAAAGAAATCTATAGACCAAATAACTATTTTCAGTGCTGCTATTCTTCTGTATTCAACTTCCTATTCCTTATCATTGCTCTTCATCTGTTTGTCCGCTGTTTTATTTTTAGTCTAGTTCGGAAGCTTCTTGCTGTACAAGGAAATACAAGTGTATTTTCTATAATTAAACGTGTCTAGCCATATTCCAAAGTTTCAGTGTGGTCAAAAGCTAATGCTCTCTTTCATTGTAACCTTTAAATATTGGGACCTAATTCTTTATACTATCACACTCTTATGCTGTATTGATAATGCTCCAGTTTTGCCTCAAATACCTGAAGTGCTGACCAATGTTGTTTGATCTGATGTGTCACTTCCTTTCCCCAACATCTTGGCAGTCCCTTCTCAAAACCAGGTAAAAGGTGACAGACCTACAAAACAGAGTTGGTCACACCAGTTCTTCATCACTCTGATGCCAGTTACATGAAGGGTATCACAACAGTAGGAATTCCAGGTTTACTTGGGACTCTTCTGCAGCTGTATAGAGATACAGTGTATATGACTGTTTATTAAAAAGTTTGCCAATATTACAAAGCTGTGTATGAGGTAAGGATTAAGAGTACCTTGATCAGTAAAAGAAGATACTAATTTCCTTGTTGAACACTGTGTGTGAAACAATAAAAAGTAGCAAGTAAAGTATGATACAAAAGTCTTGTTCCTCTATGGCTGGAAGCAGTGGTGTTAAGCTGTTAATGGAAGAATATAAACAACACGAAAGTGGAACATCATATTTGGATTTAGTAAGATGGAGTCACTGGGCAGCTGTACGCTCTTAACAATGTCTCAGCCTACCTACCTGTAACTTCAAAGAGATATAGGGAAGACTGATAAGCATTTTTAAAATGCCTTGAAATTCTCCACTGTAAACCACTGTATACATATTTAAATAATAATTTTTAAGTGAAGTTGATGCTGTAGCAAAGAGACATTTTTAGGATATTTTGCGTATGATTTTGCACATCTATAACATTAAAACAAATCTTCCTTTTCAAAACCCAGGCATATGTCACCCTCACTCCCCTGCTAGATGATGTGCAGTCTCAATGAATACACCCACACTCAGAAGGGTAGCAAAAAAATCCACAAGTGGAGAGACTTCTTTCATTGTCTGGCAGCACAGAATTCATAAAGCACAAACTGTAAACAGCTGCCTATCAGCTTCTATCAGCAACAGTATCAAAAACAGATGGCAAAGGTCAAGTCAAAGTTTATTGACAATGATGAACTTGGACAACCTCTATTAAATTACTTCTTCCTTTAAGGTGTATGTGATCAAAGCAGCAGAGAGATTTTCACTCAGTCACATAACAAGCTATTTGTTGAGATTGAAACATCTGGTCAATATCTTCTAACACTGCAATTTCATGCACAGTTAGCAATAGGGTACATTTCTTTTCTTCTTCTTACAGGGTCCATAAGGGCGGCACATATGGCTGATCATTTCATTCAAAAAGGTTTCAATTCCAGGCATTACATACAATTGTTTCTATGCTTTATAGTATTTTAAGTCTACCTACCATCGTTTTCCATCATCACTGCTGTCTGCTCTACTCTTTGCTATAAAAGCCCACAAATATGACAGAGCACTTAAAGCTTAACAGCTTTTGACTACTGGAGTTAGAAAGCAGTTAAGGCAAGGGAGTTTTTAAAGTGGCAGGTCTTCATCTATCTGTTGTCAAGAATTCCCAGTGCATTAAACTATTTGCCAAAGCTCTAATAAATACAGCTTAAATTTTTGTTGTAGTAGCAAATATCTCATTTATAAGGCATCTGAGAGCAATTAGAAATCACTCTTTTTACTAATTTATAAATTATTATACATTTTACAAACATATGTTATATTTCAAGGGAATGTCCGATAATTATAAAAATGACAAAACATAATCCCATTCCTCAATCCGAAATAGCAGAAAGACATAAAATGCTATCTACTCCAAAGGCTGAGAAATGCTTGCCTTTAAAATTATGCATCTATGTTGCCACAGCAACAAGTAGTGAATAATGCAAAATGTACTTCACCCTTCCATTTCTAAATTCCAATCTTTTTGGTCAAAAAAGCAAGGAGGGCTAGTTGCAAGCATGCCTAAAGAAAGTACGATTCAAAGAATTTTCAGCTACTACTAAATAATCTCCATTTTTATTCAGTTAATGGTTGATTTCAACATCTCATACCCACAGTGATTCCACATAGTATCTGAACCTCAAAAGTTTACCTAGCAGTTAAGGGAAGACCGTGATTCTAAAACTCTTCAATATAATTATGTATTATGCCTAGATGTTGCACCAAAGCCATAATGGTCTGGGAAGGAAGAAGGTAGATAATATCCATGTGGGAAAAATGGAATTGTTTTAAATTATTTTAACAAAATGTATTACAGAAGTCACACGTAATTATTTACAGTTGAAAGTAGGGCTTGACAATACCTGAATTTACTGGCGCATAGCTTGAACACTCCTGTAAGTTTAAATAATTTTCACAGAACAGATAATTTAGTTGCCAACTCCTCTGTACTTCCGAAAAAGAACTGCAAATTGCTCTTAAATATGTTTTTTTTTCCTGAATTCAATCACTGCTAAGACACTTGACATTTGACTCCCACGATCAGTGTCAGCCTCAGCACTAAACTCCAAGACCTAATTTGGCAGGAGTGAAAGGCAAAGGAAACCTTACATTTACTAGAATGCTGGTTTTGATTCAAAAAAGAGTAAAATTTTTGGCGGTTGGCCTAAAACAAAAATCACAGAATTGGACCTGATGAACTTTATCTTATCTTCTGCACAACAGGAAGCATTTTATTCACACTCTAAAATCAAAATCAACAGAAAGAAGAAAAGCATACACCAAACACTGAGAAGATGCTTTGCTAGCAACTGTACATCCCTGATCCGGTTAATATTCTTTGAGTAAGGTGTATTTTGAAGTTAATGATTTCCTTTGCCAGTTTCCTCTCAGAAGCTGGAAAGCCCTGACCTGATTGGGATCTCAATTAATCCAGCTTTACATTGACACAAATTTATTCACTTCAGACTTGTGAGTGATTCATGCAGATGCAAATGAAATCAAATCAAATCCATACCTAGTATGACCTGTATACATTCCCTTTCCATTTGATAATTTATTTTTTACTTTACCTAAAGGAGTATCTGCAAGTATGTGGGTATAGCTTAGTTATTTCCATGATTCTAAAAATCTACCCAATATAATCTTCTACAACGCTTTCACTGACCATTTTTAAACTATAATAGTTCAAAAGAACTATGTCAAGGATTGACACCCAGTACAGGAGATGCTTAAGGGAACCACCTGAAGAGTTTAATGTAAAACAGGGAAACAATGTCTTGTCTGCATTTAATCATGTACAACAGTAAGATGCCAAATTTTGAAAAACAACAATTTATGAAACAGAATTTGGAGTACCACCTCTTTCATCTTTACCATGAACATGACAAAAAAGAATAAATTATAACCAGAATTCTTCCAAGGAAAACAAACTATAGTGACTTTAAAAAAAAAAAATTCTTTAGAACTATATTCTTGTTATAATATTCAAGTTGCCAGAACAGCTCTTTAGCATCTTACTTATGTACTCAGATTTGCTGGAGATCACGTAAATCGCCTGACTACAGCCAAAACTACAGTCAAAAAGAGTGGCTCTGAAAATGTGCTTATCTTCCATCCCCCAAATTTGGAATTTTCTACTTTATTTTTTTCTGTATTTTGGAGTACTTGCTACTGATGAAGATTGTACTATGAGCGGAAATGTCAATTACCAACTTAATTTCAAAAAGGGAGAGATGGAAGGGCTGCCACTGAAGACAGGAAAAAAAAGAACCAAAAGATTACAGAAGGCACTGTTTTTCAAAACATACTTCAGGACATTTTTGTTTCTACTGGCACCATAGGTAGCAACTGTTAAAAAAAAAAAGTTAATGAAAAAATTAATGAAAATTTTGTGGCCAAAATTTGGTGTGACAGTCTGGGCCTGTATGTGTTATAGAGGACAATGAGTGTTATTAAATGAGACAGAAATCTTCAGCTGATGCACTGGGAAGACAGTGAATTTGGTAATAAATTTTTGGTAATAAAATCAATTCTGATTTTATAATAAATCTCATAAAATATCTCCATCTGAGCTCATATAATAGTCCTTTTTTTTTTTTTTAAGAAATATTTTCATGTATGCTTTACAGAAGAATCTCTAAAACAGTCTAAGCAATAATATCATTCAACAAACTGTTGTTTTATGTTCAGGGACATTTACTACTTTCAACAACCCCATACCTTGCGTGCACTGGCTGCAGGATATGCTAATTGTAAACCCTGAAGATCCAACATACTAGACAACATGTACTTCACCTGAAACCTTCACTGCATATGTGCTAATTAATTTGGATCTAGAATTACCATATTATTACTTTGTACTGTCATTTTCTGTACAGCACAAAATCTATTATGAAAGTATACAAGTACAAATGTATTCAACTTAACATCTCAGGAAAACTAAAATGAAATAATTTTGGACTATAAATATCTTGAGATACTTTATTTCTCAGAAAGATAAAACGTGCAACATCATTTTAAGGATTCTGCCTGGAGTTTTTGGATATTATTATTATTGTTAGCTGTTCTACTAGTATTAATTACATCATTACATGATTTGCCATGGATAACAACTTGTAATTCCATCTACTTGTTCTTACAGAGGAGCAAAGTAGATGAGGAGGCTGTCAAGATGACAAAATGACATCAAATGCAAATTTGTTTTGTTAATACAGCATGCAAGATTTGGAAACGCTACTTAAAACAGAAGCAGCAAACTAGCTTCAGGCACTGAATGCATGCTTCAGGCAGCAAATGTACAAAAAAATGCTAATACATTAGAATATCTGAATCAACAACAACGAAAAAATTCTATCTAAACTTCATTAAGAGGAGAATCTGTCAATAAATCAACTGAAAGATGGCAAGTATCAATATTAAAACACACAGCTGTAACAAACATAAAATTGTTTCCTTCATGCAAAACCTAACAAGTTACAATATAAAAGGTTAACTCATTAGTCCCTATTTTTAATTTTCCAGAACAAATTCCTAAGCATTTCAGATACTTTTAAACTAAAAGCCTATTTTCTGCTCATACTTATTTTGATGGAATCTGACTGATATTAGTGGGATTATACCAGTATGGATTAAAAGAGAATTTGGTCCTCTTATCTTAATTCTGTTGGTAAACTGTTAATTGTTATAGATAGTGTATGACTAAACAAAATGAAGTCCTCAGGGCAAGAACACGTTGGTCTATTAGGAGGCTGCAAGGATGCTCATTAGGAACCGTAAAACAATTTGAAACTGAACAGACCAGATCAGTGCCAGACACTGCCATGAAACTACTGCCTAGGCATATGATTTCAAAGGCAGCAACTTTTTATTTCTAAGAAAAACATGTATCTTTTTACCAGTTCTGGTACAAAACCTTCTTCTAAAAAACCAAAGCAATTTCATATTAAAAAAAGCAAGCTGAAATTAAGTTAGACCATCTGGGTATTAAAGTGACATAACTCACACTTTGGAAAATGGTGTACGTATCCCCAATTGTTTTTATTAATATGGCAATGTGATTACTCTTATTTTCAGAAAGTCTAAAGCAGGACTGGATAAATTGCTACTGAAAGCTAAAAGCCGCCTATGGTCAGGGTGAGTTCCCTCTCTAAGGTCTCAGTCTCTAGGGACTACGTCACCTCACCACATCATCTGACTAGGGACTAGTTACTATCACTGCCATTGACTAGTTACTATCCCTTCTATTTTTATAATTATTATTAACCTTTCTTTTGCCATTTTTAGTTTCACTATTATTTTCCAGAAAAACAAATGTAGCTGTCACACAAGAATGGACTGATTTTTGTGAGGCTGAAATCCATTAAGCCCTAGGTTTCACACTGAACGAAATTTCAGAGGAGCAAGACCACCATCATCAAAGTCTCAGAGCGCCTGACAAGTATTTACAACATTTATATTCAGCCTACTAAGGCTAAATTTCTATTGATTAAATGCAACATAATAATGAAGAGTCTTCAGACCTCTCCAGTTTTTTCCTGGAAGCGCACATCCACTTAAAATTTTGCTATACAGTAAACTCCATACAGCAGACAAGAACTCTCTTTCTTCGTTCTGTTTCTATGAGCCACTATGATTCCTTTTAGATCACACGAACACCCATACAAAAACACAAGGCAAACACTGAGCAATAGCCACCTTTAAAAGGGTAGGTTAGAAATGAACCCACCTTCAGCTAGTTCAAGTCCATCTCTTTAGTAGCAGCTCCTATTTCACTACAGCCTCAAACCAACAGAAAGTTAAAAAAGGAAACAAGTATGACCAGCTTACAGGTAACCTTTGTTCAGAGATCAGTGTGTCATGCTTGGTGTGTCTAAATCCAGATTAACTAATTCTTCAGGTTGCTCCCTCAAACAGGAAAAATAATTATCATAGTGAGGATTCCTTCTAGATTTAGTGATAATAAAAGCTCACCCTTTGGATGCAATATTTTTTATGAGTTGTCTGTCCACAATAATCCCAGCCTGGTGTCTTCTAGAACTTTTTACACGCCAGCCAAAACACACACTTGTTTTTCCAAAATTTACTTGTTAAAATCCCAATCTAACCCAGTATTTTAACATTTTGGAAAGTTTATGGTGACAAATGCAGGAAAACAATGCTGTTACAATCATTCCTGCAATTGAATATGACTTCCAGTATTAATCATGCCAACTTTTCCTTTTTTTCCACTGCTAAAAGCCAAAAGCAGCACTCTTAGGTCAAAGAATCTGAACAAAAGATAACAATGTTACAAAATGAGAGCTAGAAATACATCAAAACAGAGATCATGGACTGTTTTGGAATGAGGTTTTAAAAAGACAACAATTCCACAGCACTATAAGGCTGCACATTCAGAAGATATGAGAGTAGAATGTTGTAAAACTCCTTTTAACACTGACCCTACCAGAGATCACACACACTTAGCCAACTCCATGTGTTACATTAAGCTAACCTCCCTCACTCCCACCTCCCCAAAATATCAAAACCAAAACAACAACAAAAATTCCCAAACCAATCAAACAAAAACCGAAACAAACCTCAACAGTGATATAGAAGTCTAAGTTTATTCCACAAATTCTTTGAGCTCCTTAAAAATCAAAACAAACACAAAAATCCTGTCTGTCCACATCACTGTCAGTTTGCCCATACCAAGTTTAGGATTAGCAGATTGTATTCCTGTACACTGAGGAAGAACTAGAACAGAGAAAAGAAATTTCAGGGAGAATTCTACAGCACAGCAATGAATTGTGAGAATTGGCAGTGTGCAACAAGGGATCCCACTTAGAGAATGTTAATATCCCCTGTCAAGTACGTAGAAATCAGGTGATTTATGGAATTCGGAGTTCAATGCTGCACATGAAATTTCTATTGAGAGAAAAATCCAGTGTTTCGTTAAGATGTAAACCATCTTAAAATAAGGAAGCAGCTGTAACTACTGCACATGACGGAGCATTATACAGTCATTCAATATTTTATTTTGTCACTTTAAAAGCTTAAGTACATCTCAAGATGTACCTTCTTTATTGTAACACACAGTTTTTGTGCAATCACGTCTTTATGGCAAGGGAGTACTTTTTGCTCACTTACAAACATGTCACTAGAAGACCATGTTGACTTAGCTGATTTCCACAGTAAAAATTCCACTTTTCTGTCTAGGAGAGTTCACCACCCCAAAACTTCCTACTATAGCTACTTGGAAAACAGTCACAATTTTTTCTCCCTTGAACAACCTATTATTCTAAGTCAAGGTTTTCTTGAACTGTAGTAAGGAAATAAGTGTAACTAGAAGAAAACCAAGCTATTGTTACCATTACACAGGCAAAATTTGTTCACAATAAATTGTTCCCAGGTATGTATATAAAACTGTGCTGCTTTCATCAGGACACAAAATCTTCAGCATAGCCCTAGACATTTAAATGAAAGGTGAGCATTGAGAAAGCATTACGAAGCAATTTACACTTCTACGTTTTGTACCAAACTCCACTAAAAGCCTAAAATTTGGTTCTGAAAAGACAGCAGATAATAAAGGACTTAAACATTTACTTTAGTATTCTGTTTTCATACCACAAGAAAAGACATTTGGCTTATTTAGAATTAGCTAAAACATTCACCTAACCCAAGCAATAAATACTAAATATTCAACCAATATTATCTGTGCTATTTATTGTGTTCTGAAGACAATGTCTACCACGAAGCTCAGTAAAGATGGAATTACACTTAGTATTTTGAAAACAAAATGGCTTCAGGTTGGACAGCAGGAAGAATTTTTTCACTGGAAGCGCAGTTAAGCATTTGAACAGGCTGCCCTGGGGGGTAGTGAAATCACCATCCCTAGAGGTGTCCAAGGAACAACTGGATGTAGCACTTAGAGCTGTGGTTTGGTTGTCAAGGGGTGTTCAGTAAAGGGTTGGATTCCCTCTCGGAGGTCTTTTCCAACCATAATGATTCTATGATTCTAAATACCCAGTCTGAGATCTGGACCTTCTACATGCACTCTAACAGGAACTACTGGTTATCTCCTACAGAAACTGTAGGGTGCTAAAGCATATTGTGAAAAATAAAAAAAAATTTAAAGCCACTC
Organism: Pachyramphus minor; assembly: GCA_013397135.1. Lineage (NCBI taxonomy): Eukaryota > Metazoa > Chordata > Aves > Passeriformes > Tyrannidae > Pachyramphus > Pachyramphus minor. The sequence continues at coordinate 215,177 of VYXB01002818.1, forward strand.
TATCTACAAATACTTCCCCTCCTCACCCCGCCCTCATCACAGCTGCACTCAAGAAGGCATTCACATTTATTTTCAGACATTATTTGAAGTAACAGATGCCTTGTGGAGAGAAGAGCAGGTTACACAATTTTCAGAACAGTCAAAATAAGTGGATTAGTTTCTGTTCCATAGTGGGGCAAAAGAAGAGCCATTCTAAGACCCAAAAACAAGAGCTATTCTTAGAGCCAAACAAGAAAACAAGAACTCCAACTACCCCTAACTATCCAACTCAACATACAAAGAATAGAAAAAACAAATACAACACTATTAACAGCAAATGAAGCAGAGGAAGGGGTTTGAATACATAACTCAGTGGTTCTCTTAATTAAAGTTCCCAAAGCATTTCTGTGAATAATTCTTCATGAGGTTACTATAATCATGTTAGATGGCAAAATGGCTGACAGAAACAAGCCGCATTTTTCACTGTAAGTAAAATTCAAAAAACCTCTCATTTAAGCTTATTTAATTGCACAAATAAAATAAGTTTCCTTTAATCTTATAGAGTCAGTTACAAAATTTTACTACTTTTGTTATGCTATACATTCACCATAATCATATAGCAAGTATCTAAAAATTAACTGATCTTCTAATAGCTCTGCCTCAGCAAATCAATAGGTTTTGGCAGAGTCCAAAGCAAACTATATCACTCTAATAGTTTTTTTTCCTTTGAGTCTAATGATCACATTTCAGTAACCAACCAACCAAACACAGCTTAATTAATTCCTTTACCACATTGAGAAGTTATTCTTCTCATGACATTCAGGCGTAACTCCCATTAAAGTTAATGGAAGTTATGCATGTTTATCACAGTGACAATGAACTCTTTTAGATACACAGTAGAGTCTGCAGGCAAGTGTGAAGATGCTTTCATAATAAACTGCACTTCCCAACTCCAGCACACAAGTCGTATGCTTCAGAACCTGAGCTATTTAGTCACAGCAGAGAGAGCTCTAAGTGGAGATAGTCATCCTAACTCTTGAGAAGTACTTCTGTTTGCTTGTTTTAAACAACTTAACTCTTTGAGGGTCATACAGAGAAACACTGAAGAGGAAATATTTTGTCTTAACTTTAAGATATTTAGATATAATAAGCTTAAATTTAAGATATCAGAGAGTGTCCAAAAAAGGGCTAAAAATATGATGAAGGGCCTTAAGGAGAAGCCATATGAGGAGCATCTGAGGTCATCTGGTCTGTTCAGCCTGGAGAAGACTGAGGGGAGACCTCATGGCATTCTACAACTTCCTTGTGAGGGGAAGTGGAGGGACAGGCACTGATCTCTTCACTCCTGTGACTAGTGACAGGACTTGAGCAAATGGCCTGCAGCTGAGTCAGGGGAGCTTTAGGTTGGGTATTCAGAAAAGGTTTTTCACTCAGAATATGGTTGAGCGCTGGAACAGGTTCCCCACAGAAGTGGTCACAGCACCAAGGCTGACAGAGTTCAAGAAGCATTCCAACAACGCTCTCAGGTACAGGGTGTAGGTTGTCCCATGCAGGGCTCAATTATCTTTGTGGGTCCTTTCCAAATCAGGATATTCTATGATTTGATGAGCTTTGAAAGTGTTAAGAAAACACATCTTGTCACTTAGATGAATAGGAAAAAATCATATGACAGGACAAAAGGGACAATATTTACAGATGGGTGGCTCTGTAGTTATGAGGAACAAATCATCAGTGCAATACACATACAGAATAAGGTCTAGAGGAAGAGGCAGATGTGGTGATGTGGGGAAGAAGCTGCAGTGATTTACCATATGAAGAGAGGACTGAGCAGATTAAGATGTCATAATGTTCTACACACTTAAAATAATAACACTTAAGAGTTTGATGCTGAATTTAATTTGGCTAATGGAAGTGTACCTGCAACTATCCCTTTTTTTTTTTTTTTTTTTTTTTTTTTTTTTTTTTTTTTTTTTTTTTTTTTTAATCTACAATTTGTGCCGTCTTTTTATCCATTTATTATTTCTTCTATCTGGAACACTGGGCAGAGTAAAACAAAGCTATATAGTGGATGAAAAACTGTGCCTTTAGATCACTTAAATTTAAGTTTTCATAATAAATTATACCTAATAGATTTTTTAATACTTCATAAAAACTGTGACACTCATGTTCAATTTTACAGTTACAGTTTGTATAATCTAAACTCAAGTTATTTTTAAAACACTGAATAGAAGACCGGATTGTTTCAGCCACAAAAGAAAAGTTTCTTTGAAAGACTGCCAAAAATACTTTCATAGCTGATATGTAGTTGACACATTAACCTGCTAAATGTTTGTGGATGTACTAATGACTAAGGAAGGGATATCAAAGACAGTGAATAAAAGAATAAATAGCTGCCAGCACTTTGCATTCCATTCTGCTATCATAGCTCATACGATTGGCAAAGGAAGTTACACCTACTTTATAATAATACTACTACATTTGGCAAAGACTTCTAGATGGAAGTATTCCAGCACTCAATTTTCCAAAAGGTGTTGTATGATTCATTAGAAAGATCAAAATAAAATATACCACTATGGTAACTGCAATACTTCAGAGAATTATAAAAATAATGCATCAAGATCAGCAGTCTGCTAAGATATTATATATAATGAGTATTATTTTTAAACTGATATACTTTTTATTATTATCTGATTTTGATCCAGTTGAAAGTATTCAGTTTAAATACATATTAATGGCCGACTGACTTGGTGCTGAACATTAAAATGAAGAATGGCTTTTTTGGATACTATGATAGCATAAGAGTCCAATTTTAAATAGTCCATTCTACATTAGTAATGATAGGAAATATTAAAAATTTCAGCAGACTACCCACTAAAAAAACATGGAAATTAACATTTAAGAGCTTATTACAGCTTTCAAAATCTCCCAAACATCCCAAGTTCCATAAAAACCCAATAAAATGTGAAGTTTCTACCTTACTTTTATTATTGGTCTAGTAATTACTCAGTGTAAAATGAGCTGTAGATGTCTATAATGATCAATATTTAAAACTTATGTTAATTTTTATCCAGCATGCTAATCTTGATCATATCTTTGCTTATATCTTCAAAAATTAATAATTTCAAGTAGTGATTGCAAACAAGTGATATTAAAAAAAAAAAACCCAAACAACGAAACCCCGTTTCAGAATATGTTGCAAACCTGTTGATTACAGAATCATCATTATGGAGATGACAGCAAGTGTTATCGTAAACCAGAAAACGTTATACAAAAGTTCACCTTAAATCCACTGGGGTTACTAAGCAGATTAAATTAGTCAAATATAAGTGGTTTAACAGACTAGGACAATATAAATACAAATTATATAAAATGTACACTCTCAAGTAATACAAGGAGGTTTTTTTCAGCAGGCAAATGTATACACCAAAAATTGCTCACATGAAAGTAATTTTAAAAATTAAATTTTTAAATTTTAAAAATATTACTTTAAAAATGTGAAAACACTAGTTAAACATGCTGTCACAAAGTTCACAAAACAATGCTTCCTTAAATCTTTGCTTGTGGAACTTATAATGTGAATGAGCATTGAAAAATACTCTCTTCAGTGCCTTTGACTCACAATATAAATAGAATCACAATATCATAAATATTTAAGTAAATGAATAAACAAAGATTCCCAGAGGGGAAAAAAATATTTGTTTCATGTACTTATTTCTTAATACCTTCCTGTTAGGAAGCAAGAGCCTAGGGATCGCTTATCCACAAAAGCACTTTCATCCCAATGTGCTTAATTAGCTCTTGATTGGGAACTAGACAGGACAGTAATAATGAACTACATATATTTATTCTACTTCTGCGTTTGCATCATGCACGTTTACTAACGTAAAAATTGATAAAATGATAATTCATATTAAAACACAGGGCACCAAAGGAAATGGGAGACAGCTTTGCTCCTTGTTGAAGACACCTAAGGAAACAAATCAATCCCTCTTTGCATTAAGAAAATGGGCAGGCTCCCTCTTGGATAAGGGAAAAGGCCCATGAGTTTACAAAGGACTGAATTTGATGTCTCTGGAATACTTCACAAGGCACACTAACACTCATCTTCATGGGAGAAGTTGGCTCAGAACCATCAGATGTTCAGGTCTGTGTGCTGCATGAAGGGATTGCCAGCAGCTCCCCACCGCTCACCCTGTTTTGTTCCCACCTTAGCTGCACTCTCCAACGTGCCTGTGCCTGTCTCATGCCAGCGCCAACAAGGGCTTCTGGGGCTTCTCCCAGAGAAGCAGCAACCACTTCTTAGGTATGTATTTACATAATAATTGTTCATTATACTGTGCCCAACAGCTGCCTCTATTTTGCATTTTGTTTTCCTACTAGTTTTCACTTACACTTCACATGCCTTGTTTTCTGCCTGTATTCCAACACTGCAGCACAACATAATGAGCATTTTGGGTAGGGAGGCACATAATTTCAGGTGGCTGCTTCATAATGAGCATTCTAAAATAAAAGTCATGTTCACCTGCCTTCCCAGCTTCTTGACCACCATCCCAAACCCTAAAAAAATTATTTGAGTATTTCCTCAAATAATTAATTTAACTTTTAATAATAACTTAAAAAAAAATCCCAAAACTGCCCTAAGTAAACCTGTGAAGATTTTACACTACACGCTACCAAGTTTTTATCTCTGCACTTAGGAAAGCTTTGCAAGTATTTACTTCCAAGACACATAAATAACATCCATTTCAGGATAAAAATTATGTTCCATATCAAAAACTTAAAAAATAGCAGAGTTCTACTCAGGAAAACCATCCATCTGTCATTTAATTAAAACTATTACAAATTTACATAGTTGATGAAATAAGAACATGAAAAATACGCACAGAGAATTTTTAATACAGCTATTAGAAACATGATCAAGTACTTCAAGTACCATTTCTTACAGACAATGTCTGCTTCAGAGACTTACAGCTTTTTGCCCATAGGTATTAACTGGCATCTATAAAAAACTATATGATACAACAGACTAACTACTGAAACACCATGTACTGCAAACATGGGGAGCAAGAAATAGTTCTTATACTTAAGAAATCCACAGTATGGATAACTGAAGAAGTGCAATGTGACCTCAACATCATGCAAGATTACAGACACTCTTCTTGAATAGTTGAATGAAACATATGGAAGTAAAAGTGAGAAAAATGTCACATGGAATTCCTCAGGGTAGATCATGCCAGACAAATCTAACATTTGTCTTTGATATTTAACATCTCTGGACTTACCTAATTTAACGCTGTTCAGGGAACTATTAATGAAGTTGCACAAATGGAAATTGGTGGTATACAAATCCCATGAAGTTGCATGCAGTGGTGCCTAGCAATGGATTAATAATTGACCACCCAACTTAGACAACCTTAAAAGATACAATATCTTTAATAAAAACAAAAAAGCAAATAAACAAACCACCCGCCTCCCCAAAACAAAACAAACTCCCCAAAATCATAAGAAAAACAACAAAAACAAGTAATGGGGCATTACCATTAGCGTGAAACATTAAGTCGATTGTAAGCACCCTTATTATGACAGCAATCAGAACCAGTCTGGTCACTGTTTTCAGAACAGAAAAATAAAAATAGAATAAAACAGTAAGATCATAAGAATGAAGAAGGTATAAAGGGAGCCAAAAATAGTTTAGCTTTTTATAGCTTAATAAAAAAAGGATGAAAAAGATTTTATACATTAGATTATACATATTTCTCCAATAAGATTAATAGCTCAGTGAATGAAGGGAGCTTAAAGGATGTTGTTTATCTTGACTTCAGCAAGGCTTTTGACAGCTTCTCTCATTTGATGATTCTCAAATGATGAAGTAAATGTAAATGGACAGTGAAGTGGACTGAAAACCACCTGAACTTCTGGGCTCAAAGGGTTGCAGTCAGCCCAGTAAATCCAGCTGGAGATCAGTGACTAGTGTTGTAACCCAGGGACTGATACTGAGGACAACAAATCTTCACTAAGGACCTGGATAAGGGCCAGATTGCATCCTCAGCACACTTGGAGACAACTCTGAACTGCAAGGAGTGGTTGATAGACCAGATAGTTGCAGGGAACTTCAACAGGCAGGAGAATAGGCCAATAGCAAACTTATGAAGTTCAAAAACAGTAACTGGAAAGTCCTGCACCTGGGGAGGAACAACCCCCTTCACCAGAACAGCTTGAGCAGAAAGCTGTTTTGAAAAAAAAGAAAGACTACCAACAGCATCCTGGGGGTGCATTAGGAAGAACTCTGCCAGCAGGTCAAGGGAGGTGATTGCTCCCGTCGTCAGCACGACACACTGCACTGAGCCCAGTGAAGGGCTACTAAGGTGATTAGTGGATTGGCACATCTGTCACAAGGAGAGACTGAGAGAGCTGGGACTGTTAAGCCAGGAGAAGGTTCAGTAGAGGTCTTACCAAGGTGTATAAATAGATTATGGGAGGGAGCAATGAAGACAGAGCCAAGCTCTCAGTGTTGCCTGCCCAGTGAGAGCAAGAGAGGGAATGAGCACAAACTGAAAACCAGGAAATTCTTTAAGTGTAATTAAAATATTTTTTTACTGCGAGGGTGGTTGAAAGCTCTCACAGGTTTCCCAGAGAGGCTATGGACACTCCATCCTTGAAGTCATGCAAAACCTGGCAGTACACAGCAACCTGCTTTAGCTGATCCTGCTTTGAGAACCAACCTCAGCAATGCTGCAATTCTGTGTAAACATCAAAACAGTACTTGAAGGAGAATCCTGACACAAACAGGGAAGCGAATTATCCAGAAAACACACAGAACACAGATTACAATATTATTTACTTTGGAACAGCTTTTTAGAAAAAGCAGAGGAGGGTGAAAAAACCAATCAGATGGTTTTTAGATAAAGCTGTCAAACCTGCGAGGGGTAGTACAAGACATAAAGGCCTGTGGCATCTAGACAACTTTAGGTCTTACTTTCAAAAAGAAAGGTAACTTCATACCTCACATCTGCAGCTACCACGAAATAATTCACTGAGTATCTACACCATTGAGTATTCCTTATTACAGCCTCCACAGATGTACAACCATCTTTAGGCAGCCCCAAATTAAGTGAACCCTGTCCTGTATTAAATGAAATTTCCTCTTCAGGCAATTATCAGCCTTACATTTAAATAGCATGCTAAGTTCTCTTTCTTTAAGCAAAATTAACCAGAAAATTTAAATTAATAAGTAATTCCAAAACAAGGAGCAAGTTGTACGTAGTCTGTGTCTCACATGAAAACTTTAACGTTTACTGAGAACAACAGGATTGCAGTCTGACAACTCACAAAGCCTCCAGAAGTCAAATTAATTTTAAGTGCTCATATTAACTTAATACTTCAGTAACTGTGACTGTGGCCACTAAATGTACCTTAGCCTTCACTTCTTTTACCTTAGAAACATTTTAATTAACACACCTTGAGAAGAAACAAATACGGTAATGAAAGAAACTAAAACCAACCAACTTCCAACTCTCAAAACACTGAAGGATTAGGATTTTTTAAATGTCTCCATGTAGTATGATTTCTGCAATTAAAGATAAAACCCTGAATGAATAAGAAACAGCTAAGAGATGTTAATTTTCAAACCTAAACCTCCAAAAGTTGAGACTTTTAAAGCAGGCTATGTCACCTCTGGGTCTCAAGATCACAGTAGGTAAGAAGTCTACCTTTTGTTTAATTTACTTTACTCCAAAGCAACTTCAGTGCCCTACCAACCATGGCATATCACAGAATTTCTGAGCAACTGACTTCATGGCAACAAACAATACAACATACTACAGACTAAACATTCAAAACCTACATCAATTGAGGTTTTATTTTTTTATTTTGAACAGTTCAGCAAGTTCTCAATTTAATGTACCAGAGGATGTATCAAACAATTTATGGCATGGAATATTAACTATCAGTCCTAATCGAATATTTTTCTTGCACAATAAAACAAGTTTCTTCAGACCTCAATTTAAAATTCTGCTTTCTACTGAAGTACATTCAAATACAGCAGTCTGTGGAGTTATTCTGCCTTCTCATTTGGCAGTTTTTAACTGTTATCACTAAATTTCCTCTCTTGTAAACAGCAGCTGTCCACACAATACACAAAATTACATTGTAATTATTTTGCAATGACAGGATTTTCTTAAACATTACTTAAAAATTTGACCTATGTTGGCATTCAACATATGCTCTTCATTGGCTTTTAAAACTCACCCTACTTCAAGTAGCATAAAGGGACCACCACAATGTTAAGTAAAAATCTTACTACTTTACCACAGTGCCCTTCTAGTAAGCTCTTACTATCCTCTGATCTTACAAAATGAACACATGACGCAAAGAAATTCCTCTTCCCTTCTCACCATACTTATGGATTATGTTCCATCTGATCCATAAACTACAAGTAACCAAGCAGTTTCTGAAACCACTGTTGTGACATCTCCATACTTACTGTTTCTGAAATTAAAACTTTGAAAAAACACTTCAGAAAGTGTTGAGGGATCTACCATAATGTATGTTTCCAAGGAGAATACATGGACACTATGGGAGCCCCTGGTGGTCTAGTGGTTAAGGACACGGCACTGTAACTGCCGAGGCCCGGGTTCGATTCCCGGTCGGGGAAACTCCCCGGGCAGGTGGAGCCCGTTAGCCCTGTAAGGCAATCCACCTACATCCTGAGGACCTCGCTGCCACTGTCCAAGCTCACTTGGCCCCGGCAGACGAACCTTAGGATTAAAGGGTGGGCTCAGTTCTGCGCGCACTGTGTCCCACCTAAAATAAATCCAATGCGCAGGCTGGAAGGCGTACAAAGACCTTCCACAGATCTTCGTTCACGAAGTCTGGCCATTATTATTATATTATTATTATTATTACATGGACACTCTAGCTACAGCTGATGTGCTATTTATTCTTGCTAAATCAGAGGAGTAATTCTGCCTAATATTTTGTTGGTAACATCCTGTATGGAAATACATCAGAAAAGCAAATATATAGTAACTACAACCCAAAATATACTGCAAGTCAGGAGAAAAAAAAAATGGACCTTGGGGGAAAAAAGCTATATTTAACTACTAAGAAGCCATGGGACAACTATATTTCACTTTAACTGATAAGACCAGAAATGTCTATTTTTTTACAACTAACATTTAGAAACTGTCAGTTCCTGTGTTTAGCAGTCTTTCATCTCTACAATTCTTTGTAGCCACATTTGCAATCCTAAAAGAAGGAGGCAACTTAACTTTTAAGAATGTTTTCTTTTACTAGAAATAGCTTCTATCAGCGTTTCTTCAGTGTGAATCAAGACTCAAAAATTTACAAGACTACATGCCTAAACAACTGAAGTTCGATATGAAATATACTGACCTACATGTTCAACAGTATTAGATAACTCCAATGTCTACTGATATTCATTAGAGACCAAATATTGAATGTCAGCACTTCAAAGCTCAGTAGCTCTGAGTGTTTTTGTGTGACTATTTAACCAGAAGAGAACATGAAATCTTCAATGAGAAGCTCCTGCTCTCATGTATGGTATAACCAATGATATTCTCTGACACAACAGAAACTGGCTGTATCAGACTCCCACTTGCTAGCAGAATAGAATATTTACAGAACTGGGATCTCAACACTATTTAAATATATTCAGGTTCTTCCAGCTTCATTGTTAGAGAGTGGGGGCATAAGAGCATGCAAGAATCATTTCATACTCAAAATACATCTAGAATTCCAAATACAACTTCAGACACCTAAATGGTTCAGAAGATAGGAAGAAGGGTTAAGTGGCAGAAATGCTCTTGTCCATTTGTGTGGATTCTAAACAACAAATAAAAAGCCCCAGAATGGTACTTCGGGCACAATCTGCAAAGACCAAGAGACAAAAACAAGAGAAGCCAGGAAAGTGCGAGCCAGCAGACTGCTTATTTGTCAGCTACCTGTCATTTGGAAATGTGCAGCTCCATGACTCCTCAGGCCTTTTCCTACACAGGTCTTAAGCGGAATCTAGCAAACGTGTCCAGCATGACATGGCGTATGCCTCCCAGTCTGATGTTTTTAAATCATAATAATAATCAAAAAATATTATAAATTCTAAAACAGGTGGTCAGTATTCTTTGTAAAAGTCACAAAACCAGTCAAAAAAGTTGCAAAGTCAATTTGGCTACCTACCATCTATAGTGAATCTGAACCCCTTTTCATTTAGTCCAAGAACTGAAATCAGCATGTCCAACATAACTTTATTTGAATCATTTTCTGTGACATCAGGTAACCATAACCAGAATTACTACTGAAAAACACATTTCTACTTTAATAATCTTCAGAGCTATCTCCTATTCTGGCAGATGCACAGTGTTAAAACCAGTGCCTCTTTTAGTAGCCCTGCAGGCTTCCTACTCTTCACATTTTAATATTCAATGCTAAGTTAAGAGAGATTCATGATCTTCTGCTCACTTCAGTTCCTTCTCTACTGTAAGTATATGAACAACCTACTTTCTATCATTCACTCTCTGCACTTCTAATGTTCAATACAAAAGTACTTAAAACCAAAATGAAGACATTAAATACAATGCACTTAATCACTTCGATCTGTTATATGGCCCGCTAGAAGAAAATAAAATGGCTTTCTTGTATGCATAAACAGATATCCCTATCAGTTTTTTTCTTAATTGGTGCATGAAAAACACAGGTTTTAGAAAAATAGAAGTAGTAAGATTTATCCTTTAATGTTCTTAAATAATATGTAATTTTACTGCTTTTGAAAATGTTACTGAAGAAATAAAATTGATTAAAAGCAAGTAAAAACTGCATGCCACTGTTCTAGTTTTTTACTGAACTACCAATACTGCACACACTGAGAAAGATTGGTGTTGAAAAATTACTGCCTGCTAAAATGGATTTAGTACAAACCAGAACGCACAGTATAAAAGAAAATTGATCACTACTTACAGAGTGCTATAAATGAACAGTGCTTTACAGATAAACATTAACAGGGTTCCTTCCCCTTAAGAGCATATAATTGAACTCAAATGGGACACTCTGAATGACAATTAAGGTTTTGTGAAAATGAGCAGAGACATTGTTATTGCAAAGATGAATACAGAAGGAAACAACAGAGACTTGCATACTCCCTGCTTGATTTCCTGCAAAAGCTGTAATTTGCACACTGCTATTGTTCTGATGGCTGTATGGATTTGTCCAAAGGAAAGATTACGTACCTGTAATTTAAAGGGTGGCAATTGACTATTAGAACTATCAGGTTTGATATTTCTTTTATTAATACAGAACACTTACAAAAAAAGATAAGAATTCTATAATTGATGTGGTTCACTGCTTAGAGTATGACATTATTTTTCATCCCAGGACAAATGAACATAGTTATAACTGCATTTTGTTCAGCTTCTGCTTGTGGTGGAACAGACTGAAAGCTGTTTGACACAGCCAAGGAGATCAATATAGATGAGATGACAAATGACCACCAGCTGTGTAGAGTACACTGCAAATGCAATACACAAAACCCAGAAGAGAACAATCAGAAATAAGTGACGTGAAGTAGGAAACAGTCTCTGTCAAAAGACTATTTTAGTATAGTTCTCTCTAGGGTCCTGAGGCAGTTCACAGATCAATTCACAGAATGAAACTGTATGGGAGCCTTTAGAAGTAACCCATAATAGGACAGCTGGGGACATTCCTCTGTCACTGGCAACAATGTAAAATTAACAAAATCAAGAGGCAGGTAAGTTCATAGGCACTCTAAAAGACAAGCTAAGAACATTTTGATGCAAATGCTGCAGTTGAGAAAAATCAACCAGACACTTTTTATAGCTTTAGTAACTTAGAGCTACTCCCTATTCCAGCATCTCTTTAGAATGCACTAGAGCACAAAGAACTGAGAAGAGGATGAAAGATCTTCTAATAAATTACATTAGAAGGGATAAATTCAAAGTTTTCTTCAAAAGTTAGATAGTAGACTGGGAAGAAAACTTTGAGGAAACAAATGGCCTTCTTATGAGTATACATGATCATCACTAAACTAAAAAAATCCCAACAAAATACTGTAAGACATGAGAGGAGAAATGTAAAGCATAGGTAGATGTAGAACCATCAAATCAACAGAGCATGTATGAGCAATGAAGTGGTCAAGTTGTTTGAGAAATACTTGAATAAAAGCTGGTTTGGGGTTCTTTAAGGTTCATTGGTTTTGGGTTTTTTTGACAAACAGGAAAAACACTCAAAATAATTAGGCAAGAAGAGAAATACTGACAGAGCAACGCAAAGTAGTTCTTTTCCAGTAAAATCAATTTCATTTATAACCTAATGTTTAGATACCTACAGAGACAAAAGGAGATGTATGAGTATCTGGAAGCTTTTCAGACAAATAATAAATATAAAGTATTCTTAACCACACATTAAGATGTTGAGTTTCAAACATCATCCTTTGACACAAGGGGAAAACCACCTATTTTTAAATGTCCTCATTTCTTATCCATGAGATCTGAGAAAAGGTGTCCACCCACATCTAACATTATCACAGTGCACAAGAACAATCCAACCACTGAAAAGGAAAAAGAACACTGCTGTGGGATCATCCAAAAATCTGCAGTGTTGTCACTTATGATGCAGAAGGCAAAAATTAAGGTGAAAATGATGTATACTGTCCTAAAACTTTGTTAATATATCTTTTGTTAACTGTGTAGAGAACTTCACAAATTAACTTCTCCCCCTAATATCCAAAAGAAAAGCATTGCAAATTTTTTGGCTGGAAATGGAAAATATGTGTGCATGAAGAGAAAGAACAAAAATTCATCAATAGTCTTTTAGAGATAAATCCAAATACAACTAACATCCGATATTTCATCTGTCACAACAAAGAAAACTCTGAAAGCAATGGCACGAGACAAACTCAAACCCATATGATTAAGCAGCTTCACCTTCATAAGCATTTATTCTGTCAGTGATAGCTCATCTGTTTCTGTAAAAGCTTCTGGCTTTGTAACTAGGAATTCAACACCATGAGAAGTATTTTTAACTATAGAGGTGGGCAAAAGAAAGCTGTAAAGCAGAAGCAAATATGCATCATTGAAACAAGACACTATAAGTAGCAAAAGTAACGCTCCCAACTGTTGCAACATCATCAAAGTCAGTGTAGCATCAAATCTCATTTGTGCCATTGCTTTAAGTCTTTTCATCTAAAGTAGGTCCTGAAATAATATAAAACTTGACAAAAAGTTGGAGTGCTATTTTAACAGGATTTTTAGTAACTCAGATTATACATATTAGAAAGTAGATGCTATAAGAAAGGGCTTAGAGGTGTTACTATATAAATGCTATTATTCATTTATTTCAGAGAGGAAACTCACATTTGGTCTATGATTCCAGATTGTCTCATCTCACCATCGAATTTCAACCATAAACTGAAATATTTCCTTTAATGTAGAATTGAGTGCAGTAGTTTAAAAAAAAAAAAAAAAGAAAAAAAAAAGGAAAAAATTGAAGCAAAAAAAATGAAAAATTTGTTGTTTTGATAAAATGCAGTGGCAAGCTGATAGAAATTTGGGGATTAAAAAAACAGTTAATACACAATAGTGATGAAAGCAATGCAATGTTCTTGTAGATGTACAATTGTTTCTTTTGGAAAAGAAAATGTGAAATATAATATGAGCAAGTTTTCATTGAGTTTTACACAGAAAAACTAAGAGAACACAATACATTTGCTAGAAGGAAATCACTGAGACAAAGAAGTGCATTTAAATTAACCGCTGAGAACAATATCTATATTTAAAAGGATGTGTACTACAAATGTCAATTCCTTATGCTATTTAAACATGTAATAAAAGCAGGCTAAACATTTCAGCTTAATTCACCAAATCTGTTTTGCAACATGCTACACAAAGTGAATCTAAATCTATCTCTTAATTGTAGCAGATGCAAAATTAGTGAAAGCTTATCCATTACTTATTACAGGACTGCCCTCATGTTCATAAATACTGGCTTCAAGTGACAGTTATATTATGCAAAATTCTCCGTTATAAGAATCCTGTTAGAAGCCTCACTGTTTTTATTGGGTAATAAAGTGCAAGTTCACTCCAGTGGAACCTTTAGAAGAATTTTCTTTAATATGTCATTAACACTACCTCATAAACTAAATTGTTGATTTGAAAAGGGTATGAGGAAAGCAGCACACACTTCCTGCTGGACAGTTTACACCTACCAATGCATGAGTATAGTATTTTTACATTTTATATGATGACTTTGCTGCTGTTCCAATACCAAAACCACTGTATTGGAGAGACTTAGCTGGAAACTTAATTTCTAGAAGTAATGTGACATGGAGCATCAGACAAGATCTGATTTTCATTGATAATACTATCCATAGGGCTCTATGTTTTCTACTTCTACAGTGTGTTTTTCCATCTGAAGCTTAACACACTGCTGTTGTAATAAGATTTTTTGTCAACGTACTTGCCAGTACACATTGTATCATTGTCTTATATACGTGTATAATACTTTTATATCTGAAAATACACTTAGTGAGCATACAGTGAGCATAATTATTTCCCCCTTTTTTTACTCTTTCCCAACAATTTTTGAAGTTATCCATGAAACTGCTGAAATGAAATGGAATTTTTTTTTTTGTGAAACTTATAATGTTTTAAATGAAAACAGAGTAAACCCTCAATTGTTTGCATAGACTAATTAAGAACTACCATAAAACAATTTATTTGCAACATCTCTCTACAAACACACAGACAGAAACACAGAAAAACCTGCTCCCTCCATGCACACACATACACACAAAGAACACCAAAAGCTCCATTTGGATTTCTAACTTCTGAATTTTGAAGCACCTCCAATAATTCTTAAATGATTTACTGAACATAAGAGTCCACTCAATATAGCGAGTTAGATAAATAACTTATAACATTTATTTACTTGTTTTGTGCTGGTTCTGAATCTGTATCCCTGCAGCTCTTAGTTTGCACTGTGGCTATTTTAGTGTACTGTGTCATGGCTGTGAGAGCTTAATTATTTTAAATCATTTTCCCAGCTGGACACCACAGATTTTTCACCTTCTTCATTAAAAAACTGTATTGCATACCCATTTAATGCACAGTGGTAAATGTGCATTAAAACCGCAAGTCCTCCTCTATTTGTCAATATTGAGTTTAATATGTGGAAAAAATATCCTATGAATAACCACATGATTCCTGAAAACAACCATATAACCAAAATGCTTTACAGTGATGGAGACAGTGTTCCATTCAAAGTATATCTTTACAATTTAACATCCCAGATCCCACCATTTTGCAATTCTTGCCACTAATACAGCTGGTTATGGTAACTTAAAATATTTTTCCATCTTGCAATTAAAAAACTATTAAATATTGGGACACGTTAATAACTCTCTCTCATTACCACATTAGAAATCATTATTGTCACCACAAAGTATAATGTAATGCTGGATTAATATAGTGGAAAATTGCTAATCATATAATAACATTTCAATGTTTTTACTACATTAGCAAAACTGATTAAGAATAAAGTGCAAATAATAAATAAGACAATTTTACAAGCAAGGAGAAAATTACAAGCAAAATGACAGCACTGAGAATGCTGCATACCCAATAATATAAATATCAATTATGCTATGCTTCTGGCTAGAATTTAAAATATGTCAGAGTTGCTCATACACAGCACTTCTGGAAATCAGATCTATTCTTCTATGACTTAAATAAAACTAAAAATTGTTATGGCCTTTTCTAATTGCAATGGAACTTGCAACCAAATAGAAATTATTTTAAAGGTTGGAAACCATCTACAGTTTAACTCCTGTTAAACTGTACATATTTTTAAGCACTACATTACAGGAAAAAAACTCGCAGATAATTTCAAGTTTTGCCTAGGAATTAACTGTATAAATTTAATAATTCCTTATAGCAAATTTAGATATTACACTTTTGACTTAGCATGCATGAAATGGAAAATAGCAACAGGATTCTATTTCTATTAACATCCAAGTAGTTTCTTTCCTCAGGACTTTCAAGCAACCACAAACATTACTTTTAATTTAAAACATCCTTTTTGTAGCATGCAAGTTCCAAAAAGCATGATGAAATATGAGATTACAACACAAAAGCCTATCCCTTTTTTCAGGCTTAATTTTGTATACTCTTTCAAAATATGATTTATTATAAATGGATTATTTATTTAAATATTCTAAACAGTGGATATCACTTCAAAAGCAGTTAACAGCATATATTCAGATGCGTCTGTAATTTCTTTTGAAATAAAGAATGCACAACAACTGTAACACAACTTTTACTAATTCTAGGAAGTCTAGAGTAATGCAGTTTAGAGACTTCCACCACACTTCACCCTGCACCTCAGTCTCTGAGTTCACACAAGTTTTTGACACCCAGTTAGTTAGAAGCTAACTCAAATTCCACAGAATGCCAATGCCATTGCACATTGTTCCCCACTGCTAATGAATCCTCTCTTCCCACTTCGTTTTAAATCAGAGAAGAAAGAGGACCATGAATCCAGTAACTTTGGAATATCATTTAATTCTATTCAAGACTTCTCAGTAATCTCCCTGAAACCAAGGCATAGTGCAGAAAGGTATCTTTGTTTGACAAGACTTTTGTCAAGATTGCTTATGATGAAAATACCTTTCCTCATCAGAGAGACAGACCTGAGCACACCCCAGAGTTTTACTTCAGATCAGGGTGCTGAAAGTAAGCATTTCCTGTATTTCAGCGACTGCATGGACTACTTCAGTATTCCTTGGATTGATTATTGCTTATAATAGAATGGTTTGGGTCAGAAGGGACCTTTAAAAGTCATTAAGTCCAACTCCCCCCTAGTGACCAGAGACATCTTTAACCAGATCTGGTTGCTCAGAGCACCATCCAACCCGACCCTGAGTGTTTCCAGGGATGGAGTATTCACCTATGGGGAACCTGTCCCAGAGTTTCGCCCCTGACATTCTAAAAATTTTCTTCCTTATATCTAGTCTAAATGTGCCATGTTTTAGTTTCAAAACAACACTCCTTGTCCTATCGCTACAAGCCGTACTAAATTGTTTGTCCCCACAATTTTTTATAAGCCCCCTTTAAGCACTGAATGGCCACAATAAGGTCAATAAGGTCTCTGCAATGCCTTCTCCAGACTGAACAGTGCCAACTCTCTCAGCTTTTCCCTAGAAGATCATCTGATCACCCGTCATGGCCCTTCTCTGGATGCAGCACTCCAGGTGAGGACTCACCAGAGAAGAGTAGAGGAGAGTAGAGGGGCAGAATTACCTTAACCTCAACCTGCTGGCCCTGCTGCTTTGGATGGAGTTCAGGATGCTGTTGGCCTTCTGGGCTATGGAGCACATTGTTGGCTCATGTCCAACCTTTGTTTGTACTTGCATCAATTTCTTTCTTACCCTGTCAAATTGGGCTCAATTGCTAAAGGCTCTTGAAAAAGCTGGCTCTTGAAAATCTTTAGGTGTTTCACAGGAAGGAAACAGTATTTGCTGACAAAGGCACAGCTGAGAGTGTGAAGAGTCACAAAACACCAATGAAACTTCATTTTCTGACAGAGCAAAAAGTTTTTCTGTATTTTGTTCCTCAAACCCATAGACAGTAGTCTTCCTCTAGTAAACAGCAACACCAGATATTTTGAAGTGTGAATACATTTATGATTCTTACATCCATGTTAGGATATACTGTGTTTTATACTGATAGAAAACCCTGAGAAATGAAGAGGGAGGAGTAATGGGATTATTATTCTCTGTAAATTAAACCCTGTATTTGTCAATTCCTAGGTCACAACTTTGAAGCTCCCTTCTTGCAATGCCCAAATTAAATACATAAAATTTACATGAAATACATAAAAGCCTACCTAAAATGTCTCAAAAGTACTTTTGAAGTAAACCTAACTTCAAAATTCATTGCTATTAGAAGATGATAATTAAAATTTTATATTCCAGTTCATTTTCAGAATGAGATACTTAAATACTCATCTATCCTGCATTTCATTTTCATCAGCATGCTGGTTCAACTCTTATTTAAGAAAAGAACCCTAAAGCTCCAAAACTGAAAACACTTGCCCTGACGTTTACCGTATTAAACTATATTACATTAGCAGAAGTGTAGTATCTGCTGACTAGGACTCATTAATTCCCCCAAGAAAGACTGGAGTAATGCAATTAAACAGGTATCTTATCAAGGTGGCTCGTATTTTGGCATGGGGTTTTTACAGTTTATGAATTTTTATGTGAAGTAGAATCCCAAAACAATGTTTTTGTGAAGAATGAGGTGATACTTCCTGAAATTTACAGGAACAAGGGAAGACTAGATAGCAGGTGCATAACAACTAATTTATTCTTAAAATACATATTTGTAAACCAATTGTTTTCTATGTATTCAGATAAAAACAAGTACTTAAAGTATTAATATAACTCTTTGTATCCTGAAAAATAATTTTCCTTTTCTATTTTATTGGTCTCTGTGGAAATATAAGTTTCTGCAGATGCTGACTTGCTGTAATTCAAAAGCATTGCCTCAAATCAAGCTTACCCATCTAATCACCAATATATCACTTTTTAAATTAGAGGTTTAATAGATTCCTAAATTATTGTGTCATACTGAAGATTGAGTTTTCAACTTACACAAAGAAAATATGATTTTAAAAAACCCAAACCAAACAACATGGAACAGGCATTAAATGCCTGAGTTTACAGTCTTTAAAATGAAGAAAGTAATAGATTTGAATAAAAACATTCAGTTTTTTTGTTCCATTACCTAAGAAACCCTAACATATGAGCACATGTAAGTTAAGCTGGTACTGTGATTAAATAATTATGCTGTAGTATCATGGATAATGTCAGTAAGGAGAATGCTGAGCCCAGGCACATTTTTGAGAAATTCTGCAGTGTTGTGGACCAATCCCTACTGTAAATCTCTTTATTTCTCTCAAAGTTGTTATTGGAAGTGTTTGAAAGAAAGGTTATTTCTACAGTAAAAGCTGACTTTTGTCATCTAGTACTTCCCCTCCCACTGTCACCTTCATGAGAACTTGCTGGGTACACAAGCAACTTGATATACTGAGAGACAGGTCCAGAATGATACTCAAAAAGGTCAAAGAAAAAGTATATAAAATAAAACTGCCTGACAGTATTCTACTAAAGATGCTCCACTTCTCTAGGAACAACTATTTTTAGCTTCTAGACCAACCACAGAGCTAAATATTTCTAAAGGTACAACAATAGACAAAACCAAACCAAACCAACCAACCAATCAAAAAAACCCACCCCAAAACATAAAAAACCCTCCCAGAAAACCAAACTCAAAAGTCTTTATTTTCCCCTCAGTCATCTTTCAGTCTTGTCTGGACTCCTTACTATGTTTATCTTGCTTTTTACTTGAGTCTGTAGTTATTTTACTCTGTAGAAAGGCAAGAATAAAAATGGCCATTATCATAAAGAGTTACCTGGATTTACTGTCACCATTGAAAGCTTACAGGTGATTCAGAAGATTTGAGGCCACTAATTTCCCTTGCAAGAAAATTTCTGAGGGCTGATCATCAGAAGAAAATCTAGGCCATGTTCCAAAATGATATAAAACACTTATAAAATACATTGCTTTCCATGGACTTGACTCATTTGGTCTCCGTTAGGATGCATACATTAGAGTTCATAGCTATAAATTACTTTCTTCAATCTCCAAATTTGACTATTTATTTCCAGATTTTGCAGTTGTTATTTTTAATAGCTCCCCTGTTTCTGAAGAGGACAGACATTGTGAAAGAGATCTTTCCTGCTACAGGCGACATGGTCCCCCAGGTAGAGCAGTCAGGTTTGCTATTTAGCACCATGCTTTGCAGCCAGTTTCAGAATGCAATAGAGTGCAACTGTAGTTTAGAACTGAAGCTTTCAGCCGAACCTTAAGTTGTCATATTCTGGACCAGAAAACATTATTTTAAGCTTTAGTCATTTTCCAGGTACACGACTGTTGGAGTAAACAAGCATGCAAGTCTCAAGGGCAAGATCTGTATCCGTCAGAGTAACAGCACGGACTTGTAGTCAGTAAAAAGAACCTTTAAAAGACTCTGTCCTAGACTGAAGAAGATCATAAGCTGCACATAATTTTTAACAAAGTTTGACATTTGAAGTACTAACTTATAGCAAAGGTTTCATCTTTCCATTGGTATCAGTGCTACACTAAGTTCAATTCAAATATATTGATTTTCATTTATGTCCAGATTTTTCAGAAGCTTTTGATGTTCACTGCACTGACTTAAAGGAAACATACAATTATTTTATGTCTGCATACTGGTAATATTTGATAACCCCCTGGGGTTTCATGTGAATTCTACCTACCATGAAGAAGAAAAGAGAGGTCTGAAAGACTCTGTACAAGACAGCTCATGCAACAAATATGTCAATTCCCACAATACAGAGTTACCGGACTTAATTGGGTATTACTGCTACTGACAGTAGCAACAATGGTTGGATCCTGTCACTGCATTCTCAGTCCTACTGTTAGAAGGTATTCCTACTTTCTTGCCAATAACACAGAGTGGCTCCCTTGGAAAAAGGGATGCTCTTTTCTTAAGATCAGAATAGAGAAAAAAACACAGGAAAAGCAACAGGAAAGCTGGAGAACAAGAGAAGATTACAGATTCCTAAGAGATACAGTGAACTTGTACTAGAGAACAAATCCAAAGCAAACACTTCCAGAGATATGAGGGTGAAGAAGAAATTGCACAGTTTGTCTAGGGTCAGAAGCCATTTCAAGTCTCTAGACTACAAAGCAAAACTATTTAAAAAGCCCTGTAAAGAACAGAACAGGAATTTGTTTTAAAACTTTTGTATTTTAGCTGCCTCACCAAATTTTTAGCTGCCTCACCCAATTTTAAATCATAGCTTTAGAAATGTCCTTTGCATGTCTGCAAAAAAAGGCAAGGAAGGGGATCATGGAAAGTGGAAGAGGTCTTTTCTTGTTAAGCCAGACACATTATAAAAGAGAAGTTCAACCTCACTGGTCTGTTTTGAGAATGAGTTAGAAACAAATTTTTTGTGTCTTTTGTGGAACAGATTTATTTTTTTTTTGTAGTCAAAAGCCTTATTCCAGATGTCTCAAAGCATCCTAAAAACTACACGCTTCTCAAAATGCTGATTAAATGAGAAAAATCTGACAAGAACAAGAGAAAAATCTCCTCCTATATCTTCTAGAAAAGAAAGATTAATTAAAACTCATCTTCACAGGACTAACAAAATTGTTCATTAATAAATTTCAAATAATGGATGGGAAAAATTAGAAGAGTAAAACAGAGAACCCAAAATACCATCTCACTCCATCATGTTGCAATTAAAAAAATAGTCATCTCACACATGTTCTTGCTTGCTTGACTTGCAACATACTCAACTACTACACTTCAACATGTGTAATAAAGCATGCCATGCCATTCTCCATTTTGTAAGTGAAGCTGCTTTGGAATTTAATTATTAATCTTTAAATTGATTCTAAAATATAACGTGCATACAATATTTAACAAAAGCAAACCTAGATGTCAAGCCTGTGCTGCCTCACCAACTGCTGCATAGAGCTTCTTTTATTTGCAAGAAAAATATTAGAGCTATTGACATAGGGGTCTCTTGGAAAGCAGCTTTATGTGACCAGGTCACAGTTACCCATTCTTATAAGTATCTTTATTCTCAGCATCTTTAAACCTTTAAACTGTATGTCAGAGTTAAATAAAATACCATAAAAAATCTCTCATAGACAGAAGCTTGCTTTTTTTTTTTTTTTATTATTTGCATATGTATTCAGAGTTTGTGTGTACAGCTTAGATTTTAAAACAGAAACCTGCTTTATTTTTAGCAGGGCAGCTTTGAGTCACCTAGTCTAAAATTCTAACACAGTTAGATTGTCACAGAAAATCACACTTGGTCTACTTCACAGCAGCATTCTCAGCATAAAGCTCGAATTTACATTATGTATGTAAATTTAAAAACTGTCATTGCTACAGTTTTTTAAATCATGTTAGTTCTTCTGAAAAAATTGTATGTGTCATACCTAAAGCCATTATCCAACCATATCAGAAACAGGGTAGCAGAAAGAGAAAATTTTCCTTTGATTCCTGACAACTTGCCCTTATTTGTGACCCATCAGTCCTGGCTCATTCTTGATCTCTGGATCCTAGAGCATGCTTAGTGGAAAACAAGCCATGCAGTTTCTTAGAGCATTACTGCAAAGACTTTGGAAAATAGATATATCTTCATCAATAGTGATGACAAAATTTGATAAACTGCCCAGTTTAGAGGGTCATGGACCAGTTTGTAATAAAAAAACCTAAAAGCTTATGAACAACTTAATTAAATAAGCAAATACTCAGACAAATGCTTATTTGAGAATAATTTCTTTGCCTTCAGTAGATGTACTTTTCCCCACTTTAATATATTAAGAGTTCATAGAACCACAGAATATTCTGAGCTGGAAGGGACTCACAAAAATCATCGAGTGCTCTCCAGAACCAGTTCCTTCTGAAAAGGGAACAGAATGTACAGTTCCCATTTCTGAGATGCAAGATTTCAGCTCCATGACTCCAAAGAAAGATCTGTCTCCTATGGGCAATTAATACTGGACAAGAGAAAACACCATAAAATTTCAAAACTATTTGGAAAACCAGACTTTCAATGTTTATGTAAATATGTAAATGTTTATGTTTATGTTATATGTAAAGCATATAACTTGAAAAAAAGCAATTAAAGACAACAATTTAGAGTTAAGGTATAATTGTAACATAAGCGTACTCCTGCAGTATTAACTTCTTTGCATTTTGTATATTTCAATTCAAGTAAGTTTTGAAAAAATTATTTGAAAAAACTTCACAGTGACTTAAATAGGCAATCCTGAAAGACTTGGTTAATCATGCATTACCATTCTATGTAATTTATAAAATGGGAGGAGGGCAGATTGTTATAAGCAGCAATATTTAGCAACTTTTCACAGCAATTTTAAAAAGCAATACATGTCACCACATTATCAAGACACCTGCATTTCACATATGACAACCATTAGAAAAATTAATTTGGGGATCCAAATTCTTCAGTTACCATAATTAGACTAATGTTGAACTTTGCAATTATCATTAGCTACATTCATAAACTGAAGATGCAATAATCTGAGAACAAATTCCCTCTCACAACAGTGCAGGGTCCCATACAGACATAGCTGGACATCAATGAATGATCCAGACTAACTTCTGTAATGTGCATCCTCTAGAGAGGAAGAGCTGATTTTCTTGGCTCTCATGTAGGTGCAGAGCTCTGACTTATGAGAGGAACAGATTTCCATGGGAGAGCTTAGTGGTGTTTAAGCAGCAGACTACTGATCCTTTGCCCAAGAACCCTTGCCCTCACTGCAGGAACAATTCAGCTGGCTCATGACATATCTACTGAGCTACTGCAGCTGACAGCCTGGTAAATTAAAATAAACCAGCACCTATATTCTCTCAGTATTTTGGCCTGTAGATTGCAGCAATTCAGCAGCTGTTACAGAATAAGCTGACCCATTTTGAGATCATAGGTGAGAATTGCTGAGGCCACACAAAAGTTAGCTTTTTTTCCCCATCACACCCACCATAGTCTCTAATTATGCATAAAGTATTTTAAAAACTTGAACAATGAATATTAACAACTTTAAACATTTAAGCCAACAAGTTTCCTTTTTTAAGGAATAATCCTTTTCTTTTTTGTTTAATAATCATCTACTGTAGACTATGGACTTAATCTAGTCATGTAGAATTTCTGCCACATAAGATGCACAAAAAAGGCAGAAAATCCCAGCTCAACTTAGGAGTTCCAGAGGCCTCTCAGTTGTCTTTAAAAACCAAAATCCTTTTATTTTATTTAAAACTAAGAATATGAGATCACTCTGATTTCAGGCTGTATTTTTAAAAGACAAACTAACCAGCTTAATTGATCCTACAGTGACAACAAAACAAAGATGTGTTTTTACAGTTTACAAATATATGTCAATGCATTAATGCTGCCATTGACAGAACAGGAGTAAATAATTTTCAACATTTGTTTATCTGTAAGACAGTAACATCGTGAAGAAACTCAGTATAATTGGGTGTAGTAATTTCACTTTACTAGGGTATCTAAACTTACCTCTGCTTATACAGACTAGTATGTAATATAAAGAATGTCTTTATTCTTTTCTTGTATTCTACAAAGGCTGCATCTAACTCCTAAAGATACTCTGCTAAATCAGAGTAGTCTTCTCATTATAAAAATAGAAAAAATAAAATTGTGTAGAAGCAAACAAGTTGAAATACTTGAGACATTGTTGAGAACTCAACAAATCAGCGGACTGGACAATCATCAATCCTATGAAGTTCAACAAGGGAAAGTGCTGGATTCTGCACCTGGGATGGGGCAACCCTGGATGTTCATACAGAGTGGGGAATGAGATGCTGGAAAGCAGTGCTGTGGAAGGGAGCCTGGGGGCCCTGCTCAATGGCAAGTTGGACATGAGTCAGCAGTGCCCCGGCAGCCAGGAGGGCCAACTGTGTCCTGGGGGGCATCAGGTAAAGCATCACCAGCCACTTGAGGGAGAGGATTGTCCCACTCTGCTCTGCACTGGGGTGGCCTCACCTTGAATACTGTGGCAGTTTTGGGCACCACAATATAAGAAAGATGTTAAGCTCTTGGAGAGCATCCAAAGGAGGGCAATGAAGATGGTGATGGGCCCTGAGGGGAAGCCATATGAGGAGTGGCTGTGTGTACCTTCCAGCTCAGCACATTCTGTGATTCTGTGAGTTAGTCCCAATACTGTGGCATGTGCGAGGATGGAGGAAGAGTAAAAGATAGGTACTGTGCATACCTACAAAAAGGATGCAGAATCTAGCTAGTAGGCATAAAGGACCCTTCCTTCATTCACAAGTACAAACCATCTCAGAGTGAAAGGAGAACACAAGCATGGTATTTGAAGCGAATACAAACCCATCAACTTTCAATACTTTACGGGGTACAACATAACAAGAAACTAAGTGCTGAATCTGTTTTTGTGCTTTAACAAATTCAGAGTTTACGAGGGGCATATTTTTCCCTTCAGGTCTTGCAACCATTTTGAACGGAACCCCAGCAATACGAGGTAAATATTCTGGTACATTTTCTACTACAGCTGTTTAAGATGATAACAGGCCAAATCCATCCAAATACTATTTTGCAGCAAGAATAATAAAACTGTGAAACCCAATGCACATCAATGAGGTCAAATTTTACAAAGTTCTTTTATTTTAAAGGCTAGACACATATATCAATAATAAGATTACCTATAGGCCAACTCTTATGGGTCAGGATGTAAGTCAACTGCTAATGGAGTAGTCCTAGGATAAGACTTCCCTACTGGGAGTTTGTTGCATTATCCTCTATCTTTCCTTTGAACAGAGTAGCACATTAAGCTAGTCACTGCAAAAGCCATTAAAACACAGTCTGCTGATGTGATTGGTAGGACAACCCTACATGTTCCTTTGAAGTCACGCTCAGGGTACTAAAAAAAAGCCCTACTGTGCCTCTTGATAAAACAGTCCTTTGCCCTTTGCATTGTAAAAAAGTCTGAATAAATTACTATATTAAATTTCTATTCTCATAAACCACTATTACCTCCATCATATAAGTAAGAAAGAGAACAGTATACTATTTTATTACATGGCTACAATGCAAGTTAGCAGCAAAAGCAGAAAATCATGCACTTGGACTGAGTACAAATTATTGAAGGAGAGAAAAGAATGGTTTTAGGAAACAAATCTGTGAATATATCTAAAAAATGTGGAAGGAACTTATATACTTAAACTATCTGAGGAAAGCATGAGATCTCTAGGAATAGTATATTATAAAATCTGCACAGAGTTCTTAGCTAACATCAAGATTTCCACTGTTTGTGTTCAGGGGGAAAAAAAGTACACTTTCAACAGGAAGTATTCCATAGACATGCAAGAAACCCCTGTAACTTGGCATTTCAGATTTCCAGGGCAATTAACTCCCCACTGTATCACATCACTTAACATTAATTAATTGCTAAAGATGTAGTTATGTAACGTATTGAGTTGCTAAGGATAAATCAGCTCCTGAGCTCCCAAGGTTTGAGCAGCACGCCAAATTAATATCACTGAAGCAGAGGGATTTATCCTCTCTTCTGAGATTGCCAAATCAAGCAGTTGTTCTCCTTCCAGCATCAACTAATGGGAACAACTCAAGTAAATGTCAGTCAAGCCATCAGCCCACCACTGCATGGAGAGCTTCATGGAACAAAAGATTCTGAGAAAGTTCCATTGTCACTCTGCATACAAAAAGGTTGGAGGGTTCACAGCGTGGCACCCTTGGAACCAGATTCCCTAAATATGGCTCACTGATACTTCCAGATGTTTGCTTCTTCAGGATAAATCCCAGTCTGCACTAATTATTGTATTACCTAGAAACAGCTAGGTTAAGCATAAATAAGGGAACGTGCTAATTAATATCACTCTCATACATAGCATGTCTTACAAGTTAGAGCTGGCATTGGCTCAGGGGAAAATAAAATCAAAAAACAAGCATGTTTGAGTCTACTCATTCAGGTGGACGTTGGTTTAGGGACAGAGCCCAAATACCTTTGTTGCTTTTGAAAAATCTGGCAAAATTTTTAAAGCTCCAAAACATGGTGTTAACACAGCTAAACAGGCATAGAAGCTGAGTCTAGCAGCTTGCAGCTGAATTGCACATCCAGAAAAAAACCCAACTGCTACCATTTATATAGTGCCTCCTGATTCTATGTGGGTGACTGATGTTTCATTAGTCTGGAATATGGAAACAGTTTCTAATAATTTAAATAAATTACAATTTTGGATGGATGAACAGAGGCTGCATATGTACTCTAAAGCTCACTCAAACACACTGAGGAAGAGAGAGTTTTTAGGTTCTATCTAAATGGATTTAGGGGGAATGTGATGTAGAACTCTTTCTACTGTTTTTCTGAAGTGATTTTGGATGTGACATGTATCAAAGACAGTTTTCCTGCAGCCCTACTGATATTGCTGGCCAGGAGCAAGACCTGAAAAAACAAGTGGATATAGTTCTGGTACGTCAAACAGACAAGTCCACGTGACCAGCAGTCAGCCACTCAATTCCATGCCAAAGCAATGCACATAAGGACATTTGTCTTGCAATGCTTAACAGTTACCATCTGTCTCATAACAAAGTCTGTTGTCAACTGACAACGGTGTAACTGAAACTGCCTCATTTTCAAGAGGACTGATTTAGGGACCTGGCATTGCAGAATCTAAGAAACCGCCACAGACTCTTTAGAGCGTTTTCTGACCATCCTGGTATTTGTTGAAACCATACCACCAGGTCTATGAATATACACCAAGTTGTACAGAGTTACTCCTGATGTGCAGAAAGAAGCCTCACTGTCAGTAACCTTGGAAAGTTAGGTCCTCCAGGGCACTGCTGCATCATTCACTTTCATCATCTGACCCATAACCACAGAAATAATGTACAGGCTTCCTTAACAAGCACAAAAAAACTTAAGAAGTTCCCAGCTTTGTAACCTGCGTGGAATTTGCTGAGACTTTTGCAGGGTTTACCATAATGATAAAATTGTTTTGTTGCTTTTTTGAACTGCCCAGATAGCACCAAATAAGGTTTTGAAAATTATCTTAGGTATAGATGAGTAAAATGTCTAGCAATCTTCTCTAGGGCTTTCCAAAAAATCTAGGCAGCTCCCAAATGTTACAAAATTTCTCTGGCATCTGTACTGATCAGTTTAGGCATTACACCAGTTTCCCAAGCTGCATATTATAATTCTGACGAGGAAAGGCTGTCTATTCTGTCAGAAGTAGGGACACATCACTGTGGTGTTTGACATAGGCTAATTTGGAAACACACATGAATGATAGAGTGCACTTGAGAGAACAAATAACTCAGGAAACTGATGTTACTGGCATTTCCTCCACTGTGACACTATCAACAGGACATCATTATCTTTGCCATAGCAGGAACAGTCACTCCTGTATTTCCAGAGAGACAAACTTAAATGACCGTTTTTGTCAGCTCTGAAGCATGTTTTGTTATTCATTCACCAAGTACATGTCTCATTCATTAGGACTGGCCACACAGCACTGAGGAAAGATGTTTAAGACATCCATGTTACTGGCTAGTAGCATATAAATTTTAGTAATGTATAAATAAGAAAAAAATTAACTATATGTCCTGACTTTTTCTCTGGTTTATCTTTTTTATGTTGAACAGATTTGAGAAACAGCTATGTGACTTGCAGGACAGCATACGGTGCTGACAGAAAACCACTCTATGGAATGTTACACCAGTGCAGCATGGCAGACACATGTGGGACCTGGCAGGGAAGGAAACACACACCTCAAGATTGTTTTCTGGAGAGAAGGTGAAGCTATAACCCTCAAGTTTATTAAGCCATGCCAAACAGAAAATGGTTTAGAGATCTTTTTTGTACATTTTACATTTTCTTGAAAGCTGGATTGAACTACTGAAAATATTGGAAACATATGTTTGCTGGGGCCACCAAGCCCATCTGAGCAGAGCTGCTTAAGGAAGGAAAATGAAGCTGCTTAAGGAATATCAAGCATAAGGCCAAAACTAACTCTGAGGAATTTAACATTCTGATCCAAATGGTTCAGGAAACACAGAGCCTACCTCTCTCAGCAAAAAAACCTGACCTGTTTCCTTTTGGTCAACAGAAAAATACAGAGCTAAATGTTCTCTGCTTCACTAACTAGGAGGAAAAAGTTGTTTAGGGGACTTGCTTGCACTTTCTTGGAGTGCTAGTCCAGAAACAGTTTTTGGAGAAAGGTATTTGTACGTAACTGATTTTAAGCACACAATGAGCACAACAGAGAACTTCTAGTTGATGGTGTGAGATTCCATAAAAACAAAAGACTGTTCCAGCAAAACTGCATCAATACGAAACCATTGAGAATACGCTTGGGGTGACGTCCCTGATAGCCTTTCCATTACCTCTCTCCCAGTTATGCATATCCAATACACTGAAGCTTGCTCCCAAGCCAAGCCTTGTTTCCTGCTATGCCACAGCCTACTCTACTGTACAGAAGTAATGCAGAAATTTCCACAGGTGAGGAAAAGATCACATTTATTAGTTATATGCCCATTTATACAGACTGACAGGAAAGTGAGGAGGGAATCACTAAATGACTGAACACTGAAGAGCTAATGTATGATGCACTGCGTAGATTACATACTAAATGTATTGTTTAGCCAAGGGTACTACTTGGCAAATACATATAAACTTAACATTAAAAACATGGAACCAGTTGCAATTAAGCTAGTTATGTGTTTACAAGATTACAGTTTACATTGCAGTTCTGCCAGCAAGTATTCTTTATAAATTTTTAATTTTACATACTATTTTTGGATTAAGTATGACTTGGTTTCGTAGACACGTGCTTGATATAAATCCAAGGTTTGACCTATTGCTCACATAAAAAATAGTAAAAATTTGAAATACATCTAAGCCTTCAATACATACCACTTTTTATAAACAAGCATGAATCTGTTCATTTTTCAAAATTAAATGCTCAAACTTGTCAGTTTATTAGAATGTTAAAAAGCACAATCACTTCAGATTAACAGATCAAGTTAATCATAACTGAAGACTAAAAATTGGGATGAACTCACAAGCCCTTGAAATACAAGCTGATACTGGAAAAGTGACATTACTACCCTGATGTATAGATGACAGTGGAACAGCCATAAAACCCCAAAAGGTTACGATTAGATAGCGAGAAGTAGCGCAGAAAGGAAAAGGGAGTCGTGATTTTCCCAGGTGTGTATTATAAAAATACTACTGCGAATTCCCAGGAGTATCTATGTGAAAGCTTCTCAAGAATTTTTTTGTTTTCCCTTTATCTTCCAGTCTTATAAATTCAACTTGAGATGTGCCAAGCTATGTTCTTTCAAGTCCACATGGCATCACTACTAATAAAACTTGTGTGATGATAATTCCACCATTCCTCCAAGAATGAACAAATAATAGAATATAGCACTCTCTAGCTGCTAAGTTAGATCCACAGCAATAGTAGAGTTGCTAGAATAAAAAATAAGCTATTAAGAAATAGAGCATAAACCAAGAGCATCCATTCTGAGGATGAAGAATGTGCATTTCTTTATAAGCACTTCCAGAAAAATGAAAATGAAAAAGTGCTGTTTGTTGACAAGGTTGTGTAGTTTAAAATCCAGTTTATAAAATTCTATCAAGTTAGACTTGAAACCCAGCACTTGTACTAGAAAGGTGAAACTTCAAAAGACTACTTCTTGCAGTTCTAATCTCAGCATTTCAAAATCAAAATAAATGCTGATAAAAATCATGCAAATTTGGCCTGGTCAGCAGCACTTGCCCTCTCTGCACATGTAAGCTATTTGGTTTAGAGACTTTAAAGTCATGAGCCCTATTAAAAGATTTAGATTTTTTTTTTTTCCTTCCAAATCAGTGTCCATTGTTAGATGGGCACAGTCTTAATTAAAATTACAGAGAGAACCTGAGTAGTAGAAAAATACCAGCTTCATGAATCGGAATTTAGTTTGTTGGCAGAACCCTAAAACAATACATTATTTATGACCTGCATGCAGTTGCATGTATTCATATTTTATAGATTTAATATAATGGATCCAATCATTTGGAGAGATTGCAAGAGCTCAGATTAAAGCAGTATGTCACATATCATATTAGATATAAAGCCGAAATTTAATGAGACAAGTAAAGGTCAGAGAAGCACACTACAGTTTCAGTTTGATACCCCTACACTTTCTTGTTCTTAAGCATGCATCACAACTTCTACTTTAAACATAAAGCAAAACTGAACGTTAGTATAAAAGCATAATTCTAATGCCAAGATCACTAAAGCAAACAGGAAAGTTAAACTTCAGCTTCTATGCCAGAAACAAAATGATTGCAATTCAGTTCACCCTGTTTAGTCCTCATTTTCCAAAGTATTATCAAGCAATTTTCAGTGACTGATGGCTGATTAATTGAAACTCGATCCAGTAAAATTATCGACACTCGCTATTGGTGAGTTGGGAAAAAAAAATCCCAACAATTGTGTCTAATAGTAACAGAGCACCTTTAGAAGTGCATGATCTGCATTTTTACTGATTATCTGGATTCCAACTGTTTTGTACTGCAGTAAGGAAAGCCCTTTATCGTTATTCCTCTTACCCTCTTCCCATTCTTACTTTGTCTCTACTTTTCTACACAAT
Source organism: Pachyramphus minor (assembly GCA_013397135.1). Lineage (NCBI taxonomy): Eukaryota > Metazoa > Chordata > Aves > Passeriformes > Tyrannidae > Pachyramphus > Pachyramphus minor. The sequence continues at coordinate 246,462 of VYXB01002818.1, forward strand.
ACTAAAGTCTTAAATAAAAAGATACTTACTTCAATAAGACCTTAAGGCCTTAGAAATACTCAATCTGTTCTAGTTAGCCATCTTTTCCAGAGGGACAAATTTACACACAAGAAAGATTAGAGTGGACAAGGAAAGCTGGTTGGTAAGGAAGAAACAAGCATGGGACTGTAACGGATGCAGAATCAGAAAAACATTGGGATTTTTACAGTTTTTCTCTTTCCAGAGTACTTATTTCCTTTCTTTTCAATTTTGTCTGTTCTCCCACATGCTTTTCTGTCTCCACTGTCTTCCCTTCTTTCTCTCCTAGTATGAATTAGTATTTCCAAGGCATAATTTGTTGTTAATGTCATCTCATTAAGGAATGACTAAACTGTTATCTCATTTATTTCATCTTTTCCATTTTTATGCCTGTTACTCTCATTTCTGAAATATATCAATAACTTCTCCCCCACCCCCACCTCATTCATATCATAAGCCAAAATAATATTGATTCCCTCTCTCTTTCCAGGATCAGTTCAAACAACTTTAATATCCCAGAAAACATGAACATAAATAACCAACCTCCTGAGCTTTAGTACTGTTCTTTAACACTTTTACATTGTTCTTGGTACTTCCTTTCACGGTTTTCAGGTACTTTTAAAAAATATTACTGACTTATAAAAATGCTTTTATAACACACTTTTGAAGAGTGTGCCAGTTACCCAGTTTTCTGCCTCTTTATCATTTATCTTCCATCCTCTCAATGTTTATCCAACATTCTTCTGTATTTCTTTTGCAATAGAATAATTTTTCATTTGCTCCTGACTTTGCTTTTACAGAGTTTCCCCTCTAATGTATGTTTTGACTGTTCTTCCCATTTCATTTTCTGGAAATATGTCTACTACATTGTATATTAGAAGCATTTCTACAAAAAAAGATCCTTTCTGCTGTTCCTGATATGTCCAGACCTCTCTCTTTTCCTAACCCTACTGAGATACCCTGTCCATATAATATCTGCTTTGGGCACTCAACATGGCCAAATTTCAGCTGTTTGATCCTCACAATGCTCTCCATCTCTTTACCATCATTCACTCCTGCAACATGCCACAAACTCTCCTTCTGCTCTGCTGCAAGACAAGACTGAAAAAATACCAAGATTTCCTTTAGTACCTTATCAGCCAAATTCTTCCTTCAAAGCTGCATTTTGCAGCTGCAAGACAAGACTGAAAAAATATCAAGATTTCTTTTAGTACCTTACCAGTCAAATTCTTCCTTCAAATCTTTTCTTTCTGTTACCATGCTAGGAAAAAAAAAAAAAAATCTAATTCTGCTCTTCACAGCTTGACTGCAATTCTGATTAATTCTTTGTAAACTTCTAAAATATTCATTTCCATTATAGTTATGCTGCTCTAAATTTTAGTTCCAAACCCCATGATTTAAGCTTCATTTTCTTCCCAGTTTTCTTCAAAATTCAGAGATTCTTCCTATTCCCTCTTTCTGTGATTAACATCTCAAATTTCTCACACATGATAAATACAGTATTTCTGGACTTTTTCTCTCCTTTTTAAAAGAAATTGGTTTATCGTTTTCAGAAACAGATAGGACTTCTTGAGTAGACCTCTCTACCTTTTCAGACACAAAATATATGAGCCTATATAACAGAGGAGATGATCACCATATACCATGTAAGCAAGCATATGACAGGTTCATTGCTCCTTTTTAAACAGGTTATATACATCTAAGTTTCTCCACCCACTTTGCCTTGGGGTATTTTTGTTTCAACATAGTGTTGCTTTGTCGACCCTTAAAGAAGACAACTATTTGGAAAAAAATCAAATCAATAACCCTTTCAGCTGCTTCCTAAATTCTTCTTTTTTTTAATCCCATCAATTCATTAATTGCACTTTACCTATTACACTCCTCAATAATATCCTCTTCCCACTCAGAAATCAACTTTTAAAAAAGCAATTGCCAGACTTCAGAGGTCATTTATTTCCAACCATTTGACTCAGTTGTATTCCATTCAGTCAGGCTTCCAAGGATGCCTTTTTTAATATGCCATTATTTCTCATCAAGTTTTAAACAACTGAAGCAAAAGTTTTTTAGGTTTTATCTCTCACTTTATAGCATGATTTTTCAAGCTTTTCCTATAATGTAACACAAGTTGATAAATTAATAGGAGTGTTTTTCTTAGGATTTCTTCCCCACGCATCTTATTGCAGAGAATCCACATTCACTTAAGAGTGTGGCTCCCTCAGCACTCAAATTGTTTATTGGTCCTTTATTTCTCAGCCACCAGTCAAGCTTGCTAAATCCATCTTTACTTTCAACAAATAAATATATATTTAAGCTGTTCATCCCTTAAGATTACTTACACACTCATTCTCTCCAATAAACCAATGAATATTGCTATATTGCTGCAAAAATATTCTTCCAGAATTTCTAGGTTGATTTTTGGTTTACATTTCAACTACTTTTTTTTATCCTCACACTTTTTTTCTTCTGTAAAGCTTAAAGAATAAGAGCTTCTTTCAAGATTTCCAGAATTCTCTTTTTTTCCCTCTCTCTCACTCTCCCATCCCTCTTTTTAAAGTCTTTTACTGATGTTATTTTATTCATGCACAACTGTTTAAGTTTCAATCTTATTTGAAACAGAAACTAGGAGATGACAAACCTTCTGGAGACAAATACAATTCCAGATGGCAACTGGAGCTGAATGAGTCTCCCAGCCCTGAGCCAAAATAAAGGAAAAGTTCACTGACAAAACCCAATCAGTGTAAGAAAGGCGCACTGACATATAAGTCTCTACATTTCATTGATTTCAATTCCATCTATTTCCTTGACTCTATATGGTATGTGTGCTTCATAGCATAATTATTGAACAATACCTGCACTGATAGGTTATGAGACAGCTAAGAGTGACACATACTTTACTAATAAATTAGCTGATGCCACAGAGGCCACTTCAAGGACAGATGGAAATAAAATCCTGGGTTCTTCGAAAACTCAAAAGTTCAGAAACTGAGTCTACCACACACATTTGCTTTTAAACCCCCCAGTTTAGATGCAGAAATTGTAGCAGAATTTCATGCCTCTGAACTAATAAACAGTTGCAGAACTCCTTACAAAGGGTTCACCTCTAATCAGCTGTCATGAAAGAGGCATCACCTCTATATGTCAAGCAACAGTGATACAGACAGAGGCTAATTCCCATAACCTGAGCACTCCTGATGAAGAAGCTTTTCCAAAGTATCAGAAGCAACCAAATTGTAAAAAAAAAAAACAAACCAAAACAAAACAACCCTCAGAAAGATGATTTTATTTAAAAAACATAACTGTTTCAGAATGACAATGCTATATACATTATAATACATGCAACTTTTTCAAGACATTCGGGGTTTTAAAAAATGAAAACCTTACTAAAGAAGCAGCAACTATTTTGCAGAGGAGCAGTGATTATTAATATATTCTTACCTTTTATTGGTGAGGGCAACCTTTATTAGATTATAACTTTATTTCTTCCAAATGTGCATTTAATACTATCTGGCAGTAAGTTTTAACTGTATAGGGAGCCTGGAAGTTAATTAGCCAGGATCATTAAAAAAAGGTTATAATTGTTTGTGTATTTTTATTTCTAGAACTTCTACACTTCTCACAATCTAACAATATTCACACAGGTATATGCTTGAAAGTATTGTGACAAAAGGCATATTTTACTTACAGAAAAGCTAATATTCCTGAAACTAAATCCATCCTTGCCATTAGTCATCATACCCATAGCCAGAAACATTCTCCTTGTATAAAAGGAAGTTTTATATTTTGATCTTTTATGGACAAACTTTCAAGTTCTTACAAGACAAATGTGGTTAGATTCACAGAACAATGTAAGCTAGATGGGACCTTTGCAGGTCTCCAGTTCAACCTGCAGGGTCAGCCTCAAATTTAGATCTGGTTGCCCAAAGAACTCATCCTGATAAGTTATGAAAATGGCCAAGAACAGAGATGTAACAACTTCTCTGTTTAACCCTTCCCATTGTGACTGTTTTTTCTCCTCATTGTAAGATTCCTAACTGCAGCAAGGAACCTTGTCCTTGCCTCTTATCCTTCCACCACACATCTTTGACAAAAGCCTTTCCCTCCTAGTACACAGTAGTTGTAACTACAACCTCAGCAGAACGTGTGTGAAAAGACCAAAGAGCAGAACTTCAAAACAAATCATATGAAAAACCATAAGCATAATCTGAGCAACAGCATCACAAGAACCCACTCTGCAGTGGTCATTCAAACAGACAATAGAGAGCACCAAGTGGATTAAAATTCAACATTTGAAATTATCAGTAATTCTTTGCTAAGGAAGAACAAACCTGGGCCACTTTAACGGAATTTTGAGTAGAACCACCGGCATGATATTCTACTTTGAATTTTTTCACAAGTTCTTCAAATCTGTTAAAAAAAAAAAAAAGTGGAAAAGAAATAAGTTAAACTTTGCAATTTTTTTTTTTTTTCAGAAAAAGACATGAAGATTAGAAGTAGATGACATCACATTATTTGTAATCAAGAAATTCATATGCATCAACTGTTATACATGATGCAAGCTGGAAAGATCTGATTAGATTTTGTCCAAATTACAATACAAAGCGTGACATCAACTTGAATTCTTCACCTTAAAGTTGCAAGTGGAGTAAACAACTGAGCGAAAAAAAATATCTGAAGTATAGGCTTCACTGCAGTGAGTTGTTAGATTGGTAAAATATATCTTTGAAGAAAAATCACATAAATGAAGATATTTAGATATTTATTTCACCCTGTTAAACCTGACACTCTATTTCTAGTTTAAGTGAGAAGATTGAGATTTGTTGCCTAGTTCAAAATTAACTTAACCCAAACAATGGTGCTACATTTTCAGATTTCATATGAAATAGTATATTTTGACAGGTGAAGAACTTTGATGAACAAATCTACTAGTATGTGAGAAAATCTGATAACAGAAAAGGCAAGTGTCTCCAAGGTGAGCTTTCAAATCCTTCAAGTCATACCACTATGAAAACATACATTTCTGTGTTAACATTCAGTAGGATATTAGGTTTGAACACTAAAACAAATATTTAAACCTTTAACAGAAATATCTACCCCCATATTTCAGACAAAACTTTCTGGTTAAGACGCAGTGTCTGTAAGTCACTCTTCGTTGTCCAGGATATGTGTTCCATCCCTGATCACAGTACACCAGAGCTTAAGAACCAGACTTCTCCCTGATCACAGGCTACAGAAAAGGGAAGTGTCACAGAAAAAGGAACTGGAATGAAGGAGTTGTGGAGGCTGCAGGGAGGCTGTGCACAAATACTGGATCATGCCTTTAAATTCCAAACACACTTCAAAGTGAGTGGATTAAAAAGCAGGATTAACAACCTCAGAAGACATTAGACTTAGAAGTAAGTACTCCTGCAGGCAAGGCAAAATGTTTACTGTAAAATTTTTGCAGATTTGAGGTTCAAAATGACCTCAAGGTCAACCCTAATTAATAGCATAGCTTTGCCCTTACTGCCTATTTGCTTTATCTATTTACCTTCAACAAATGAAGCCTGTCCAGCTAGATGTATTCCAATATATTTTACTGTATTTACTTTTATCACTTTTAAAAGAGTGACACGTATTTATTGCAGACACAGTGAGAAATGAATGCTATCTGCCAACCCTACCCCTTCCTCTCCCTCCCACAACCCCGATCTCCTTTACAGCACATGAACAACAGTTTTGGGGATAGATTCGTCAAAGAATGACTTGTTTGTTTAAAAAGTCTGGGTTTTTTTCAAAACCATGTTTCTAATAAGAGGATTTTTATTTCTACAGTGCTTTCCATCTAAAAGTGTTTGAATAATGAGCTACTCACCCTAGCAAACTATCAATGGGCAGACAATTAGAAAGAACCAAGAACTAAATTACTACATATGCTTTTCACAGTTATTCATACTATTAATTATCCATCAATTCTACGTCAAGCAATTGAAACCTCAAGTGGTAGCAAGTAGCTGAATGTGGGGAAAAAAATAACAAAAACCAACAAGTCTCCTACCAATTTCTTCTCAAGCAAAGACAAACCATCACGAACCAATTAAGTATTTTGGCAATATTTTTTCTTCAATTTATTTGACATTTTACCCTTTCACTCAATTTGAGTGTGTATTGCACAAATTACATAGTTATTTTTGTATTCTTGTATATCTATAAGAATGTCAGTTGATACTTTAATTTCTTTAAAGACAGTTTCTTTAAAGTTTCCATGTCCACATTATTTAAGGGCATATTAAACCCTATAAACCCAGTATATAATGCAGTTGATCACCTACATTAGCAGCTCTAAGTCTAGATAAGTATGTATTTAAAAACTTGCAGTTCAAATGACGAATAAAATAGGTGGTATCTGAATTTGGTAAAAAAAAAAAACCCAAAACAACCATTGGGAACAGCCATAAAATACTGTCTGTATTATGAAGATTTCAAGGTGAAAGCTATGTAATCTAAGAAATAATCCAAACAAATTATTTTACAATTACTTAATAGAATAAGATAAACAATGGTGACTGTCCTCAACTATTTCAGATTGAACATTAAAAGACCTAACTCCTTTTCTTTGAATTAAGATGATGCATTCAACATCTCTAACCATCTGTTATATAAAACAGAACAAGTTCATACAGCTGCAAGAAAAGTACTTTTCCTGGTCATTTTCCATGACACATCAAAAGGACAATATAAATTGCGATGTTTTAATCCACAAGACCCTGGTAACCAAGTTGTATCAAGAATGACCTCAAAATTCAGAGTGCTGATAGCTTTTTAGCTTAAGATGAACAGTTAGATGGACATTTTTCACAGTGTCAGCAGATGGCACAGGCAGCGCGGGAACACAGACTTTGTCACTGTCTGCTGTACGCCTGACCTGCAAAGAGAAGACTCTGTCATTCCAGCATGCTTCAGAAACATGGTGTTTGCTTTTATAAAATCCTCCACTTCAAGGAAGGAAGTTCAACTTCCAAGGTCCGGGAATGCTGAACAGAGCTTCTGTTTGTGCTTCAGGACTAAGCTGTTATCACACTTAGGATAATTCAAGAAAATTAAAACCTTATGAGTAAGACTGAATATTATTTGTGTTTCAGGTTCTGCAGTTGTTGGTTTTTCTGAGTATTTCTTTAGGCTGTGCTATATCTGAGAACCTTGACCCTTTTCCTGACCTAGCAACATACCATTACCTTAAATAACAGAATATAATAAATCCCACAATTGGCACCATATAAAGGGAGCCCTACTTTTGGTACCATGAATTTGTCTACCACATTAAAGCATATTTTAACAAAAACAAGTTTGCATTTGCAGCAGCATATGTTTTGAGCTGTGATACTGCTGATCAACTCTAGCACTGACCAAAGAGGATACGTTCATGTTTTGCTCAGTTATACTAAAGGCAATAGCACTTCTGTCAGGGTTTTTTTTTGTCCCTGTTTTAAAAAAGCATATACTCCTAATTGAACTGGATACTGAAAGGTGAGCCTTTTCAGCAGCCTCATATTTAACAGAATTAATGGCTATTAAAAAAAAAAAAAAAGTATAAAGTGGTAGTCAAAGAAGCTGTTATACAAAGGAATACAAACAAGAATGAGAACATAATCTTTCAGCCTTTTTTTTTTTTTAAAATTACATTATAGGAGGTAGAAGCTTATTTTTAGAAGGCACACTCTTCTTACATATGCCATACCATCACCTCAAACTGGAGACAGCTGCTAGAATTTCCCCCCAGTAAATATCACTGGTGACAATTTTACAACCCTGTTTGTCTCTCAAACTCTGTCTCTCAGACCATTCATAACCTGAGCATCACTATCCATCTTCTCTGTGTGCTCTTACAAAACTATGTTTAAACCTTACACTATTCCTTCTCATTGCAGCTCTTAAAAAGCATGATTTACTGTAGTACACAGAAAAATGCACTCATTGTAACATCTAATTCCCTCAGACACCTACAAAGATCACCTGTGCCGGCTACTCCTCTGACCAGCTCTTGCCTCTCTCCACAGCTCTCTTCTAGCCCCTTCTCAGTCACCGCAAGCACAAGTCTCTTCTCTGTCACTGAACATAACATCCTTCATTCGGTACATTCAGATTTACAACAGCCTCTGGGCACAAAGCTGTCAACAAAAATAGCTTTTCCCTCACTAACCCATAATATCATCCATTGTCCAGTTACTAGAATTTTCTATGACTATTAGCAAATCTACTTTAAATCTTCCTGCAAACTATCTTTCACCATAATGTCAAAAAAAGTCATGAGCAAGGCAGTGTGATTTCCCGAGGCTATTCTCCAGCCTAATAGCTGGCAATCCCCTCCTGGATCAATACCCATCTCCCATAACTTGCTATATACACAAAATTTGAGGCTTTTTCGAGCTAGGACTATCTTCTTGTTACACAGCAACAAGATACACTCATGTTTGGCTCACCATGGTTTCAAAGCCAAACTGACAAGAAAAATAAGCACATAAAACATACCCTACAACTGAAAGCAGACAACGTGAGGCAGTGAAGCTATAGTAAGGAAAATTAAAGTAATTCAAGTAATGCTGTTAAGTTTTATGACACAATTTATATTAAACTACAAAGAAACTCTTTTTGAAGAGTTAAATGGCCACCAAATACCAACATTTAACTCTCTTATATAGAGAGTGTATCAGAAAAAAAACATTCCTGATGCATATGTCAGAAGCTACTTATCTGCAAGAAGTAGAGGAAAGTAATCTCTTGTTTTTCAGCAGGGTGTGTTGCCCTGGATATCTTTTGATATATCTGCTTATTACCTAAGATGTTCTCAATAGCATACATACACAGGGAGCTACACTTAAAAAAAAAAAAAAATCAGCTGCCAAAAACAGCTAGAGAGGAGAGAAAAATAATTTTTGCCCTTTTTCCTTCTGTATGTCAGATAATGACAGCTTGAATGTAAGAAAAAATCAGGTTATATTTCGTATAGCAATAATATTTCCAGTGGATTGCATATTTTGTTCGTTGTTATAAAAACCTTCAAACCCACCAACATGGAAACCTCTTAAATAATCAACAAAAGGCTGCAAGATGCACATAAGTCTGTAACTTCTTCTCTCAGGAGATAAGTTGGGGCTGGGGATGCAGCCATTTTTGATACCTCTAAAGAGGAAAGTAGACCATGACTTGGTATGTTTTCAAGCTATTGGAAGAATTTTAATTAGATTTTAATTAAAAATCATAATTAATGGTGATTCTGACACCTTTCCCATATATTTATTTTTACTGGCAAGAAGCAGTCATATTAAGACATGGCAATAGCTTTAAATGTTCAGCTGTGAGGAGAACCAGACTAATACATTGACAGTTAGACGTTTGATCTTTTTAATTGCATTTTTAAAAATCTACTTAAATCTTCAAATTAAGTAACCTGTGTCAGAATGTCTATGAAATCACTCCATAAATTAAAGAAAAAAGTATTTAAGAGAACGAGCATCATATTATACAACATGTTTTAATAATACTCAAAGTTCAGTAAAACTACAAAACCAATACCAAATATTTCAATTTTTAAGGAAACCCTCATGGAATAAACCAACATGAACAACTAAATAATGCCAAGTTTGCATCCTGATTGTTTTGCAGGGCATGGCAGAAGTAGTTATGCATACATCTGGAAACCCTGTCATCTGTCACAGTCTCAGTTTCCTCACAGCCTGGGCCAATGCCAGAACAATGCAGGCAGCCACACTGCCAGGCAGATGGGGCACATGTTGTTGAAAGACAACCCTTCCTGGTCAGTGTTAGCAGGCAAGCTGAAGCCCTCCTAATTTCATCCTAAGTAAAATCTAATTTTCATTTAAGGAACAGGTCTAGTCTTGAGATTCAACCACAATAATTAAATCACAGGGTATTACTTTTAAACAGAAGAAGGGAGAATAATTTGGGACAAATACTGTGGGTAAAAAGAAAAGCAATTCATATTTTTTAACTCTAAAGAGTGTAGCTAATTTCTCTATCTAAACTGTACAACTCAGTATTCAAAGCTCAAACTCTAGAAAGGATAGTTACACATAGGAACAAAGTCACCCCTACTCTTTGAGATATAACAAATTAAGATTGAAATACCGATATAATTGTTTGTTCTTACTTAAAATTGGACCTGAGAGAGCAAAAATCCCCTTTTGAAATGAGGCACATTCACAGAGGTACATGAGAAAACTTTATAACAGCTGCTTGGCAATGACTGACTTTATGCAGAGCTAGTTCTTCTTATTAGCTTGGCACAGAACTAAAGAGCTTGGGAACGGGTAAGGGGAGTAAAGGGGAAGAATGAAACATGCTAAGAAGGAAGTATTGGAGACAGGTTAGCGTCACGGACATATAACACAACAGAAAGCTAAATGTGTCAGGAGTATGACTGCTAAAATTGAATAGAGCATATTATCATGTTTTTCTCCATTATTTACCAAAGCTCATAGAATGGTGACTCTTCATGGAAGCATTTAGTGTTGCAAACTAGAATTTCGCATAAAGTATTTCCTAATCACCTCATCTAAACAAACACCAAATGAAAAAAGCCAGTAATTCCAAACAGGTTAGGATTATGAGTACCAAATGTCAATATATGAAAGAAGAAAAAAAAAAACGCATAGGCAAATTGCAAGATTCATAGCTTTGAAATATTTTACCACAAATGTTAGCGACGTTGAAAAAAAATGCACTTAAATGTCAGTTTGATAAAAGCCAAAAGAACATTTTCCACATGTGTTTGCATTTAGGCATATTGAAACAAGATGGAAAAAGTAACAGTCATTCAAATGTAAGGTTAAAACATCAGCTCTTAAGGATCATGATTTAAAGAAATTTCTCAAAGCCTTTTTTTCTTTTTTTCAGCAGTCAGGCAAATTTATGCAAGTGTTCTTGAAAAGTCACCCCGTCCTGTGTGTCCCCACCCACCCTCCACCTTATTCTAGATTATCTGGATATTTTCCTCTACATTATTGGGAAAATATGCATGATTACACTCAGAAATATCAGCCACCACAAGGCAAGTTGTTCCATTGATATTCTGAAATGCTGTAGGAAAATAAAAGAAAAAACAAACAACAACCCCCCCCAAAACACCCTCTACCACCAGATTGTTGAAAGATCACATTTATGATTCTGTCACTAAACACAAATGCATACACACGTTGTATACACACAGAGCACCCTCCCAAACCTTAAAATTTGTGTATTATATATAATTACTATAGCACCTCTCTGTCTATTACATTCCTAATCAAAATATTTTCAAAATTTTCAAATGAGGATTGGTAATCAAGAACACTATTACAGAATTTCTGTCGGTTCAGTAATTCACTACAACTTCATGTCTTCCTCCCACCGTCTTTTTGAAAGACGATCTTCCAAAACATCAGCCAAGACTCAAACACTTTGCGGATACATCGAGGGATTGCCACCATCATCTTTGCTGCAAAACACTGAAGCCAGAAACAGCTCTCTGCCCTTATGCACAGCTAACAAAGATCAAAAGACACTGCAGGCAGGGAAAAGTATGTAGCATCTACCTTCTTCATCCTTGGATATGCCAAAGTATGTTCTGGAGCACTAAGGAACAAGGTAATTTCCTTTGTTACTTCTCAGCAGTATTACAACAACATTTACCCTTGCTCCTGATGTTTCCAGTATACATCTGGCAGCTTGTGTACCAGAATACTACTTCAAAAAAACCTGTGTCATTTTCTGTTTGCTTCTCATAAGTACCATTGGAAGAATACATGCTTTTTCACGTCTAAATTTCATTGTTAACTGACCAATGAAAGGGCAAGTTGTTTATCATATTACAAAGTAGTGAACTTTCTAATTCTTTTAACTTCAGTGTCTTTGTTCTACAATAACAATGCAGGAATAAAAGTAACACTAACTGATTTTGAAAACAAGACTAGATTTACAAAGTTTAAAGCCAATGATAGATCATAATCCTAATTATGTAACAAGTATAAGGGACTGCAATAGGTGCTTCCCACTTGGCACAGTAGAGAGCAGGTGTTAACTGTCAATAAACCTTCAGTGAATGCTAATTGAAAATGCTGTTTCACAAGCATCAACTTATTCCAGCTCACATCAAAGTGAAAATTTGTTGAGTATTTGCCAAGAATATTTTAGTATTAAGAGAATTCAGTCATCAGGAGATCTTAAGCCTTATCTCTGCTACAATTGAGATTATCTAAAGCTGTAGTACAAGTCATATTAAACTGCTTGGAAAGAGCTGACCAAAAAACAACCACCCAAAACCTCCACCAACAAACAAACAAAAAAATCCATATGCACACTCACAACTGATAGACAGAAACATTTTACTATAGTAATTTTGCAATTTGTACTTTCATCTGTAAATACATCCAAACAATAAAAAAGACTTTAGGTGCAAAGTTTGGGTTTGACTCAGAGCCAATAAAATATTAGGGAGTTTTGCAGAGCTGTTCCAAAACCAAATTATAAGCTAGTTGTTTCCATATATCACTCAGATCAAGAAGCATTTAATCTAAGTAAGACTTTCTATTAACACAAAGTCCAAAATAATAGTGACAGTTGTTAACCACAACCTAGACCAGTTTTTTGTTCTTTCGATAAGTGATTCATGTCCATGCAACTACACTGCTAAAATATCTGTTTTTCTTCATCCCTTCTGCTGCTGTAAATTCTTTAAAATTAGTAGCCAGTTGGCACATTTAAACCCAGAAAACATTAAAAACAGAGCAGGAGAAATAAGCAGACCAAGAAGATAGTTTACATCCACTCTAAACTCCTATTAACATGCAGTGAACCATAATCATTTCTTTATGAAATAGTGACTGCAGAAAACACTGCACAACCATCACTAAATACTAACAGATATTTTTGTTTTAGTTCTCTTTAACCTCCCTATTTCTCAATACAGCTCTGTCTTCAATATACATTAAGACCAGTCATCAGACAATGGGTAATAACACGATTTTCTCATGTAGCTCAAAAACACAGGCAATATTTATTAGCACAAGCACACATGCTTCCTCCCAAGTATACTTCCCTCTTGTAAGTTTTTGTTAAGCATCTAATCATGTGTCCACATTTTTGTTTTCGTTAGATGGGAGTGGAAACTACCAAAGGAATTAGATGTTTATCAACATCTTTGGATACCTGGGGGTGGTAGTGGTCGTAGAAAATTAGGAGAGAAGGAACCAGAACTGCCCAGAAGGAATAACATAGAAATACATGACATTCACTTTTGGAAAAGACAAAAATCCGTCTCTCCTTCAAGTAGGAGAACTAATGGGATGACATCTAAAGACTGGATACATAGAATAAGCTGCTTCATGAGAAGATGCACAAATTGTCTACTAGGGAAACAACTATGGGACAATCTACAGAATCAATACAGTGTACTCACAGTAGCCATAAGCAAATGAAATCAGGATTTGGAAGAAGTCTAACTACAGCAGCCTGATGTTTAGGAAAAGTTCATTCCTTCTGCTAAAATACAGGCTAAGTTTTCCCAGGCAAACTTCCGTGCTATTGCAGTTAAACTGACTCTGATACTTACACCACCTTATTCACAGGTTTGTCAAGCGTTTGACCAGAACACTATTGTCCACAACGTAGATATATGCCAAATTTCTAAAAAGCAAAATAATTTGACTTACACAATCTAAATCTTGTGGGTTATTTAGGAGCAGCAACACACTGGTAATATTAGAATCATTAAACTTGACTGGTTTAAAGCATTTTGTACAGTGACCACAACAATATCAGAAAATGCATTAAAACAGCATAGACTGGAAGGGTCAACAGGTGATAATAATAATGCAAAAATATTTATCTCAATGAGGTAAGAGAAAGTGTTCTCTTATCTCAGTATTTCATTGATCATTTGAAAGAGCAAACCAAAACAGCTAAATAATCAAGAGAGAGTAAAACTTATTAGCTCTGCAGGAAACATCCTTTTGACAGGAAAACAGAAAGAACTCTTCAGACTTGTAATATGCTTTACAAGAGGAAGATATGCAAACAAGATAACATAGCCATGTAGATGGTAAGTGGCAATAGAAGTACCAAAGGTGACAAAAAGACTTGGCACTCATGCTATTCTTTAAATAAATTCCCATTTAGAATAGGTTTGGGAGTAATTTTTTTTCCATCTTTCAACAGTTTACCCTAAATATCTGCCTTTTTAAAAAATAAATTAATCAATCATTTGCACTACAAATATTTGGAATTTCAGTAACACAAAAATGAAGCAACCAGGTAACTTTGATTAAGTAGTCTTACATGAAGTTTTTTACTTGAGTGGTTATATTTTCATCTCTAAAACAAAGCCTCTGCACTATATCAGCACAGAACCTTCAAACCTTGAGGGAAGAAGCCAAAGGAGAGACTATGAATTGCACACAGAAAAGAAAAAAACAATGCAATATAGTCCCCAGTAGAGGCTAAAGCAAAGATGCTGGTTAATCCTTAAAACTGATACACAGTGTTAGTGAATTTGGGGTTCTCTCAAGGACACAGGGCTTTATACAGGGCTCATCTACTTAGGAATCTTTCCAGGAGACTTCTCTAGAACTAGCTAACATGTTTAAATTTTAGAGAGTGTATGATGTTCTGATTCAGGAAGCAACTATATATTTCTCCCTCAAAGGTGACCGTCTTCAATTAACCTTCTTTCTCAAAAGTATTTCACCCCATTACCCGGCTCCTCGTAAGTGTTTCAGTTTTTGAGCTTTTCGTATACATGATAATACAATAATAATAATAGCGAGTGCATGCTTATTCTTACAGGGAGATTAGTCTCCATTTCAACATATTTTCTAGCTGAAGTTTTAGTTACTTGACAGAATATCTCCTGCAGAGATTAGCCTATTATTATTTGCTACAGACCCTCTCTGAAAGCAAGAAGCCCATTTTCTCCAGATGACTCATTAACAAGCACGACAGAATGAAGTGTTCCAGCCTGAAATGCCAACAGCTAAAAATAACTCATCCCACAGCCTATGTCAATTCAGTCCATCTCTTCACTCCATAGGAACAATCTCAGAGGGTCACCTTTTTGAGGGAAAAATTAGCATATGGAATGAACTGGGGGGTGGGAGCGGGGAGGCACCAACCAAACAAAACAAAGGAAAAATCACAAGGTACAGAAAATCTGCAAGGAGATAGTACTGCATAAATAATTTCAAAAATCAATGTTCCAAGCAGCACTAAAGAAGCTAATTCCACAGCAGAACTATTCATGGACTCAAAGGAAAAACACAAACATTTGGCATAGATATAACAACATCAAGTTTTCCTCCAAAAAACTAGTCATTTTGACTTCCCCTGTCTGTGTACACCCTGCCATTACAACACTAACAAGACAGGTTTAGTGACATTCTGTATTACTCTTCACGCTGTTATTAAAAGGCTTATGGTCAGCTGTTAGTATGCACAGAATCCCACCAGCACTTTAGCTGAACAGTATTTCTCAAAAACCAGCATTTTGTCACATGAGATGTGCATTAAAGAATTCATCTCTGCTCCCAAGAAGACTGGAAAGAAGGAGGAAGAAACGTGCCTTCTTACCCTTAGGCCTGCAAAAAGTGCAGTAGTTTTTATGAAGTACAAAAATGCATTATGGACTGTGAAACTGTAGAATAGTTTAGGTTAAAAGGAAACTTTAAAGGTCAACTAGTCCACCCCCCCTGCAGTAAGTAGGGACATCTTTAACTAGATCAGGTTGTTCAGAGTCCCATCCAACCTGACCTTGAATATTTTGAGGGATGGAGTTCTCCTCTTGATCTTCTCCAACAGATCCACGTCTTCCCCAGAGAGAGATACAGCACTTCAGGTGAGCGTCTCAGAAGGGCAGAGCAGAGGGACAGAATCTCCTCCTTTGACCTGCTGGCCACGTTGCTTTAGAGGCAGCCCAGGACGCTGTTGGCCTTCTGGGCTGTACACACACCATCGCTGGCTCACATTCAGCTTTCTATCAGCATCCCCAAGTTCTTCTCAGCAGGGCTGCTCTCAATCCCTTCATCCCCCAGCCTGTATTGTTGCCCTGACCTAGGTGCAGCATCTTGCTTGCACTTGACCTTGATGAACCTCATGAGGTTCACATGGGCCCACTTCCTTACATAGAAAATCCCATGTGGGAACTCAGCTGCCACAGACCAGTGAAGGTTAATTTCTATGTCTGGAAAGCTGCTGGAACAAAGCAGCTGTTCATAAGTACCTGGTAGTTAACTGTCTCACAGTGACCACTAATTTGGTAACAGCATTTTCTTTACAAATCGATTCTTAAGAAAAGACCGAAAAAATTGAGTTTAATCAAGAAAAAAATTGTCTAGAAACAATATGGACAGTTGAACAATGACTCTTCAGCACAAATACTCAGTAATGCTTGCTATATTTCTCAGTCCTTCCCTCCAGTCTCAAATACTAGTAAATAAGCCCTTGAACTGACTGGATGTGACCATAACCATGTCCTCACATAACACCAAGCAGAGGAATATGAGCCATTTCAGCTGTTTTAAGCAGTCTTGGTCACCATTATACACTGCTTTATTATTGAGAATGGTTGGGTGGAATATTACACCGATGTTAGTGTAGTGAACTGCTTGCAGTAAAACATTTGGCCCTTATGCCCAAGGCTGCCTGGTAGGTTTTTTTCACATTACAGCGATAGTACCCAATTCAAACACTCTTCCACAGTACTCTCTGAAGTACATGTAGCCTTATGAGGTGATCCACAGAATGCACTATCAAGTAGAGAGCTTAAAGACAGTGTCATACCAGACCGAAGATGGTGGGTGACTTCCCTGTATGTGCCACACTGCTCACAGGCAAAGTCTATCTTTTTCTAGCAGAAGCTCCTGACTTAGTCATGCCACGGGAAGAATGTCTTAAGTTGTGCAAAACTATTTTCCTCTCCAACTTTTATTCATTAATTTGACTGTAAAAATAATAAAAGTATAAAAGCCTCCCTCCAATGCTTTCTGACATTACAACATAGGAGGTTGTAAAAAACATACTCATCCTAACTCCCTCTACCTAAGAATGACTAGTGGTAATGAAAATATTAAACTTTACATATGAAATATACCTGAAAGTTTCCTGTAACAGAGCTGTTACTTGAATCAAGACTATATACAAAATCAGTAGGAATGGAAATGCGTCTTATCAAAGAACAAGGTGAACTGATGCAACTTGCAACATTTTCTCACTTTGTATGCCATGTAATTCATGGAGTACAAAATTTCAACCAAGGTGAATGAAGACCAACAATTAAACCATTTTTATATATTTTATTTAAATCCTTGAATACCTAGTCTTTTAAAAATATATTTGAAACAGGTTATTATAAAAGTCACAGTTAAATAATGAATTCAAAATCAAGTTTTCAGTTTTAATAAGTAGTTTGATATCATGGTGAACTCTAATTTGTTTGCTTGAACAGGGTCTTTTCATAGTGAGTAGGAACAAAGCAGCTTTGAATGACAAACAATGCCCTGCAGTCAGTAAAACTCATGAGGTATTAATTTACAGTTTCATCTGTGATTAGTTAAACTGTATGTGAAATCTTAAACATCTTTTTAAAAAAATACCACAAATAGCTCAATAAGATATTTTTTCAACAGTGCTTTAACAAAAACCATACATTATTAACTACTATTGTTAAAACAGAGCCAAATGCAAGTTGTGTTTAAAACTTGCATGCTGGTAACTAAACAATATGGGAAGATGTTATCCTTCAATAATATCGAAGAAGTTGATACAGAAGCAACAAATATGGTCTCCAAGAATAGTTTTACTCTGATTTTTAACTCATCCAAGAATAATAACAATAAAAACAAAACTAATATTAAAAACTAAAAAACCTCAACTATCAGGAAAAATGTATGTGTATGCGCACATATATATAAACCACACTGTATGTATGTTTGGATATATATAAAATGCATTGGATATAGTAATAACTACATTTTTTTCTACAGTTTATATACCCATCTCTATAACTATCTGAGTACAAACAGATATCAGTTTCACTGTCTAGAATTAGAGCATTGTCAGCTTACAGTCCCACGTCCCTCATCTCTTCCTTGGTTTACAAGTGCCCATATTGTGGCTTTGTGTCATACTTGAAGGCACAGCTATACTTGTAGAACTTGCTTTTGAGGGACACAATGTAGCAGTGATATATAATTGTGGTCAATTGTGAATACTAGGAGCATCTGGAACATTTATACTCCTCTTAAAACACAATTATGTTGCAAATATGTATTTATTTCTAAAAAGCAACTTTTCATAACAGTTGAATTAACTTTCCATAATTGTTGAGGACTGTCCATTTTAAAAAACTTAAATATTTTAATTAATAGGCTCTCATTCATTACAGAGGGAAACTATAATGTTAAGCTTTAAATAGAAGTCCATTATGAATAATGTACATGAATATAAAATACTTGAAAACATAAGGAACCTTTTGCAAGTCACAACTTAGAAGTAGTTAACATTCTTCCCATGTTTAGAAAACTTTGGTTTGAAAATATAAGACTTTAATCCATCAGTCACAAAGGCAATTCATAACTGTAAGACACCTTTGTGGAAAGTTTTACGTTCCTATAGAACTAGGCACATAAGTACATACACTTTCTTACTGCCTAAACATGGATGGTATGTTATCCAGGTTACCACAGATCAGGACTTAACTATTGCCTTTATATCACACAAATTTGAACTCCTACTGTGGAAATGACATATCACTTGCTACTTTTCCATGACTTTGCAATGAGACCTACTGGAATGCTATACAGAAAACTGCCATGCACAGTGTTACGTACCTAAGCACATCAGTAAGTTATCACATGTACATGTTTTTTTAAAAACTGAACTCCTGAAATAACTAGTTATGTATTGTGGACATAATTTACCATTATAAATTATTATCACCTCATTAATAAAAAATACTAAATATTGCCAAAAATTGTTTCAAATTATAACACAATGCAAAATGTGTACCCAGAAGAGAGCTATACAAAATGGATGACGTGGTATTAATGGCCCTCAAAGTCCTTATGTTAAAATCACTCAAGTTCCAAGTCAAAAACTTTGAAGTTAAGAAAAGCTGGGAATAAGACTTTGGTTCATTCTTGTGTACTGCTTTCTATTTCATCTCAGTCTGTGGGCTACAACTTCCATTACACACCACTTACGAAGACAGAATTGCTGGCTTTCTCAGCAGTATTTTGTGACATAAATTTCTCTGGTGAAGCACTTGTATTTGAGCATAAATATATGTATTTACATAAGATTGCACTAAGATTAAAGGTGAAATCATCCTCTTTCTGTGTGAGTACAAGAAAAAAAAAACAAACAATTTTGAGTACTCATCTCTTTACAGTTGTATATACTCAGCACATTAAGATCACAAGTCAAACCCTCAGAAAACAAACAAACAAAAAAATCACGTGTGAAAATTAGAAAAGTTACACAGAAGGTCAGAAATCCATCTTCCAGGAGAGTCTTCAATTTTGCTGTAAAGGAACCCTCATCTTACTTTTCACTCTCTCTCTTACCATTGGTATTCACATATCCCATCTTCCACTGTGTATGATGTTCTATGCACAATGACATCTTTTAATTACAGAATTACCATCAATTTCATATTGTGCTCTGAACAATTCTCCATAAAAAAGTGTACGAGCATATTGTCAAAAAAACACTGGCATGGAGATGTCCACTTGTTGTCAAGACTGAAGAATTTAAGACAATCACACAGCTGACAGTTACTGCCACCTTAGTGGAGATGGCAATAATTGCCTGTATAAATGTTGATTGGCAGTTTTAACACTAAACAAGGCAGATTACTTTAAATCACTTTCAGATACAGGGATTAGGCACATTCACACTAAAACTACTCCCAAAAGTAAACTCTTCTTTTTCATATACAGTCATCATATTGTTATTGGAACTGATATTTAACTGCACATTTTTTACCTTAACTTGTGGAAAGGACAAGTATTTGCCCAAAATGTAAATACAAGATATCACTGGACAAAGACAGATCCTGAAGACATGAAGTATTTAATATCCAAAGAAGTTTCAAAGACCTTTTTTTGCCCCCTTGGTTCCGTTTTAGATCCTACAACAGAGAAATCAAGCTTGGCTGGGAAAGATCATTAAGCTAAATCAAGCCTTTGCAAATTGAAGAGCTCTAAATGTCCTGCAAATCTCCTGGAAAAATGAACTGAACATGCTGATCATGTGAACACATGATTATTTTAACATGCCTTGTAGTTTTAGGACAGGATTGCAACTGCAATGGCAATGACAATGAATGCATCACATACAAACCTCAAATTAAGATTCTGAAAGACAAATAACTGTACTTTCTCAAGCCCTTATTGCAAACCATCTGGATCTAAGAATTTAATATATGTATTTTATCAGCAGAAACCTTGAACATGGACAGACCAAAAGCTTATACAGCAGAAGAAAATAAATCCTGGTCATGATTTTTTTTTGTACCTAAACAGGCAGATCCCTTTCTTTGCAAAATGCATGTTACCTATAACAACAGGCCCAATGATCGCAATCATTATCCATGTGTTTCCTTGTTCCCATTTTCAAGAACTTACCATACTTTCCTCTGAGTAAGAAAATTTAACTTCATTTGTTACTCTATTTAGTTTCTACCTAGCATTTTATTTTACAAAATAACTGTTCCAAGTCCCTTATTCCCCTTCAACCTTTTCTTAGTCATACTAAACTATTTCTGAGAGGAATGGGGGTTGTTAAGTGACCTCATCTGGGTTCTCTCTCTTGTATTTTTTCTATTTGTCTGTTTAATGTCTTTATTTAGGAGCTCTTTTGGAAACCATATTAGCTCTGTGTGGTATCTGTACTTTTCAAAGTGACTGCATCCTCAAACTTTTAGAGATTCTCCAGGTGGCAGATTTCAGTTGTTCCTAGGCCTTGCAAAGGGAAAGGGAAAAGAGAGCATGCAGACTGCTTTTTTCCACAAGTAACTCTCTCACTGGTAAGGGCAGCAGATATGTTAAACTCCTACGAAGAATTATAGGTGGGTAAAGCCTTTAAAAGTCTGAGTAGAATTTATACATTTAATTTATAACAAATCATTTAAATAACTGAGAACTGAGGCAAATAATTAGATATAATTAGGATAATTAGATATAGCATTATATACAACCACCGTGATCTGCTTAAATGTATTATATTATCAGTGGTTTCAGCTCGTAAGAATAATCTGTTCACAAAGAAAGAACTAGTTTCAGTTATTCTTCCCCTAGGAAAAATGAAATCTTTTGTAACACTTTATTGATAAGAAAGTATTTATGTACACTGTTTGGCCCAGTGACTTCCTTTATTTTTCCCTACTTGAATGCACCAATTTTTTGGTTAATACAGTGAATCTGTTGTATTAAATCTGAACCTGATTAATGATGCACTGTATCAAGCTAAGTAGAATTAAATTAGTGTATAATTGATTAGTGTGTAATTGGAGCAGAGCTGTAGATTTACCAACATTAATTAGGATGGCTTATTACAGATAATTTATGTTATCATAATATAAAACAGAAAACTGGTTCACCAAGAAAGCTTAACTTAAGATCAGGTGGACAGCCTCACAGATTAGAGAGGCGTACAAACTAACGTCTGGCAAAGTTCTTTAAGACATGTAAATCATAACAAGCTAAGTCTTTTAAAGAAAGTTAAATTGCTGATTAACCTTTTACCCTGGATTTCCTAAGCAATTACACTGTTCATACTAATTTACTATAACAGACCATTCCAGTAGAAGAGGGTAGCTCTACAAAGCTGCTACAATTAAACATCAAATCCTTTTAGTCAGTACACAAAACTGCCAGACTGAGAACAGGAGGATGATTATTACTCTCAAAAATTAAAAACAAACAAAACAACCCCCACCCCAAACAACCAAAAACACCTCTAATGTTAAAGTGTACCAAGCATATGCACTTACTAAGCAGTAGAGGGAAATAAGAAGCAGCAACTCAGCTACCAGTCCTCATCTGTATTTGCTTAATACTCCTTTGGGTGGTAACTCCAGTCTAGACAGAGAGAAGAACTGCACATTCCCTTGAGTACACTGCCATAGTAATTATGTTCATTATCTTGCATGCTAACAACAAAGATATAATAATCTACCAGTGAATAATTCATACATTGTCAGGTCCCTTTATGATGCTCATTACTAATGGTTCTACTTACAGTACAACTTAGAATGCAATTTTTTCAAAGATGCATTTACTATATGCACAAAATCTTTAAGTAATTTTTACCTTCTTAGCCGTTAACAGATCAACCAACAAGTAGAAATATTTTATTTTTAAAAATAACTTTCTTATCTATTTAAATGAATGCCAAACAGGGAGAGTGAAACAGCCATTGTGCAACTTTGCAGATAAACATAAAAAATTATTTTAAGGGGTAAAACCATAACAGTTTTTAATTGTAAGTTAACAGAAGAGTCAAAAAGCTTTAATAATTTTAATCAAAGCTTTAATCATTGGTTCTCTTCACTCCCTGTCTCCCAGAGCTTGCTTTATTCACTACCAAAATTAAAACATCTTACCACTATTTAAATATTTGCCATCTTTCTCAAAGAATCAAAACAAACAGATTAATATTACTGACTTGCTTACTATAATTGATAATTAAAACATTTTTCTATTATCAGAAATAAATTCAATATCTCTATTATATCTACTGCTATGACATACATTTTCACTTGCTTTTATAAATTTCTTTCATTACATCTGCTGAACTTAGCTTGGAAAAGTTAAAATTAATGCATCATAATCTATTTCAAAAACTGTTTCAGGTTTAGAACTGCCATAACTTAGCTGACAAACCACACATATTACTGGATTCTCTGAATCAATGTACTGAGCTTCAATAACCTGAACACAATAAGGTACAAAACACCCTTTTTTTCCCCACCTATGCTCTGAAACTCTGTACTGGTCCCTCCTAAACATTTCTATAGGCTAACAGTTAATCTAATCACACCTTATTTATACACATAGCTCAGCACCAGTGTTGCTCTCTGCATATACAAGGTATTAAGACTATAATGAAACTCAACAGGAAAAATCACAATTGATCATAATGTTCTGATTTATGTTTTGCATCCTTAGGAGAACTTTCAGCAAATCCATTCACACTAAACAAACACAAAATCAGTTTTCTGTTTAAGATAATAATGAATTAGCCCATGTAAAAACCATGACTGGCAAAATGAAACACCAAAATCTAAGACATATAGAAAAAGCTCCATACCAAGACATTCAAATTCAATTGTATTAAAAAAAACCCAACTTTGAAGTTTAAGAGGACCTTTTGGATCAGAGGTCACAATTTACAGGAACGAATCAAGACAACACATGCTATTAATTCATTATGTGAGGACACAGAATTAACTGCCGCAAGTGGTTAAAAATTTTCTATAACATAACAGTATTTGTTAATGTCATCTACACTTGGTAATCTGCTGTTTACATTGCTTTAAGACTGTTATACTCCAAGTTTGTCTAATTTCACTTTGCTTGATTCAAAACACAAACAGCACAAATTTCAACATGGTCCAACTGCATTTGCTGGCTCCACAAAGCTACCTACAGGATTGACAGTTTACCCAGAGTAGTACCACAAGGTGTAAAAGTTTAGAAACAAAAACAGAATTAAAATTTTATTTTCACGCATCTCCTCCAACTGTTGCTTCTCAGGGTAATTTCAGTATCTGACACCTTTACAAACTTTCCAATACAATTAACTTCAGAATTTTCCTAATCAGCATCCTCTGAATCTATTATGCTAATATAGCATCTCATTCATTACAATTGGAAAAGCCTTTTATTCAGACTGTTTTATTAAACAGACACAATGCTTGCCAACTGAATTTTCAAAGCATACTAAAAAGGGAAAGGAAAGAAATGCAATTGTTAAAAATGTGACAGCATGTGGAGACACATTTTAACAAGAAGTCCAGAAATATCCAGATATGTTTGATTTTTAATAGGTTACAAGGAAACTACTTTCTGAACAAACTGTGATAGCCCTTTTACTTCTTTCCCGGCACTGCTGCCTCTCCATTATCTACTTTATTATACAAGTACTCATGCTCCAATTGGTCTCTAAATAAATCATCCTCCCGTAAGTAAAAGAAACTAGTTCCATTCTTAAATTATAAAATTTAGATCAATTTTCTGGCACTTTAAATCAATGTAACTAATGGTCCAATTTCAAATCAATTTGATGCATGTAATTTACAATAAGCATGCACGTCCTTCCTCTGAAAGGCTAACAAATGAATTTTACAACGACCACACCATGACCATCATAGGAATTCAAACAAGTTAAGAACGTTCAGCTATAAAGATTAAGCAAACAAACCCAAACAAACCAACAAGACAACACATGCCTCTACTCCAAAACCCTTGAAACTCAACCCACATGAAGGTCAAAGTGCTGCTCTTCCCCACAGTAATTCAAACATACTATCCATACTATCAAGCCTCTCATCCACAGAAGTAGGTCAGTTTTTTCATGCTTGGTCTACTGACAACTTGATACATGTTGGCACTTCTTCCAGAAGTTTAAGAATAGAACTGATTTCTCTTTTTCTCCCTCAACAGTGATACGATAATACTCACCAGAACTTCCAGCTCACTGGTAATTCAAGGTATGGTAGGTGCACAAAAAACCCCAAACCATTCCAGGCTGAGGAACAGTCATTTAAAATATTTCAAGTCCTACCTATACACTAGAGAATCAGGCCTCAGTCCAGATGCTCCAGTCTAACTTCAAAACAGAAGTCAAAAAAACAAACCCTAAGAAACAGGTTAGTAGCCTATCAGTACAAGAAAGTTGAGGACAAATTAAAAGGCTTCAAAGTAAAAAACGAGGAAATGAAAATAAAATGTAAACTTCAGAGAGGACAACAGATTCATCATCTAACCAAT
Organism: Pachyramphus minor; assembly: GCA_013397135.1. Taxonomy (NCBI): domain Eukaryota; kingdom Metazoa; phylum Chordata; class Aves; order Passeriformes; family Tyrannidae; genus Pachyramphus; species Pachyramphus minor. Next base: position 271,496 of record VYXB01002818.1, read on the forward strand.
TCCTTCTCCCTTCTGTTAAAACTCACATGACTTTCTCTCATGTATGTCAAGAGCGGAGGGTGGCAATTCCCAAACAAGGCTGCTTATTTCACTCATAACTTGGGTGGTACAATCACACAACTATTCCTTTTCTTTCTTTTGCTACTCCCAACATTTTTTTCCATGTTCTATTTCTATTTAATATCTACAAACTTTGTTTTACTTAATTGATTTTGCATGCAGCAATTACTCTGACATCTAAGTATTGCAAATGAAATTAAAAATACACCTGACACCAAAAAAATCTTGCAGTGATATTAAAGTCTCTCTTAAGACAGTTTGTGCTAAGGCTAAAAGTAGAACTTACCTTGAACTACAAAAAGGGGAGCAGTCAGCTATTACTACACCAGATCCAGTTTATGAAGAACAAACTTGTAAAATCTTAAGTGTATGAAAGCATCCCTAAACTAACAAACATTACTAACAGGCAGTAACATGCATTCAAGTCCAGTCCTGATTTTCTTCTCATCCTTAAATCCCTTATTGGTTGTTATTCTTTTCCAAGAAAAGTGGTGAACTCTTCACAATGTCTTCACTTGTTTATTCTTCAAAGAAGGTAAAAGCTTCAAATACATTAACAACTGTGAGCTCAGGAGCAGCAGACCCACATTTGAAAGGTTTACTTACGCCAGCGTACCTATGCAGATATCTCAGTGGATAGTGCATTGCCCCAAGAAGTCCTAGGACTAAAAATCATTTACAGTTCCTATATATGGAGCCATGATAGAGCCAGACAATTAGCTGGTTTTAGGAGTAGGCAAGCACTGTACAGGTATTTCAGGGTAGCTTCAGATTAGCTCTTGCCTACTCCAGTAGCCTGAGTTCACAGCTGCTGGGGCAGATAAGGCATGCTCCTGGAGCATGCTTCCTTTTTTGTTTTGCTCAAAAAGAATTCAGTTTATGTGCTCAGACATCACTCTACAATGGGAAGTCAAGTGCAATAAGTGGGGGCAGATGGAATTCAATTCAAAAGTAGAGAAAACCCAAACTAGACACCAAAATTAATGCGTCTACAGAAAACATGAGCTCAATCTGTCCAGCCAGCATTCAGATTAGCTAAGGGTCTTTTCTCAAAGGCTAATTCCCTGCTGTGTTTTTAGGATTATACATAACATCCGTCTTCTCAAGTACTATTCCTGTATGTAATTCCAATAAGTCAGCTTATTTAAGCACCCTTCATTTATACCTTAGCACTAACTTAGACAACCAACAGTGTACCTAAACAAAAAAACCCAACAAAACACACCGAAAAACCCCAAACCCCACAAAACAAACAAACAAAAAAACCCACCAAACCACTCCCCCGCAAAAAAAAAAAAAAAAGCAAGCATTTACATCAACAGGTCTGATTTCCAGAATTGTAGTAACCTACTGTACTATAGGTAGCACTATACCTCAGACAACCTAATACTTACTTTTTTCTCCCAAAAGCAGTCATAATCACCTTTCCATTGCATAGTACACAGAGGAGGTAAGGCTATAGCAGGGTCTGCCCCCAAGGTATGATATACTTGGAGTACATGACTTCCACTCTATCAGCACCAGAAGGGATTAGGCTAACAGTACTTTGCATCCTTCAAGGCCAAGCCTATACAGCCTCATTCCAAACCTACATCTGCATGACTAAAGAGTAGGAAGAAAACGCAAGTCTGTATAAATTCTTTCTCCTAAGAGAAACTGCAACATGGAGCACAGTTTGGAAAGCAGGAAAAGCAGAAATTTGCATACCAAGATAAAATACACTACATATACTAATTTTAGATATACATATAATACTTGCAAACATTTCTTCAGAATAAACACCAGTTGAAGTCTGCACTTAATGTGACCAAATGTTTTTCATTAGGATCAAAGTTCATCCACTTCAACGAAGCTATTTTAAATAACACCAAGTACTCAGAGGCAAGTTATGATGTAATATTAGAAATTTACCTACTCTGTTCCCTCTCATTGTGTCTTTGGGTGTTTAATGCAAAATTTAGCATCTCCATGTGCCTTCCCCTTCCTCAGTTTATTAAGGACTTAACAAGTAATAATTTGTTTCATTATTGTTGAGTTAGTGCTTGTAGGATTTTCATTTCTTCATCCAACCAGCTTAGCAATTTCAGCATGCTCCATCTTTTGATGATCAGCTTGCATGCCTTAAACTCCCAGATTGGTTTAATCTTGATTGGCTTCTCTTTTATACTTAAAACCACTCTCTAACACTCTGCATTTTCTCCCTATCAAGGCTGTTGTCAAGTCTGGGACAACATCTTTAACGTTGAAGTTTTTACAGCAGAAGAGGCAAGCTGTTCCTGGGAGAACGCCAAGATTTTCACGCTCCTCTTCTACTTGTGCATGTGTCTCCCCACAGTGAAAGGCAGAGCTCCCACAGACAGGACCAGTCACAGCATTACTGAAACAGGACTACTCCAGCATCCCATCTTTCAGAAAGAGTGGAACAACAAGATAAGAAATGAAAGCCAGCTTAGAGATTTAACACAACTGGTATATGGAGAACAGATGAGGAAGAAACCAGGATATATTACCAAAAAAAAAATCACCGGAACAGCATAACAGGCCATTTTTCACTTTCCTTAAAATGCACCTACTAAGGATTCTTACTCTTACAAGTTAGAGCTTTTTAATAGTATCCCAAGACATAAAGAGTGTGCAAAGAGGCAACACAGGGCACTCATGCATAACCCTGAGTTCTAACTGTTACATAAGAGATTGGAACAAGGAAAAAAAATAAATTATAGTTGGAAAAGTTGAAATAAATTGAAAACTGGAAAAAAGTTGGAGAAGATTCATGAATCTACACTATCAGGGCACTGGACCTAAAAACATGAGGCCTGAACAGATGGTATCTTTAAAGAATTATCTTTATTTATCAAATGAAGCTGGATGCTCTCAAACAGTATCTGTTTTACAAAATCTATCATGACTACTGTACATTATAAATATAAGACATATTTTACCACTACATCTTGGTTGTTGAACACCCGATCTATATTCACAATCACACTGACTAAAACATGAGTTTGTGATGTGTTACTTCATTACACTCAGAAAATGAATCTCTAGTAATAAGAATTTAACTGAAACAGACCTATGACACACTGAACATGAGACTTCCATGTGGGAACATACCTAGGATTTCATACTCGTTCAAACAAGAGATAATTCTGCTTCACTATTTCATACAGAAGCCAGAGGGCATAGCAGCAGTCATACTAGAAAATAATCCCTATTTCACATTCAGGACCAACAAACAAGAAAAAAAGCCCTGAGAAACTGAGGTGTATCTGGAATCATGTACCTAACTAGAGTGATTCAGAAATTCATTCCAATTATTGAAACTTTTTTTTATGGCCTGTTCACTTCTGAGCCTATAGTAAAACATGAAGAATTTGAAAAAATCTAGAGATACATAATGTCAGTAATAAGTGACATATTATTTTATAGTGACCATACAAAAAGATGTAAAATAAGGTGTAATTAGTGAAATAATAAAATACATTAATAAAATTTCATTAATATCTCACAGAGACATGACCCCATCCAATAAACATCTACAGAGGACTTTCAGTTACAAGAATACAGATTCTTGCAGATATTTGATCTTGCAGATGATCTCAGTTTATGCCAGGAAGAAGGACACAAAAAAGAATGCAGAGGTTATTTTTCCATTTTAATTTCTGAAAAACACATTATCTTCAGCTATTCAGAAGATGAAGAAATAAAAATACATCACACTAAAAGGAGTCATCCAGCTTAAGCAGCTGTGCCTTTAGATGCAATAAGGTTATCATTAATTAAGATCTTCACTTACTTTCAAGCATTTTAGGTCTTTTCAAATACCAAGGGATTTTAAGAAGCTTCAGCTGAGTGGAAATAAAAGAACAAAAAACCACGATCTAGCTATATCCATTTGCTTGTACTAAGTGTGAAGAATTACATATTCTATTAAAAATATTTCAACATAACAAAGGGGATTTTCAACTAGAACTAAATCTCTTCATCTTCTCAACCCTCAGTGCAAGAGAAATGGATCCATTAATTCGTAATCCCTTTAGATAATGCCATAGACACACTTAGCCTAATACTCTGGATCTCTTTCCAACTTCTACCACCTGAAACATTTATAGATAGATAGCCTGTTTCAAGTAAGCACAACCCCCGGCCTTCAGCCCAACAGACACTCCAAGGATAGGATCAATTACCACTGTTATAAAAATCCTCACATGAAGCTCCAAAGTATGCCAGACAACTTCCTGTCAAACTCCTGCACTTCAGTTTCCAGCAGGGATTCCCTGAATCTTCTCTGGCTCCTCTCCTGACCCCAAGCATCTCCAGTTAGATCCAACAGTACTGCATCACATCCCTAAGCCTCTAATTAGTTTCTGAGACTTCTCCCAGAAATAATTTGTTTGCACTTCAGGTCAGCTCTTCACAGTCTAACTTCATCCTGCCTTATCCCAACCCTGCTCTTGATCAGACCTCCAAGAAGAGAATTGCCTTCTCTCAGAGAACTCAAGATACACAGCATTGCCTTGTATGACTATATATTTACTGTTATCTCAAAAGTCTGAGTTGCCATCGACTATGTCTGTACTAGATAGGGCTAACAGCTACAACAGCAAGTAAAATAAACACAGTAAAAGAGTTAATGAGTTGAGATAGGAGAAAAATTAAGCATGTGAAATAACTGCACCAATAGAAGCAAACTGAAATCTATGCCTGTTAGAACAGAGACTTTGGAACAGGCTGTCTGACTAAAAAAAAAATTAAAAATAGGGGTGATAAAACATGCTAGCTACTTTAACATTAGAAATTCAAATATGAAAATGAAAATTAGGACTCCAGGACAGATGTAGCATAAACAAACTAAGGTCTTCCAGGTGCAGATGGAACAAGCAAACAGCTTCTGATTTCAATCAGTAATGAGCATATCTAAGAAGCAGTCTCTGAAAGATATACCTGCTGAAGGTAAAACTGCTTCTGATAAAGAAGCCTGGTTTCTTAATAATCCATATTCTGTATTTCCTATACAGACCAACAGTCTGAAATCCCTTCACAAATGTTCCTGAAATCCCTTCACAGTACTGTCTCACCCTCGTTCTTCTCCAACCAGCTCCAACCTCCTCCAACCCAGCTGTTTGGATGGGGAAAAGGGAGGACTCAGTGATGTGTGGTTCCCTGCATCATGGTTGGCTGGGTAGTACCCACAGGCTGTTTCAGTCTATCAGGCATGGTGCTGCTGGGAGCAAATAAAGCGTGTTCTACCCACCTTTCCCTCAGTGCAACTCTCTTCTTTATCAAGCCACTAACTTGGACATTCAGTAATTTATTATCTTACACATTTTCTCTGCCCTATCAAATATGATTCTGATATTGTCCACTAAACTTAAGAGCTACTAGAAGACAGACACAGGACAGCTCAGTTGGCAAAACAGACGGGCTACAAACACACAAGATTGTGTCTTGCCAAATCTCATAATTCCTTTTGAAGTCAGGACTGACAACAGCAAGTTTTCTTAGGTTCTTGGGATTTTTTTCTCCCCTCTTCTCCTCTCCTACGCCTCTTAAAAAAATTTACTCCACTTCCCCCAGACATACCTAAATATGTGAATGAAAATGGAAGAGGCAAAGAGAGGAAGCACAAAAAAATCATTCTAAAACCAGCTTATAAGAAAATTGGAGTATATTTTCAATTGTTCATAGCATATTCCAAGACGAATTTCAAAAATTTCTAAAGCCATTTTAACACTCAAATCTCTAGCTTATCAAACTGCAATCTTTAAATGAAGGTGCACCTTTTCAAGTAGTTATTTACTTCTTGAAATGCAAATTTGTAAGAAGAATTCATTTTCTTCACCCTCAAAAAAACATGAAGGGCTTTCAAAAGCTGATTTACCTTCTCATTTATACAAGGTAATGCAGTATATTTGCATAAAACAGTCAAAACTTTTTTTTTTGTAATGTAATAGGTAGCTAACTATGTAACCCCTGCCGTTTTAAAAGACAGTCCCCTCGTTAGGAAACCGTACAAAGTGACAATTTCAGTAACTCAGCATCTCTTTCTGGATAATTAGATGTATTATGAATATGCAGATCTCACAGAGCTGATTGGCTCAAATGTATCCCATTCCTCAAGAATATCACCTTCAATAAAAACAACTGTATGACCCAACAGCAGGCTCTCATCCAAACTTGTATTAAACATTTATCTGCCAAGCTCAAATACAGATCACACCAGACAGAACTACCTTTGCCCAACCTTCGTGAAGGTGCAGGTTATGGATAACCATTGGACTTTTGGTACTGTGACCTGCATACACAGGATTTTGTTGCAGCAGATCTTTACAAAATTTTCCATGAGGACAGGGGTGGAAATTTCATGCTGTCCACATTATCACAGAATTTAAGTTAAATAACATAACAATAGCACCATCCAGTGGCAATATCTTCCCTTTAAGATGCTCATCACTCACATCACTTGGAGTGATCCAGCCAGAGCAACTGTAAAACAGGTAAGTATGGTACTGCCACTCCTAATCATTTTTTTGAGCAGCCAGCATCCCAAGAATATAGGGATCTTGGTGGGAAATGCAGTAGTAGTAAAGATTTTTGAAAAGAGAAACTGAACATACAAATAATTGTGTGAAAACAATACTGCACAAAGTAACAAATGTAAGGCTGTGCAACTTGTAAATGAGAACAGTAATGCAAGTTTATCCCAATGCTGAAATCTTCTAATGTATTCACTGAAGGTTGAACATATTATTCACCTGAATTAGGCTGCTCCTTTTTTTTTTTTTTTTTTAAGTAGAAAATTATTCAGGGTCTTCTTAGTATATATATTAAAAAAACCCCAACCAAACAAAAAGACAATTCTAAAACACTGGCCCACTCCACCTCACCCCACCAAAATAAATCCAAACAACTGTATTCTGTGTATTTTAGGCCTGCTTGTTCCTCCCTCTAGTATTTTTAATCATATTCAATTAAGTTTTTCCCTTCTATTCATTTAGTTGATGTCCTACTTCCTCAGAAAATCGAGTATTTTATATTTGTGTGTACCAGAATGGCGACATTTACTCACAGTAAGCACTACAGGTGCTTACTGTGGCAGAGCCAAAAGAAAGAAAATAAAGGGGAAAAGGGCTGCTATATAGTAATTGCCATCTGAAATAACCAGTACAGCAGGAAGAGAGAAATAAAGTACTGGTATTAAAGACATTTGAACGGTGTTCTTCTCAGAGTAGAGACAGTAAATAAGCAGTCACGAAGTTTAACCATTCAGTGTTCAAACCTTGATACAGGCACATCCTTCTAAGCTTAGGAAAGATTCCCATAACTTATATCAACCACTAAAATGTATTTGGGGAACTATGACAGCACAATTTTCTCTTCGTTGTGCAGTGGGATATTCACACACCGCAAAGTTTTAACAAAGCCGCTGTTTCTAAACATTCTCATAACTGCTGCTGGAATTCTAACTAGAACTTTTTTCTTTTTTCTTACAATTCAAGAAATCTGTGCAGGATGGTGTCAACAGATGGGAACAGTAGGGGTGTATACAGACATGTATCACTGCTTCTGAATGGTAGAAATGTTAGCTCGAGATTGCCTACTTCAGAAAAGTTCCTTAAGTTGGTTCAGGAGCACTTTGCAGTAGTCCATCTCAGTTTTCACCAAATCTCTAAGATAACTTGGCACTACAACTTAAAAACACAGTGTTAACTACGGTAGTTGCATATCTTGTTTCAATATTCACTTTCAACTTGAAGCAGTTAACATATTTTTGCACTAATACTGCATTTCTCAAAATACTTTTTCCCACACAGTGGAAGACTGTGATTCTGTCTTCCTATCTTTGATAATCCAATTCTAGACCTGCACACATCCTGCTGTCCTAAATCTAGGACAAGCAAGATAGGAGAATGTGTGTATATTCAGACTTTTTAAGCAGATATTAGAAATAAGTAATTGAAATTAATTCATACCTTTACATTACCATCATCTGTAGCTCTGTTGTTACTCCCCTCACAATCAGAGCCAGCTGCATCAGCTAAAGAGACAAGGCCAGGCCAATACACACATAGGGGGTGCAGGGTAGGTAGGATGCTTAACTGGTACAGAGAGTTTCTCTCCATCCATCCCACACACTCCTGCACCAGCCTATACAGTGCCTGTGTTTCAGCTGCTCAGCACAGACATGGGCATCTGCAGCTGCAACTGCACCAGCTGACTCATGTGACCAGAAGGTACCACTGAATCCCTTGCAGCAGCTGCACTCCGTCTGTGATCACCGGTCTGGGGACAGAGGTTGCAGTGTGTGTCAGTCGCTGTTTCCACTTCTTGTAAAGCAAGGTCATCTGATCGTACACAGTCACAACAGCACCAGGGCAGGAGACTCCCTTCAGAAGGAGCAGATGGCTCCATCGTTCAGGCACACAGCTTCTCAATTTGCAGCAAGTTTCCCATGCAATTTAGAGCCAGCTATATTCCCTGTTCGCTTTGGCCACAAATCCATAAAATTGCAATCTTATTTAGTACAAAGCTTCAAGTACAAATCAATTTACATGTCTGAGAGATGATTACATGATACAATGATTATTGAGCTATATAGGTACGTAGATCAGAAGATACTTCCTGGCAAGTCTTCAATACTACTCATGAGCAGTAGGAAAGCAAAACAAACTTATCTCCCTGCAAATGTAAAACTCTACATCCATACTAGACACATATACTCACTGTGCTAAGCAAGGGCTTCTAGATGTCCTGATTTAATCAAATAGTTAACTTCAAGTGGTCTCTTCTATCACACTATAAAATGGCTTAAGTCTCAATATTTTGTTCACACTACAGGCTACTCTACCTGCTCTGTGTTTCTGCCTGTGAGGGTGAATGGGTGCATAGGAGCACAGAACCCGACCCCAGCAAAAAGGTCTACGCACGTTCTCTTTGCATGTAGCCTTGTCGTGCATTGTTCTGGCTCCCCAGTTTAGAACCACTGCCTTTTTTCCCCATCCCATTCCTATGCATTCTGTAATCTATCAAACTCCCTCTTCACTGTTCTTTCTCCACTTGATTAGCTGACTTGGGGGCAACAGTTTTTTGTTTCAACTTGCAAGTAAACTTTTTAGTGGGAACAAAGCAGCACACCATCACAGATTATGTAGTAAGAATGCACTGTCTCCACATGACATCTTCCAATTTCCAAAGACCTTTAGAGAAGGCTACAGAAATACCTGCCAGGAATGACAAAGATGCATCTCTAGCTGGATTAGGGGAATGAAACTAAATGATCTCTTGAGGTCTCTTTCTACACTTCTATGAAAGGAAAGGCAATTAATGGACAGTCACTAAATTATTTTCACACAAACCATTTAATCTGGACTGATAGCTGATCACCTTTAAAATAGCAGAATCACTATACTGAGCACTCATTGGTACTCTTGGGGTTAGGTTTAACTCAGAAAAGACTGAATGAACAACAGAGACTTATTTATTCTTTCAGTTGCTGATAAACTATACAGCTTATTTTATGTTTTATTTGTGGTGCTTACATCTCTAGATGAGGATACTTTTGAACTAGGGAAGAGAGAGATATTGCATTAACTGTTTTGGAAATGGAACATCTGATGTGATTCTGCCTTCTTTTACAATAGCTTAACAAGCAGAACATCAGCTGAATTTCTCTGGCAATTCAGTTCTAAACAGTTTCACTAAAAAAAAAAGGATTTTAAATGAGAAAATTGAAGTCCCAGCCCAGGAAATATATATATCATGTTATTCCTCGAAAAGCGCACCAATGTCAGAGAACATGGACTATGCTACAATACAGCTCATTACCGGATTATTCAGGAAAATTAGTGGCATTATATGCTGACTATGTCTCTGATGGAATTATTAAGAAACAATACACAATAAATACACATACTTTATGAATTTAAACAGAACATGCACACACAGGTGCCATCAAGCAATAAATTTTATTTTTAAAATCCTAAGAGTTCACAAAAGCTGAAGCTATTAAAAAATCAAATTAAATATGTTTGTATTTGAAAATTCAGTTATCGTGTATATTCTGTAAGAGTAGATTTTTTTCATTTAAATGCAAAAATATTGAAAGTTTAAATTCTCCACCTAATCTTAGGGCCATCAAAAAAATTAGTAAATACTAAATAATGACTATTTTTACTTTTTTGGCATTGGCCAGATTATTGATTTAGATAATCACACAAGCAATATGTTAAAAAACAAGCCCAAAAAGACAAAACACAAAACAAAACTGAGTTTAGAGTTTAGAGAAGAGATAAGCTCACTATAACTCTGGATTTTGCAATTTCAGCTATTATAATATAATCTGTTAACATAACAATCTGAACATGAAAGATGCTTGTGGTCAGCACTTAAAAAGCCCTCACACAATCCCCCACTTTGCTCAGGTGTTTCTCATCTCAAGCTCAACCTGTACACACACATGAAATACACATTTCTTATTTTCATTTTCAAAATTGCCTTGAGAAAAGCGGTAAGCCTCACATCAAGCTTTTAAATAAAAATATATTTTAAAATATTATTTAATTTTTTATTTTAAATATTTATGTTATTTACACAGCAGGATAACAGTGCATTGCTAAGTACTTTCAAGTGGTTACAAGCTTTAGACACTTCACACTGTTTCCTGTAGCCATCAATGAGCTGCCACCGAACTGGCTCCTGCACAAAGCAGGAGCCCTGCGGCACACCCAGCACTGACCGCATGTCCCTGTGTGGGGCTTTCAAACAGCGCCTCAACTGCAACAGCTTTGCTGTTATGTCATTAAAATAGCACCAAAGCCAGAATTAAAACAGGATCTGCCAACAGAAGATTATCTGAAGGCTCTCCTCCACATACATTATACTTTAATTATGTAATTTCATTAAATGCCTGGGCAGGTATTAGCTTTTATTCTGATTCTAGTGCTATCTCCAGAGGCCTGTAAGCTAAATACATCTGAGAAATACAGTAAAAGAACGGAATAAAAATCCCCTGTTAAGTTAAACTCTCATTCTCTCTCTCAGAATATGCAGCTCTTGCAGTGTATCGTGCAGCTTGAAATAATTACTCTGATGTCTCAAAACCATCCCACAGCAGTATCTTTAGTGCATTTTCTTTCTAAGAGATCCAAAGACAGATCATTTATCTTCTAAACTATTAAAATGAACAACTGATCATCTCTAAATTTTAGAAAAATGTCAAGTTACTGCTACATTGCATAACACAAAAAATAATACTCTCAAGACAGATCTTGTCCAATTCTAAACTGTGCACTTCTGTGCAATAAAGATGCAGAAACCCTTCCAGCTACCTTAACTAAAAAGCTGCGATCCCAGAAGATTTTGCGTGCTCTGCAGCATACAGCTGCATCTGATTCTAAGTACTCACCCCATTCTCTATCTGAAAGAATACACTACAGCAACAGAAACAGGCAGCTCTATGGAAAACTCAGTCTGCCTATTCAAAACCCAGTCTTCAAATACATCAGTGGTTGCACACAGTCTTGTGCCTACTGTACTAGTCCCCTTCTAGACAACCATGTTTTACTGACTGCCCAAACTGCATTGATTGAAAACGAACCCCAGGGGGACAAGCTAGTGTAACTGTTCTCTGCTGTTTATGACACCTTTCCTATGAACACTGAGTGAGGGGCAAGCTGAAACGCTTCACAGGAGTTTAGAACACTTGAACACCTGAGTCCAAGATTTCAACTGGCTACGGTAATCAAAGCACATGACACAAGTACTTGAAAAATCTCTACTGAAGGTAAAAGAAGAAAAATCAATATATGAGATTGAGAGCAAGACTACAGAAGAACAGTGCATCTTACACTAGGAAGTTCCATAATTCGACTTAAGCAAACTAGGTTTCAGTACTTTAGCAGCTGTTTTTAGACCCCTTGTTTTTAGATTCTCATGTGTGATATATATAAAATATTTTGTATTCTCCATTGGCTTTAACATCCATCCTTCTCCTTCCCCTCCAGCTCTCCTCTTTCCCACTATCATGATACAACTCACACAACAGTCTCAGATAAGCATCTCAGACTACAAAACCAAGCTCTCTGGAGGAACATAAGCCTTGTTCTTATCTGCCAACCATAGCAATTATGAGAAGTTTTCTTCTATTTTACATCAAATAAGCACTGTGTCATACAAGAATGAACTGACATTAAATTCCAAGAGCTGATTAACAATAAAGAATATTCTAACAGAGTCTGTAAGGCTACAAAGCAAAGTTGTGCTTTGAGATACTATACACACCAAAGTAACATGAACAGAGTCAGGAGGCTCAATTAAAATACTGTACTGATACATAAGCACAATTTTAAAATACTGATTCAATATGTTTACCACCCATATGTTTAATGTGCATATTATTTATTTCATATTTTCAACAGCAGGATGTAAAATGAAATTATACAATATAACACTTGTAATGTTTCATTTTAAATTTATGCAGATGTAAAGACTGCTTCATCCAGAAGGAAAAAGTATTTCTGCTCTAATCTAGAATCTTAATTTCTAGAAATTTTATGCAGGATTGTCTGTTACCAAGAATTTCCTGAGCTGACTTCTGTAATGCTAATCTTCATTGGTGCTGTAATTCAAAAGAATTGTGTGAAGGGTGGGCAGGCAGAAAAATGAAGGAAAAAATATAGAGGGAGGAATCTTTAATAGGAAGTCTGTAGCTAACCATAAATCACTCTTTTTGTACGTCTGAGTCAAGCCTTTATATACATATATATATCTCGCAGAAGTGATAAAACAATTTTAGAGAAATGAAAGTGCAATTTAAAGTAGTTTCTACAGAGGGAGCCAACCACCCAAGGAACAGGATTAAAACATTCCAGAGTAGCACAGAATTCTTCCCAACCATCAAGCTCGTTCATTACATTTACATGTTTTTTAAATATCTACACCACATAATCCAGATTCTTACTGTACAGAATTCCCAAGCATTTAATGGAAGTTGAATTAAAGAAGTGCTTGACTACATGTCATGGAACAATCAGTGTCAATATACAACAGAATTTTATTTGCTTTGGGAGAAGGTAGCAATTTAAGAGATTGATTATTCCAAATTAGTATTTATTCAATAAAAAGAGAAGTTTAAGAGTTTTCCTTTGTAGCAATTCTAAAAATAGTCAGTTTTGTAAAAATAAGTACCAATTTCACACTAACAATTTTATTGAAGTTTTCATACAAAGCTCTACCCCGGGAAACAGGTCAGTCTGATACTGATATAAAAAATTGGAGGAAGAAATCTAAAAATTGTGTAGCGATGGAAGTTGGCAAATTTTTTCATGAAGCTGGGCACCTTGTTATTGCCATAGCAGTTTTCCACATTAATTCATTGCCAAATCACATTTAATAATATACAATAATCCATTAAAATGTAATTACAAGTGATGTATATCATATGAAGTAATTCAACAACTTAAATATGTATCTGTGACAGGTTCATGTATCACCTCAACCATATAAATCATCTATATTGTCAGAATATGTTGGGGTAGGCCAACAAAAAATTAATATTTCTCTTCCCCTCTCCCCCCCAACAATTTTCTACCCTCTTTTTTAGATATGGGGGGAACAGAGTGGATAAAGCCCAAAAGTATTTTGGAGAGACTATACAGCAACAAGTTATCAAATCCTGAAACCAACACATATGGAAGGATTTTCCAGGTGTTACTGAAGATAAACTACTCCCTCTAGTGGCACAAAATACTCAGCTTGGCTGTTTCCAACAGGATTAGACAGACAGCTGCAGCCCCCAGCAAGTCTCTCTCACCATGAGCTGAACTATCAATGGCACATGGTTGCAGCACAACTGGGCTTGGGATCGAGTCCCTCAGCTTTTGCACTGAAATACTGTGATAGACAGTGACTAACACAGGGTGATCCCCCGGCCCCCAAATACAAGGAAACTCCCCTACAACATTCCGTTGAAGAGGTTCCCTGGCACATCCTCTAGCTCTCTAACATGCCCAGATACTTCTAAATGCCTTCTATAGATTTCTATACTGTTTCCCAAGCATCACAGAGGCCCTTTTCTAATCCCCAAACATCCCTACTATGACTCCAAGATTGAACCTTTCAGTTTATATATTGACTGAGCAAAACCAGACAATATACACAGAGAACACCCCCACACCACCTCCCCACTCCCAGCCAGATGTTACAGGTAACTCAAAAACCCATTAGTTACCCAAACAGCTGTTCTCAAGTTTGAGTCCCTCTCTCCCTTGTTCAATTTCATGACGAAAAATAGTAACTATGCAGCTAAGAATGAAATAACTAAATAAATCCCTCTCAGTTAACTTGCAGCAGAACAACACTTCCACTCTCCCTTCTGACCAAAACATCAAATAGCTGACTGAAGAGAAAGAAAGCTTATCTTCGTCTTCTTTCTCACTTCACGGCCTTTCTTTCTGTAAAAAGATGCCTTATAAAATCAGAAACACAATGCAGGTGCCACATTTCCTAGTTTCTCCTTCAACTAACTTCCAAAAAAGCATCGCATCATGGTCCAAACTGCTTAAACAAAACAGTTTATAAAATTGTACAACCAGCAGTCAAAGCTGCACTAAAACAAGTGTCCTGAAGCATTGCTTACAGACTCAGTGGTACCACTAAACTCCAAACAATGCTTTTAAAATTCACAAAGAATATATTTTAGTCACCTATTCATACAAGCTAGTCAAACCACCAAAATTTTGCTAACAGCCCATACTTTACTGTAAGAGAATATTAGTTAAAAATCCCAACACCTCTGCCAAGTGAAGATGGACTTTGTCTTGGGCATCAGGTAAACAAATTGAACATTCTTACTTTAATATCAAGACAACTTAGATCACATCCCATCACTTGCTGCAGCTAGCTTATATTTATTCTCCTAAAAAACTTCTGATGTGGAACCACAGTAAAAAATAAAAAGAAAATCAGCCCAGGCAACAGCCCACACACACATATACACACAAGTCTATACTTGGTTAATGTGACCTTCAATTAAAGCCATTCAGTACAACTGGGAGAAATAAAAATAGGAACAATGCTCATAAAAGGATCATACAAAGGATCAGGAGAAATATTTCCATTTTTCTCAGAGTTTATGTTTATTTATTGTTCTCAAAAGGAGAAAAAAATATATGCAACATCAAGTACTCACCAACCTTACTACGTCCAAGTTTCCTCAGCAGTCTTGCAGGATGTATTTTTTTTTTCCTCTCCTCAAAGTTACAGGGAATTACTTGGGTTGGGGGAGATAGGAAACATCTCCAGGAAATCACTTCAGGCACAAATGCACACTTACCGGGTAAAACATGTGGGCAAACTGAAGATCCTGCTGTTCCCCCATCTTTTGTTATTCTCGCTGCAGAATAACAAACTTGCCAGTGAAAACAAGTTATGGTTGCTCATTCACTGCAACACGGGAATGCTTGGCTTGATTTCCAGCTAAGATGGCTTTAACTAATCTGCTAATTCTACATGGAAACAGGACAGTACCCTCCACGTTCCCTGACACACATTCAGAAGTTGACTGGTTTGGGGGGGGTAGATATTTCCAGATGAATTCTGAACACAATGTAAATGCACACCAACTTACAGTTTCAGTGCTAACAAATTCCTTTAAGATGAAAGAAGTGTACACTAAGTGAAAAGACAAATTAAAAGGCTGCTACAGTCAAAGTGAACTAGAAGTAGCAAAAAAAAAGATCTTTCATACCTTAGCTCTTAAAATAGAAGTTAAGCATGTGCCATGCCTGTAAACCAACTCCAGTCTTAGTGGCTGCACTTATCTCTCTAGGTAACTAAGATTCAAGGACAAAAGGATCAAGTCAATTCAGGGAATAGCTGGCCCAGTTACCTTCAGAGATAAGGCATTCATTACCAAATAAAATTTACATTTTTATGAAGAACTGCTTCACGGACATGATATCTGAGAAACTGAAGGACATCTGACAGTCAGATAAATCACTGTGATATTACTAGATGAAGAATGCCTAAAGACATCATCTTTACCACCAGGCAAGACAATGGAAAAGCTGCTGACATTTCAAAGAGTGAAAGATAAATTATTTTACATAGGAGGATTTCGGCACTGAACAGTCATATCTAAAGAATAACTTTCCATTTGACTTAAAAACATTGGGATAGGTTCACGAGAACACTTTAGTTATAAGGGCACTGAACCTAAAAGTAAGTTTATAACCAATCAGCAACAATTACTCAAGTGGTAACTTGTCTCGCACATTTCCCTAGAACCAGCATTTTTAGATATGAAAGCCTATTTAAATACCAGAAAATTATCATTATCTAACAACTCATCTGCAAGTTACATCTGAGAATTTAGCTTGAAGGACTGAAAGTTCAGCAGTGTGCAATCGGTTCTGTAGCACAGTGTTCACACAGTCCAACAAGAAGAGCACACAGCACATTAGAAAAGTTCCAAAGGTCTCTCCTGAAACAACATGACACTGACCTATGAAAGTTTTTCCCCGGTCAAGTATCCAGTGACATTCAAGATGACAAGATCAATGGCAAAAGCATGTTCAAACTCTTCTATTATACCCAACAGCACATAAATCATCTCAGGAGCTACTGCAGTGTGAACAACGAAACACCAAAGAAAGGTTTCGGTTGCAGTTGATTTGAGTACATCTTCCTGAGTTTTACTGAAGACTTCTTTATTAAATAAAATGGAATTAAAAAAACCCTCATTCAATAAAATGAGTTCAACCCTCATGCTGTAAACAAATCAATAAGTAATATGCAATAACTAATATACAATATACTTAAACAGCTCAAAGAAGATTTAAGTACTTCAAATGAAATACCTCACATCCAAAGGTTCAGTTTAATCAGTCTCTATTGTGTAAACAAAGCTTCTGTACACAGTACAACTTGTACTGTCCAAAATACAGAGCCGTCTGTGATTTAACTTGTGTTTAACCCCTCATCATGCTAGTACTTTTAATATTTCTAGATTATATACCCTAAAATTGGTTAATGGGTTCATCATAATTATGCTGTCCGCAAGTGTTCTATCATTAGATAGAATGCTCTATGTAAACCCAATCTTACCTAATGATTAAAGGCAACTGCTGTTGCCTGTCTTTTGCCTGGAGCTCAAGCAGTTTTAATGTCACAGGTACATTACCATGATGTACTAACTTAAGTTAAATGTCTTTTTCCATCCTCTGAAAGAACATGGACATTTTATTTGGCTAGTAATTCAATCACAGAGGCTTTTAGAAAAAAAATCTTCTCCAAAGGAATTAAATCTTCATTACCAAAACATTTTTACTGTTTGAAACTGATGACCTTACTGATAAACATCTGAACTCTAAACATAGGAAAAGCTGTAAATATTAATTCACCTGAAACAGTTACCTCATCTTACACATAGATAAACTGCTTAAGTCTTTTGGGTGTACCACAAAATAACACAAAATAATGCTAGTGTAATAATGGAAACAGTTATGTGCAAGAGCCTGAAGTTTAAAATAGAAAGGAAAAAAAGGTCGCTTTCCTATATCTAAGCATAGAGATTAACACAAAATGGATCAAATTCCCTGTTATCTCTATCCTGAAAGTAAGAAATATGAAAGTAATCCTAAAAATCTGTATCTAATTTAGTAATAAGACTTTTATAGAAACACTCAAGTAGTCATCACGGAGACAATGCTGAATAAAATTACATAAGGGGTGACAAGTGAGGCAGTTCTACAATCTTTCAGATCAACTATCTTATTTCTAAAAAAAAGTTACACAATAGATTTGAGGAATGGCAAAGAGCATATTCACATAGAACATTTTTCAGGCAGCTCATGGAGAACAGTGAGTGAATGGGGCTAGAAGAAAAGTGGAGTTTATGCACCAAGTACAGGTCTTTAGCTAACGGTAGTAACGTGCAAGAATTTAAAACAGCAGTAATAAAAGAGCCAATTGCTTCACATAATTGAGAGCTTTAAGAACAAGAGAATTTTGAAGTTAAATTCTGAAATAAAAAGTATTATAGTATTGCCTTCATGTAACTAGAATGCTTACACATACAAGTGACATATGCAGACAATACCTAGAAGTCTTTCTACTTCGCATTTTCCAAATTTACACATACCAATTACTGGCTTTCAACTCAATTGTAGAGCTTTTGTATTTTATCATCTAGTGTGCCAAAATTAAGGTTAATTTGCCTGAACATGGAGGATTATATAAAAATCAAAATAAATTTGAACTTCAAGCTTCTTTGGTTTGGACATACCTTTAATGAAGGAGCAAAATAGTTGAATATGTCATTGCAACCAATGTTTGATTAGGATCCTTGCAGCTGCTTCTCCTTCAAGGCAAAAGAATGATCCACTCAGTGGATCATATTTTACCCCCAGGAATAAGAGGTTTTAGGCTGCAAAATCAGATTAGCCCAAACAAGCAAAATTTCAATATAAATGACAGATGACTCCTCCTGGTGACCCTGGTGACTTCCACACCACAGTCCAACTGTGTTAATGGGAATTTGTAAAGATGGGAATGGCCATATCACATCACATGAATATTAAAATAATGAGTGAACCTGAAAAAAAAAGCCCTTCCTTTTCATTTCTATCAAACAGACACAAACATTTCACTTCCACACAGACACTGCAAGCAAGCAGGAGATGTTAATGTAATCACTGTCATACATAAAATATGAGCTAGGATGAACACAGCCATTTAAACTGCATGTGTACCAACTGCAGTTAATAAAAGAATGTTTAAAACAAATGAATGCAAAAATATTTTTAAATCTCTTTTGGCAACAATTAGTTTTCAGACAAGTTGTGCAATTTACAGCAGACAATACTCAAGAGCAGAAGGTATTTATAAAAACACGAAATGTTTGCTTCAGGTATTTAACAACAAGATATGTATGTACATAAAAAAGTAAACATGCAAGTAAAATATGTATATCACCATAAAAGAGCTTACAGTTCTTTGTGCTTCTCCTCTGCCAAAATTTGGTCATTTGGCTTCAGCCCATACCTTAGGAGAAAAAAAAAAAAAAAAGAAAAATGACAAAGCAGTTACTCATGTGAGAATATAGCCATAAAATATAGTTTTATATTATTAAACTATGCAACACTTGTTGATTCAGATACCTCAGGTATTGCAAAGACAGCTATAAAGTTTTCTAAAAATTTATTACATGTTTATCAAAGTAAACTCAGCACCACACAAAATTTTGGTTTGTATCCTGGCTTCAAACTCTGGATACTTCAAACTGGATACTTCAGCTGACTATATATCCAAAATTCCTGCACTTCATACCATAAACTGTACACTGATCTTATAATTTGGATCTGACAAAATATGGTAGTATGAACAGTCAATCTGGCTGTAATGTTTCTCTCTCTACCAAATAAAACTATTATAATAAATACTATAATAATTCTGTAGAAAAAAAACAACTTTAAAACCAGGCTATTTAGGAAAACTTCTGCAGTCCACACAGGCAACTTCTGATGAATGTGAGTTCTTGAGAGAATGAAGCTTTCTTTGCTAGCTCAACCTAAAAGGTGATTTACCAGAATAGGCTGCCTACACTGCCTGATCAAAGAGAAAGAGGAAGGCAGTGTCCGCCAGCACAGGCTACTGCCAGCCATGCCGCAGGCTGCACTGTCACTCACTTCAGAAAACCTTTAAGAAATGACCTCACTTTTGTTCCACCTAAGAGCAAAAATCTTCTGCCATCTCAACATATTCCACAAATCAAATTGCTGTGGTGTTCCGTGAGGTTTGCTTTTTTTTCCTTGTATTTGGTGGGGTTTTTTGGTTGATTGATTTGTAAAACAGTCATTCATAATGTCAGCTAAAAGTCAAGTGTCCACTGGATAACTGCAAACAGCTAACTACTCACACTGCAAAAAGTGCCCACTGACCTTCTGCCCTCTGTTTTTGATCCTTCCTCCAGTCAACTGCAGAATCGTAAATTATTCCTCCTGGGGAAAGATTCTGGTCACCAACCAACTACACTCAGCTATCTTGCAAATTGATTTTTGTTTATAATACACAGATAAAATATACCTTTCTCTATTCCTTACAGTATTTTCTGATGATACACTCTGAAACTCATATTTTTAGCATCCATTTAAAACGCAAGCATCGACCCCAGACACATTCTCAAGCTCATTAGTGCTGGCTGCATTCAGACACTGACTGACTCATTTTTCCTGTATACACATGCAGAGACTGCCTTAGGTTATTTGCCACAGTATCATGCTGACTTGCACACATTTATCCACTTTCCTGCAAAATCCTTCATGTAGACACTTCTAATCAGGATACAAAGCGGTTCATCCACATTCTCCTTCCAAATGCAGGGCTCACATTTGACTCTTATAGTAGGCAGATTGGACTGTAACACACTGTTTAATAACAGATTCAGGTCACTTCTTTAATTGCCCAGTCTTTTTCATACCATCCTATTAGTCTTCAAACCACAAATTTTAACTGTTATGATCCTACATTACTTCCAAATTAATGTTTTCTGCAACGAACAGTATCAGGTTCTTTTTCTTTCATGAAAATGGGTCTAACTAGTACCTTCACAATGCTGCTACACCTCCCCAGTATCTCCGTTTGTCACATCTTAATAAGCATTTTACTGATAGCAAATACTTAGGTATCAGATAAAAAGCAAAGAGCTACCAAGAAATTCTAAAAGGAACATCTTTCAGAAGTAACTAACTCTAACACTAACTCTACCTATGAAACTTGCCATCTTACTTAAAATGAAATCAGGTCATTTGTTCAAAAAATATACTTGTCATAGACCAATATGCTAATATGTAATCCATTTTGTACATGGAGATCATTTTCCACATTAACAAATGTACTCACATAAAGTCACAGACATTCTTCACTAAAAATAACACGGCATGCTTCTCCTCCACCAGAAATCAAACTACTTCAGCCTCAACTGCATACAGAGGATATAGAAATAATATATACTTGAGCTTTTTAAAGCTTCCACATTCTTTGTTACTTAATTATTTTTTAACCACAGTTTTACCCCCATTATTTATTTATCATTTAAAATTATTTAATTTCATGAGTTAGTTAGAAGGGGGAAAAATCCCCAACCAAATAAACCCCGTCAGACTAATAAGTCACCTACCACAGAAATCATGTAACATAATGGGAATGCTGTTTAACAGATGTGAGATTTTTGGGTATATTACTGACATACCACAGAGGGTTTGGGAGGGACACAGTTGCTACCCTTAAGGTTTGCAGAATAGTTCCTTTGGTGAACCTTAGCTTACCTAATCTTTTTCACCATCACCCCCTTCTCTTACCATGAAAATGGCATTTTTAAAATATTCTTATTTGACCCCTAAAGATATTGCTTTGATAGCAAGCTGTGAAAGAATACGTCCCACAAAGGGACATGCTTGTAGAGTTCAAACTTTTATCAGTACTTTATGCATTAAGATGCATATTATATTTCATACACAGCTGCTGAACTATTTGATAAATGTAAAAGTGCAACTAGCATAGTGAACAGCTTACATATTTTCCCAACATGTGGTTCGTAGGCAAGATTGATAAGCATCAGTTGGATCTTCTTAACTGATGAAGGTTAGATTTGGAAGAATTTCACTACAAAACACTTTAGGAGTTAACAATACCAAATGCAAAACTGAAGCTAAAGATCAAAACACACTGCAGTCCATTTCAAAAATACAACATTAAAGCCCTTTGGTTTGTCCTTCACACACATTTAATCTGCTGGAAGAGTAGCCAGTGTTCCAGATACCCCCTTCAAAATGGCAGCTGTCCATGCAGACAGACAGCGCAAGGGCCGGGACTGCAGCAATTATCACACTGCACAGCTGCCTCTTTGCACGAAGCTGGAGCAGCTGCTGTGCCGATACCACACCCGGCTTGGAGCATCACGGCTGATGCCTTCTGACAGCCCGATATGCTGACTGTACCTTGGGCAAAACTTCCAGTTCTGAAAATAGCCTTCTCCCCAAACTCAGTTCCATACAGAATTTCTTAAGCCATAACATCTTGGTCTAACCTCTAGATGTCATTGTACCATGGTCACTCAAACAGCTCCATCTGCAGGTAGGCCCCAACAGAGATCTTAATTCTACCATGCATCCTCTAATCAGTTTAAATTACAAGTTTCACACTGTTTTACACTACCTTTTTCAGTGTGGAGATAATTTTTTAAACAGTATTCTTTCCAACCTAGTTACAAAAAGGAATGTTTAGGAATTTAACTTACCAGGGCAAATGAACAGTCTAATCCCTGTACATTTCACAAAGAAACAAAGGCCTAACTAATTATTAATTCACAACTACATTAATACTAAATATTTTCCCTTTCCACAACCCTGGAAATAAAGTAGCATAGACCCAGACTAAAATATTACTGTAGAAATTCTGAGAACTGATATACAAAATGGGAATGATGTTGAGGAAATTTGGCTGTAAGTACAGTTAACTATACTCTATGAAAAAAATGCCAAAGCCACTGGGAAGAGTTTTACACTATTTGGTTACAATACTACAAACAAAAAAATGTAAAGGTGGCATACCCCTCTTCATGTACATGACTTGCCCAGCACTCACCTGCAAGTTTATCATCTCGATTTCAAATTTTGAAGAAATGTAAAATTTAAATGTCTGCTTTTTAAATGTCATTTAAATGTCTGCTTTTCTTTTTTAAGCATCCTAGAACTTCCAAGTTCAACTCTGACTTGTGCAATGGATTTAAAAGATTCTTTTGAAATTGTAACCCTATAACTCAATGCTTTTTTATTTCCCACCCCCTAATATGACAGAGGATGAAAATTCATGTACTTGGATAGTAGTCAGCATTTTTACAATAATGTTTTTAATGCAACAAACAGCCATAAAGCACAGTATCCAGTTTTACAGTGCCTTAACTGAATTAAAAAGAAAACACAGCCTATGCTAAATATGTACTGGTGATAAACTCAAACATATATCAAGTTCAGATCTGCTCTATCAAGAATTTCCTAAAAAGCTGGTAAAACTCACCTGTCCTAGGGTCCAAAATACATCTGGCAATGAGCTAACAGGTTAAAAAATAGCAATACATCTTCATATCATCAAAATTAAGTCACCTTTCAAAATTTCTTGATTCCACCAAAAGCTTACAGAAACAACAGGCAATAATTTCACAGATATCAAAATGAAAATCAGCACAGACATATACACTCTGCTTTGGCCAGAAGAGCCAAGACAAAAATCTCCATCATGCAGACTACCCACAAAGAGGCACAAAAAATTGTATACATATCAGAGCAACATTTTCATCACTATTTTCAAGAACAATTGTGAAGAACAGGACACTAGAGATACAAGTATTTTTCTGGAATAATCATCAGTGTGAATAGTCAGCATAAAAAAAATTATTAAAACTATTTCCATAATACAAAGCTGGTACAGTAAAGCACTCTGGAAAGCTCTAAACATGAATCTGCACAGACATTCAGCTGCCTTGCTTGATGTACAAAGAAATACAAACTTCTTGCCACATGACCCTGTAAATGTACGTGGCTCTGACTAACCCTGCTCACCTTTCAATGCACTTGGGCTTTGCTGTTCCATAAGCTTATTGTACTTGACATGGTTTGCTGCACTTACTGCCATAAAAATTCCCCAGATTGATTAAAAATTGAATATATAAAAGGGCAGATTTCCAATGTGTTCTTTGAACTTTGCAGAAAAGTCATCAAAAAAAAGGAACAGAGTGTGATTTCTCCATCAGACACCTAAAGCATGTCTGTTGTACTAACTGCACAAGTCAAGTAGTATTTTATTCTATACTAGGATATGCTTCATCAATAAAAGAAGAAACCTTTTAAGACAGAGCTCTGCAGAAGCATTTCTTCATAAATTTTCAACAAAGCCATTAAGGAAACCTTAAAGATTTCACTATAGTCTTATTTCAGATTAATCTAAGGTAGTTTCCATAAAAATGATTCAGCAATTATGATGCTTCAACTTTCAAGTGAAAGTAACCTTAACTTTCACTGGTCTGAAAAAAAGAAACACAGTCCTTTTACTTTTGTTTTTTCTTAATTATTAATCTTGCCAAAACTAGGACAACCAGCCTGTGGGGCACTGGTGCTCACACGTCCCTTTTCAGACTATATTGATGGATTTCTACCAAAAGCAGTTAACACATCCTACGAGATCTTTCAGGTCAGGAACACAGCCATGTGTGAACCTGCTACAACAGTGCATCCTCATGAGCTTTTACAGGCCAATGCGCACAGCAAGCCCAGCAGAAGCTCACAAAATATTTCTAACACATCGGATTTATGGGGGATGGGTATAGAAGGTCAGACTGCTTCTCAGCTTCCATCTGCAATTTATCAGACAGAGTAAGAATAAGTAACGCTGCCCTAAGTGCTAACTCCATTTCTTTTGATTTGATCTACAGAGAGATCAAAAGGCAGTAAGTAAACTGCTTTTCCTACAGTAGTAAAATACTACTTAAAGGAAGGCAGTATTTCTGAATTTCTGACCAGGCTACAGCTACTTAGAAATTTCAGTTAAGTCTAATGTAGCCTTACTCTCCACATGAGCCCAGTAATCTTTCCCATGTTCACAATTACAGAGTGTAAGTACCATGACTTGTATTTGTTTGGATCATTACTTTGAGCTTACTAAACCAGATTCTAGGGGCTGTGCATTTTCTAAATCCAGATGAAAACAAAAAACCACAACCCAGACCATACCTTGTGTATAAATTCAGCAGCCAAATTCATCATGGACCAGACAAAACCAGCTAACCCAAAATTAAAGTTCTGTGTTACTGGTACATACAAGTCCACACTAGTCCAAATATTTGTTTAAAGACTTATTTTTTTCCCCCTCCATTAAAAAAACAATCAAACAACAACTACACAGTAAAGGACTGATTCATATTCTAAAAGTCTTAGCGTCCTGCCTGACTTGCACTGTTTTTACTCCACCACGTTAATACAGTTGCTTTTCCATTTTTTCTCTAAATTCTTTTACTTCTTTGCTATCATCTCCCAGTTTCACCATCTGAAATGTACCACATTACCCACTCCCTCAAAGTTTCTCTCCGCCTTTAGCCTCTCTCCTATTCCATAACAGCGCAGCTGGTCCTCCCTACCTTTTCACATTCCTTCTTGGCTTCAAGTTGACAGCAAAACAGAGACCTCTTCTACATTAATTTCTGGGTTTAGTGACAGCTGATCATTATTCACTGTTACTTGAGGATGACCTTGAAGCAGGTTAGACTATTTTAGAAAAATTCCTTACTGAGTAGATACTGCTTTGTTGACAAAGACAACAACTTGTCTAAAAGACAAGTCCAGATTGTCATCCTTGAAAAACTGAAGATTAAAGAGGGATTGTATGATAGCAATACAACCCCAAAGAAAGCCGGCTTCCAGAAACATCTAAGTTTTGCAGTTTTCAATGGTCCACTCATACCTATAAAAGAGGGAACTGCCTAAAAGACCTTTCAGATTTTCGTTTGGGAAAGTTTTAGAACTGTGAGAGAATGCTCGATTCAGATGGACTTCAACGCAGATCACTGCCAGACCCAAGACTATGGTAACACTATGCCACACATCCCTGGGTGATCTGGAGTAATGTACAGTAGCTACTGATGAAATCCACAGCTGACAGCAGTCTGGCAATGGTATGTCATGACACCAGAACACTCACTCTAGTAAACAGTAAGAACCACCCATTCAAACACAGCAACTTCAAAATACAGACAGATGCAAAGCTGAGTAGGTAAAGAAAAAGACAAAAATATGGGCAGGGGTAAAGGCATCCCACAGAGCAGAAACTTGGAGAGAGGAGAAACAAGGTGCCATAAACGGCAATTAACTCAACCTGAGCCGCCAACAAAAATTACAAGGTATAGTTTTCCTGATGTTTTTTTCTTTCCCCCTTGATGAATTTTTTCCCAGTTGTTTCTAAATTATTTGGTGTAATAAGACACCCCGCTGATAATATGGTTGGAAATCAGGACTTTAATCAGCTATTAATATTGTAAGACAGATTTAAAGGGCTTTTGAAATTGAAGTCAAAACAATAATAGGTTTAAATGATTAAAAGGGATTAAGAAAGCCCGGAAAGTTCAAAACCTGTTAATCACCAGACTGCAAAAAACTATGATCATTTAATAGGGTCAGCCCTATCACTCTGGACTTAAGCATATAGTAGTAGCCTTGTCAAAACAGTTTTCTTAACCACAAACTAGTGAGCAAAAAATTTAAGACAGCTAAACACTTCCTGGATACAGATAGAGAAAAATGTTTTCTTCAGTAATAAGTTTTGAAATACATGGCTATAATCACCTTTTTAAAAGCTGTACACACTCTGTATATTTTTTTTAATTGGTACTCTGAATTCTACAGTAGAAATACACTGTGTTGACCTTTAGTAACTTTACCAAGGGATAAAATATTAATTCAATTTGTGCAGAACTAAAGGTAGTTCTCCCTACAGACCAAACTCCAACATACTTTATTAATGTTACTCCTTTGAGCCTTGAATACTTAAGCTATTTCTTTCATTGAACCAGTCTTTTTGCATTTTTCTGTTCTGAAATTATCATCTAATCTTCATATACCTATTTTCTTCAACCAGAAATAAACATCAGTTTGTAGTTTAGTTCATTTTGATTATAAACACAAATCACCTTTCACAATGATGTGTAAAGTTTCATTTGCATAGAAACTTACCGAAAAAACCCAACAAAAGTAACATGTACACAATCCAAACTAAAGGGATCCTGTTCTTTCCCTACTTGCTATTATCACTTGAAAATTTATTGTTCAGACCAACTTGTACCAGTTCCACACCAGATCCTGTCACCACTGGGACAAAAAATCCCCAAATACCTCCCCTGGTGCATGAGGAGCTCTGCTTTGAGATCCAAATTGTAACAGAATGTAATTCAGGGAAGGGAAGTAGTGTGGTTGTGGGCGTGACTCTCAGATTCTCCTGCCTAGATTCATATATCGTTTTACTGACCTCTGCTAAGTAAAGACTCCCTGTATGCCACATGTGAATAGCTCTGCCAGCTACCCAATTGAGCTCTTTTTGCTCGAAAACCAACCCCTCATCATCATCCCAGGAGAAGGCAGACTTGTAAAGCAATATGCTTCAGGTGTCAGGTGTCAATTCAATAGGCTCTAGTTCTACAACAAAATACAGGTGAATACTCTGGACACACTAACAAAGGCAGTAATGTTACACTGTTGCAGACATAAAACAGTGTTGGGCTCTGTCAACATGCAGTACATTTCATAACTGAATTACAACCCTGTTCCCATACTAGATCTGTTCTGTCTCTGTCTCCAAAAGAACAAATGAAAACAGAACCTCTAAAATACAATTATTTTAGCATCTCTAGTACAAAGAAATAAATGCCACATCCATAAAAATCCATTAAGACACAGCAAGACATTTATTCCCCAGTGAAGACGTCACAAACCACAAAATCAGCCCAGATATTGAATCTTCATTGATGTTAAATGTTTTATTGTCTCCAAAATGCTAAGAATTGACCTTTTCATCATTCATAGGGAAACACAGAAAAAAGCCTGGTGTATCACATTTAATGGAAAATGCACTGTTCCACTTAGAAATGATAAGAAAACTAACAGCAAGTCTTATGTATCCATTAAAACATTTTTTATTTATTTAAAAAATATAGTTTAAGAGGTATTCCATTTTCCTGTTATACAACTTTATCTCAGTATGTCTGTGGCAGGCTGAAGCACTAATTCCAATACTATCACTTCAACCTAAATGAGTCACAGTGCTGCCTAAAAGCTACATCTCTTCCATCACCTGTCTCTGAACCCAAAGATTTGTTACAGGACAGCCCAGCTAACAGAAACTTAAATAGAAAATTGTCAGGGAATTCATGTACCTTGATTTGACTTCTATACAAATTATTTTTAACACTGATTAGAGCAAACAGCAAGATACAGACAAGTGTTCCAGCTACTGTGAAATTAATTTCAGCCACGCTGAAAAAACTTATCCAAGCCATTAGCTTTATTGGAAAAAGGTAGCATATGGAAAATGGCAGAGAAGGTTTCTTTACTGCACTGAAAATTTTAATTTAAAAAATGAATGAGCAATACCAAGACGGAAATTTAAGGAAGTGCTCTTGAGAGAGAGAGAAACTCATTCTCTGCTACCACTGGAGGATCAGATATGTTGAGAAATGTAATTACTGCTTCTGGGAAAAACTGTTCCTCCCTTTTGCCTCTGGGTATAGCCACTGTTTTGTTCATAATTCCTCATCCACAGCAGTACCAGACTGCTGCAACATCAAGCCCAGACATTCCAGTGACAGGCAAAGGAAAAAGAGACTGAGGTATTTGGACAGTTCCTGCCATTTACAGCCCAGAAGAGCTTCTTGCTCCAGCTGAGTAACAGTTTTGTCTCAGGACTGGTTGTGGAATTACATCCAGAATATGATAGTCCTTCTTTTGAAAACAACTCAGCTACACCTTAGGTGGTCCTGGCTCAAACCGGAATATGTAGTTGGTGATTTCAAAACAATGAAAAGTTAGCATTTACTAAAGCTACCTACTCATCTTACTTAATTTGGTATTTGAATGGTAGGATCTGTTCATACAATCCCAGAGTTTGCCTTGGCTCATTTATGCTAGCCACATCCCTAGCACAAAAGCAGCTAAAGAAAGAAGTCAGGAATTTTGCACAGGCAAACTTTTAAATGAAGAAGACAGCTAATTCCCAGCCCACAATCCTACAAAGTGTGATTTCCAACAACTCTGAACTTGTGGAATTGCAATCTAGATTAAAAATACCATAAACATTGAAACTGAAACTGTATCTAATCAAGATATACGTCCAAGTGCTTAATGTAGACCAAGTAATG
This sequence comes from Pachyramphus minor, assembly GCA_013397135.1. NCBI lineage: Eukaryota > Metazoa > Chordata > Aves > Passeriformes > Tyrannidae > Pachyramphus > Pachyramphus minor. The sequence continues at coordinate 300,507 of VYXB01002818.1, forward strand.
TTTGTGCTCTGTTTAGTACTTCAGTTGTTTAGTACTGCTCACATAATATCATAAGCACATTTCAAAACACCTTCATGAAATAGGAGTTGGACTCGACAATCCTTTTAGGTCCCTTGTAACTCAGCATATTCTGTGATTCAGTGAAATACACTGGAACACACTCTTGAAAAATGAAGTTATAGCCATCAGATCTGGAGAAAGTTCTTCGATTTCTTTTCTGCACAATAACTGTACAAAATAATTTGTCAAGAGATGTGAGTTTCTGGAACACTTTCTCTCTTCTGCTGGAAATCCAGGGAAATATTAATATTAGAAATCAAAAGATATACATTTGTAACTGCAGTTCTTGTCTTGAAAAAGAACAGATATGGCATGCTAGCTTGAAGCCATGTGGGACTGGGCTTAACTTAATATTCATAGTTGAGACTGCATGCCACCTTTCCTTGGAGTGGTCTGGAAGTGAATTTGGTCATAATTTCACTTCTCCTGAAGGAGGCTTACTGAACACTTCCAGACTACAGTGATAGCCTAATTTTACAGCAATCTTTAACATATATCTTCCTACTAGTGGGATGCATCTGTTGTTTAAAAAGAGTAAAACCCAGCCTCAACACTGAAGAAAACAACAGCCTCAACAGTATAAGGATTGAAAAAAATGTTCATGGTAATGTTTGTATTTCTGTAACTTCTTGCTGTTGTTCACTTGTTACAGCTGATAAGCTTATTGTTGTACATTAGGCAGTTGTATGTTCCCCTTTACGCTTTGTCACATGCATCTCAGGTTCTTGCATTGAAACTTAATAATTTTTGCTGTCCCTTCAAAACAAGGGAAAAAAATGAGGAAAAAAATGACTGAAGCAAGCTGGAAAAATAACCACCAAAAACTGCTTGGCCATTGGTCCCTTAGTATTCATGTGACATAAACCCACAAGTTTAAAGTAGAACTTAAAAAAGAAGAAAATATTTATGTTAACATAACACTTTCACTGGAATATTCTAACGTCTTATTAAAAAGAGGAATCAAGGGTTTGTGAAATGAAAAAATCTTTGTCCCAGCTCTGCATTTAATCTGAACTTATCAGGGAACTGCAGGCTTCATAACATTCTGAAGTTTACAACACAAGCAGATTTCCAGTGACTTGGAATATTAAAGGTTCTGCCCTTACAAAAATAAAGTAAAACACTCAAAGAGTGCTTTTACCCTTCTCCAGCTCTTGACTAAGGGAAAACAAGAACACTGTAATTAAGAGGAAGGCAGGCTGCCTCCACCCTCTCCCTGTGGCTACAGCAAAGACCACAAGTGCACCACCCCAGAATGGAACAGGACAAGACAAGGCAAAGCACAGAGCAGGCCTGGCCTTGCTTTTGTGAAGCAGGGCACAAGCCACAGTATCAGCAATCATCAGAGGCATAAGCACCTCCTAACTTAGGATACAGTTACCTGTTAACACTGATTGGTATTTGCACGCTGTTAGGAATAGACTGATGAAATAGTAAGTTACTAAAGAGAAATGTTAGTATTTAAAAGAAACAATTAGTATTCAATTTCCAAACACAGGACAGAATCTCTCTCCTCTTGATTAACGTAATTTGGGAAGAAAAACTACCGAGATTGCATATTGCCTGACCTGAACAAAGCAAAACGAATCAAGTAGTAATGAGCATTATAATTTACTTAAATATCTAATTTTTAGAAATTGAAGTTTTTTAAAAGTTGAAGGTATTTCAACCACCCCAAAAATGCTATCACTGAAAAGTCTTTTCTAAGAAATGGCAAATCAATTTCAGTTAGAGTAAAAAAGACTGTGGTAAATAATTTTTCATTTTTTACTGGGCTTTTCTATTCTTCAATTCACAAGTGACCAAACTGTTTCATTATATTATAGAAGAAAACCCTCTAATCTGTTGGAAATTTTGGGTTGGAGAAGCAGGATGGAAAACAGTATTAAAATCTCATCTTAGTAACCTGTAATTAAAAAGAATGCTTAAAACTATACCCAGAACATAAATCATAATTTTAATCTACTGTTTCCTAAATTAAAATCAGTCTTGTAATTGTGTAATCAGGAAACTCCAATATGAAAAGTTTCTCAGTACAAACAGCAAGTACCACTTTCAAACAGAAAGTTTTACCATCTAGTTTTGGATTGATTTCAGTTCTCTAGTAACAAGAGCCAGCTTTTTCCATCAAAGACATCTTCAGCAAGGGTCTTTTCATATAATATTATTGTCTAACTAAAACCAGAGACACTTATTTAATTCATAGAGCTCTTTCACTTAAAGCTCCTTGTTTGCATTGAGGAGGCAAATGGAACCCAGTATTTCGTCATTTGCCTTGTAATGCAAGTCCCAAAGTTTTGTTAAACAAATTTTTGCTTATGGGTGAAGGGAAAATCCAGATAAGCTCTGTGTGCAAGTCTGTTGTGTTTCAAGGTTATTCTAAAGAATACAATTAATCCGTGAACCAGACATGTTCTACTGACATGCATTATAACGAGTTTTCTGAAGAATGGAAAAAATAAAAAATGAATTAATGATTTGCAGTTTATTAATAAACAAGAATTTAAGAAAGTGAAAACACACAATAAACACTGGAGTATTTCCTATTCATGAGCATCTTACATCCTATTTTACAGGTAAATTAGCAGTTACGAGCTCCTCTATAATCATTGCTCAAGCTCCATATACCCTGAAAACATCACAGCTCCTCATGCAATTATGTCATTCCATAAATAGATTTTTCAAATAGCCTTTTCTAAATGGAGCTTAACCAAAATCTTTCATTCATTTAAACTACACATTTAAATAAATGCAGTAAGGGAAATCATTAGGGCTGTAGAAAGATCTGTAGGAATACTACCAAATTTCTAGGCACATTAGTGCTGAGAGGATCTTCTTAAGACAGCTCTTATTACTTTAAGTTTTTGAGAGCAAACACTGAAGTTTTTATAATTTACTGGCAGTCAGATGATGCAATTTGACTCAATAGTTTCAAGAATGTTCTATGTTCAGACCTTGACATAAGTTAAAATGACTTCTAGAGATACAACTAAAAACACAAGGTAATAAGAACCCTCAGCTATTCAACTTCTCTGCCAAATGAGCCAATGCAAGAGATACTTTCAGGAGAAATCTTTCACAAGGATTATTGAAACAATTGAACATCACACAGCAAGCTATCTTCTAGGGGGGTGGGGCAAATTTTCAGGAGCAGGTTTTAAAGTTCTTACTATGTACTTTCCACACATTCATCACTGTACAGAGAGTAGGTATTGAACTAAAAAAACCAAGCACTGTAGCAGCTACTAGGAAGAAAATTTACCCTGTCTCAGCCAAAACCAGGACAAGCGGTAACACAATTCCCAACTCAAAGCAATACAAAACGCCATTAACCTGTCCCAGAGAGTTGCTGAAGCACAGAATCTAAGTAAACACATTAGTGAAACTGAAAAAGCTGGAAGCCTGGGGAGGGCAGGGGTCCACACTTAACTCTGGCACCAAAGTCTGTGTCTGCAGCTTGTGCACTATTTGATCCAGCAACCTCCTAATACAGAATCACCACTTGTCGTTCTCAGTCCTCAACCTCACTCCAGCATGTGTTTTTGGGAACTGGCTTGTTTTGCACTGAAGTTTTAAAGACTGTCGAAACCTGAGTTTGGTGAACAAAGAATCTCCTCAGCTTGGCCAAAAGCAAATTATTTAGACCCTTAGACACTTTAGGAGAGTTAACTGCATGAATGGTCTTTTGATTTTTTTCACTGCAGGAAGTTACAAAGGCTTCTGCTAAACAGGAGCAAAGGTAACAAACTGAAAATGCTGAGAAAAACACACACCACAGCTTATACAGACCAACCTAAATTTAACACAAATAAACAGATGTTTTCCATCATTTTCAGATGAAGTTGCTTCGCAAACCCTTTCCTAATTTATAATCCAATGGAAAAAGATCAAATATGTACATTTTCTTCACTTCATTCATGGCAAACACTAAAACGGCCTTAAGCCAGAATATTTAATTTACCAGCTGTCAAAACTGATCCATTACTAATGTTTGTGCTTAACTAACCCATCACCCTCTGACAATACTCTGCAATGTAGGATGGCTACAAATGACCCGACCACTTTCAGTGCTGCAGACAAGTCAATAGCACACTGCAGGAGATCCATATCCATACTTGTGAAACTATGGATCAAAATGACAGCATTTCTCCCTTCAGCGCGATACTCTCTTTTCATACAGCAATCATCAGCATGACTTCAAAGACTCACTTAATTCTTCTTTTCCTGTTTCTTCAAACCTGTTTTTCCAGTGAAGAGTAAGAAGAATATAAACCGATTTCTTGATTTAAACACAGTTTGTATTCACACCAGTGGCACAGATAAGGCAGCAAAGGAAGCTAAGGAGCAGATGGTAGAGGGCATGAAAGCTATTAAAAACTACAGATCTTTACTGAGCATCTTCAATGAACTTCTGCAAAGATTGCCACAGATGCTAATTTTAAGGAAAAAAAAGACATAAAGAGAAAAATACTTGGCTGCTTTGACAACTAACAAGTAATCACATAGAAATTTGTAATCCTGGATCATGATGGAGATAAAATAATCAGTTTGGAGGTTACAACTATAATGGAATTTGGCAGCCAGAGTAGTAAGCATACCTCACCTCATGAGATCATGGCTCTGGTCAAGAGCCCAGAAAGTAGAATGAAACAAAGCAAAGAGATTCATTAATTTTGATGTGATAAATAGGACATATATCATAATGTTCCCCTATATCTCCACTCCTTTTTAAGAGCATGTGCTAAAAGATATTTAGGTGTTTATAAAGGTGCTGGTGATTACAGATATTTTCATTGCCTTCCCACTTATCAGTTAGGGCAGATACACACTTCCTCAGTGTGTATCTCAGTGTGTAGGGAAGATACAAGTTATCACATACTTAGGAGCTTCAGGATTGGCATAATAATTCTGTCAACATGAATTTGTCAGCATGGATTCTCTTCTCCTCAGCTCAGGTAGTCACAGACTCAAATGTCGGACAACAGCAACGTTCACATCCATACTGTGAACACACTTCTCAACTGCTGGATGTGCACTTGAGATGACAAGTAATGACCAGATCTCTACGGTTTAAAAATTAACTATAATTAGGTAAATGTCAAAAACTGAATATTTGCAAAACAGTGTTCCAGGGAGAACAATAAAACACATGCCATCTACTAACTTTTAACAGCGGGACATCAGAGTATTTACAGGAGTTAGCAGTACGGAGTTTCCATGAAATCTAAAAATGTCTTTGGCATGTTGATTTAGAATTTCTTTGCCCCCTTTATCAGAGTTTAATATATGTAGTATAGATTAAGTTATTCTTAAATGTCTGTTACAGATTCAGAAGGTGAAGGAATCATTCCTGTTAAATGTCATGGGTAGAACTGAGTACACCCAAAGCTTTAAAGAATACCTGTTAGCAAAGTTATTTTCACAGACAAGCATAGCTATAGTTAGCAATTCACCCACAAAGCATCAATCCTTCTTCTATTCTTTCCCCTCCCACCCCTAAAAAGCTGCTCTTTGAGCAAGTATCTACATCCTAGAAAAATTAAACAAAAATACTGTTCAGTAATGGAGTTAATGCAAATAAAAGGATACAAGAAAACAAAACCAAAATTCATTTCTGATCTTTCTTTCATGCAGATACTAAAAAAGAACAAGGACATACAATGGACTATATTTTCTTCAAGACTGCTTCCCAGCTCTGAGAACAGAAGCTGAAGTGGCTTGAGGTATCACCAGTTTTCAACAGTGCCATCAACATTACTAACACTTTTTCAGACTGTCTCCCTAAAGGGAGATAAAAAACGGGACCCAGAAAACAACAACCTGATAGAGGTCAGAGCTTCTCTGGCTCAGGTAATGCCAGACTGCTGACATGGTCTGAAAAGCTCAGACCGGTGAAATTCTGTTGTGATATAAATAGTCCAGGAAAGGCTTAAAGCTTTCCAAAACTTGTCAAGTGAGCAAAAGACTTTGGAGCCCAGATTTAACCAAAATCCACCTTGAAAGAAAAATGACAGGGCTGTGCAAACAACCCAAGCCAAAAATACTCACTCCAGCCCTCCAACACTGCTCATTTCCTCAATTCAGAATTACATGGCAGCAGGCTGTTTAGAATCTGCCAGGGGTAGGACTGCATTATGTATTTATTTTTAAATTTTATTTATGTATTTAGGTTTATTTATAACAAGGATTGTATGCCACTTAAATATTGTTAAAATTACTGCTTCCTACACAATCTTATGCTGTTTCCATTTGCATTTTCTTAATAGAAAATATAGAACACAAAAATAGGCTTGTTACAGCATTCATTTTAATAGTCTCTTTTCATTGACAATATACATTGATTAAACTTGCAACATCAAGTCCTTTATTCTGAACCAAGGTATTTTCCCTTAAAACTGATTATACAAGAGAGGAGGATAAACTAACAGTAACAGTGAAAAAGTAATATGTATAAAATTCTTATGGGTGTTTACCTAAACTCTCTCCTTATTTTACTAAGCTACCTTCTCAAGTCAGAGCCCAGCTGGCCTGATGGCCCCATTAAACCTGCCCATCCAGTTGAAGAGGTGAGAAAAATACTCTAGGTTGCCAAGATACCAAAAGCTGACATTATATGGCTAAAGATTTATGTCTTTTTTGACAAGAAAAAACAGAGATGAAACTAATACGATCAACTAATACGATAATTTCTCTTTCAAACGCTTCACAGTCCTGAAATGTCTATGTTCTTGCACCTCCCTGCAGCATTTGAACAGATAACTTCATTCTAACAGTTGTTCTACAGCTAGCTTTGCTATTTTATCTCCCTGCACAAGCTAAAGAAGTGTGAGATTTGATTCCCACTTCAGGAAGTATTGCAAAAGGTAGTTGGACTTGGAATAGAAACACACTTGTGGGTTTGTTAAATGGACTACTGTGGACACACTTACAAATAGGCAGCTAGATATAAAATCAGGTGCGTGAGAAGAAGCTCCTCAGCTTTGAGGTTACTACCAGACCTATCACACTATCAGCAGGTCCCCTGTGAAACTGTTGTTGGAAGGCTGCTTATTGCTTTAAATAATGCAATACCCCACAAAGGCATTTTGGCAGTAAAGAAATGCTCACAGAGCATATGCTGTTCCAGGAGCTAATTTAATTTGTCTGACAGGACTCAAATTTGAGTACACAAGACTTCTAATTTTTAAATTAAATTAAATTCTGCACAGCATATCACTTCCAGTGAAAAGCACAATGCACTCTTGCAGGATTTCAGTGCTGCAGTATAGATCCCAACATCTCTTTTATGTCAGCAATTTATAAGGATTAGTTCAGGGGTATTGTTGGGTTGGGAGTGAGCATTACTTATTTTCAGAGACTGGTTTCCAAGTTATTTCAGTGGAAACATAAGGCAAAGAATTACACCAGATAAATTTACTCTTTTGAACACTCAAGACAGACTTGATTTCTAAAATTCCAGATGTTTGAGATTGATATACTCCATTACATTCTTGTCTTTTGCCTCCAGCTTGTAATATCCATCCACTTAAACACATCTTTAGGCAAAATCCAAGTGACAAAATGTCCATGGCAAAAAAGAATTACTGCTATTATTAAAAGCTTCAGAACAAAAGATTTGTGGCTGACAATACATATTCACAAATACAAACTCTGCGCCTGTTCTTTATTTGGTGTCATGAAATTTAGTCTTGATGCCGTATTCCCATTAAGAAATCCAAGTACAATTAGAGAAAAAATTATTCACACTTTAAAAATTAAAGAAATACTTGAAAGTACTCTGAAAGAGTAAATCAACTTACTGAACACTCACAAATCAGAGAAAAAGTGTCAGCAACAACCACAAGAAAGGTAGCTCCTGCAGAAGGATTTAAAAGAGCAACTGTATTTGACACCTCTGGAAAAGACAAATCTCTAAGCTGATCCAAGGACAAGTAAGCTTAATGCCAATTAAGCAATCCAGTGATAGGGTTATACGGGTGGTAGCACAACACCCAGGCGTAAGCAAGATAACAGACCACCCAGTAAGAAGTGCTCCTGTTCTTCACTGATAAACTGGAATATTTTTAAAAAAGGGTACATTTTCACAGCTTTTCTTGGTGTGTTACAGATATGGCTTATTTGCCCCGAAGTCATCACTGAAGAAAGAAAAGAGGGCTCTAATAGTAAATCAAAAGTAGCACATAAAGATTCATACAAGAACTACCTAAATCTTACTGAAACTGATGACTGCTTCCAATTAAGGGCTAGCAAAGAGAGATGAAGAGACTGGAATAAATAACTGATACAAAACCACATGAAAACACTGAAGCTTTTCATTGATACCACCACTACAGTTTCACATAGCAAGAACAGTCAAATGACAGATACCATGTTGGCTGCTTTCAGCATAAGGCCAGAAACAGCACAAACTTAGCATTACACAAGGAGGTAGCCCTCTGCTTATTTATGGGCATCATTCTGGAAACAAAACTGATATTTTAAAATAAAATAAAATAAAATAAAATAAAATAAAATAAAAAAAGAAAAAAAAGAAGTCTTACTTGTCAAGGAAGTCCTTGTCCACAACTGCACAGATATCAAGCAGAGGATTTCCCATTCCAAACAGGACATTTTCACTGTAAGAAAATAAATCAAGTTAGCTTTGCATTAATTTATTGTTCCCGGAATAATATGTTAAATATGTTTTTTATTAGAGATAAGAGTTTTTCTTGAATAAAGCTAAAGAACAAAAAGATACACATTTTGCCCAGCACAGCAGACACATGGAGACCTGGCATATACCCACAGAATCAAATCTGAGTGAAGTATCATCCTATAACTATCTTCTTTGATCATATATTCAGTCAAGAATATGTAAAGGTATACATTCTTTTAAACTGTCATTTACTCAGATAAAGGATTAGACCTGCATGCCACATTCTGTAGTATTACAGGGTTGCATTCAAGTTGTAATAACAAATTTTAGGGGAGCATCACACCAGGTTCTAAGAATTTCACTGGACCCATGCAGTTGTTGGGTCTACCCTGCTACTGACTAATAATTAACAACTGAAGTCTGTTTTAATAAACTGAAATAAAGAGACTATGGATTCTGCATTGTCAGTCATCTTAAAGAGCACAGCTCTGCTGGTAAGAATGCAGGTAGTTTTTAGCAATTTGAAATTCATTACCATGACTTCCGTCACATAGAAACAAGACATCAAAAATACTGTAAACAGCTGAAAGGGATGACTTTAACTATTTATTTTTTTTAAGATTAATTCAGAAACCATGTCTTACACTTTCCTGAATAGCACGTACTTGGGTGATAATGCAGTAATACCAAAGGATTAGATACACGGCCTAGTGTCAAGTAGGAGTGAATGCAGCTGTTCTCAAAGGCTAAAACTACATCCAAACCCATCACGCTCCCGACTAAACTAACACCTACTGCCTCCAACTGGCAAGGCACACCCCTGCTCTGGCCATCAAAGGTAGCTTCAGTATGACCACAAAATATGCCTCTCTCTTTACTAAGTCTCTACCCTGTATTTGTGGAGAGAGTGTATTCTCTGTCTATCCATCCTCCCTAAAAGTACTTCTGTAACACTGTGGCTGGACCCAAACTTTATCTGCAACTTATCCAAAGCTGCATAACACTGTTAGCTGAGTCTCAAAGAAATTAAGGGAGTTTTCAATTCTTCTGGCCCATTTAGCACAGGATAAATATTTGAGAGATTCAACATCCGCCTACTAAATGATAGATTTCACTAATTTCTACTCACCAGAGTAAGAAAAAAGAATCTAAAACACTTAAAAAGGGAATTATATGGAACAATCTCATGAATGGTGTCCACTGGAAACTCATTCACTTGCTTCCTCTCACAACTGCTATGAAAAGTCCTTAGCGGACAAATATTTGTCACATTTGAAGCTAGTCAAATTTGAAACTACTTCTCAAAACTTCTTCCTCTTTATGATACCACATTAGCCTCCATTAAATGCTAAAATTCTGAAGTCTGGAAATGATGACGTGGAAAACATCATTAATAACCTTGATACTGAGACTCAGTAAATCATGCTTGAAGTCTCCTAGTTATTGCTGTAGCTTTAAAGGCAGACCTTTAGAGCCCATTTCCCTGTAAATAAAGTGTGGAAGATACTGCTTTGTGAAGATGGAGCCAGAAATCCAGCTCACTCCTAACTGAAATAGTTAACATCTGCTTAGTAAAAACCTGTAAGACTGACTAAATACATTTGTCAGTGTGCCAAATAGCATAGTGTTCTAAACAGCATAGCCATAAGTTATACCTATATCTAGAAGACAAGAAGAGCGAGAGACAGATGACAGTTAAGAAGACAAAAAGATAAAGGGGATTGCAGGTGCAGTCACAAGACAGAACATTCTCTCCATTTTAAAACCTAAGTATTGCATAAGTTGTACTGTAGGCCAATGCATTAAGAAGTCAGAATTCTCCAAGTGCTGAATGCAGATTTGTCCCAAGCTATATGTTCCTGTGTTTAGCTGATTCTCACGTGCTGTGAAATTCTACACATCAACGATTTTACACCTACACTTCAGAAAAAAATGCATATCACGAATATCTTCTATATAAGACAAGTATCAGCACTTAAGGGTGCGGTATGCCAGAAAACAGCAGCTGCACTTAAAAAAAATCTGAAATGCAGCTGACATGTTAAGGTCACTCCCTATGAAGAAGTTACCTTTTTCAACCAAAAAGCAAAATAGAAGCTACTAAACATTCAACAAGATGTGGGCTGCAGAACATGCAGGTCAATACACTTGAAGCAGCATGAGAGAAACTTTGTACAGAGGCTCTATCAAGCCAATAACATGCATACAGACTCCTAATATTCCCAAGTTCAAGCTCATTCCCAAGTTTAAACAGATATTTAAGAGGTTGGACTCAGTGACGTCAGAGATCTTTTCCAACCTAATTGATTCTGTCATCACCACTGTGATCAGCATTTTCTTACAAAAGCTTCATGAAAGGCAATCTGGAAAATCCAATGTTCCTACTGTTAAAGAGGAAGACTTGGCTGTGCAAATCACTAGCATGTTCAACCTGATTAACCCAACCCTGGCTACATTTCAGTGCAATGCAAATCACTCTTCCCTTCTTGAGTGGATGCAGTTTCTGCATTGTTACACTATTGCACTTTTCTGTGGCACAACATGAGGTATACAGCTGCTACTTGGCTACAGTTTGTTCCGTGGTAAAAATAAATTAGAGAAAAAAATTAAATATACTTCATAAAGCCACACATTGTAAAAGCATAAAATAAAACAAATATTATGATCCTGAAGAATGCTAAATTTACAAGTCTTCAGAGCAAGAAACTGAGATATTAAACTGTTATATTCTCACCAAGTTGAAGACTTTGAACAGTACATTTGAACATTGTTGGTCTTACGTTTGCTGTTCAATCACACTGGACACCGGCAGAAACAAAAATTTCACTGATTATTTTCAACCAACCAGACATGAAACATAGTGAGGAAACAGCAATAACTTCCTAAAACGTGAGATTCCACACTAGATAGGTTATTTGGGAAACACATCTCTGCAACAGACACACTTCAGTACTTCCCAGCCTCCTTTACTCTCCCCAGTCTCTTCTCTTGCATAGGAGTATCTCAGCTTCCGAGAAGGATGTTCTTGCTTAATTCAAATAATCTATGGCAAAATAGTATTTGGCTCAGCTCTCCAAGAAACAAGTGACAACTTGTTCACCTGCACAAATGAAGTGCATATATAACTGACTATACAGTCAGCATAGTGTATATGCATACATATACACACAGAGTACGTATATATGAACACTATATATACTTTTTAAACTCTAAACTACAAATAATACGTTCATGCAAACGTTGTTTGGGCACAAAAATACACTGTCCATCTAGCAGGTAAAACTATGGCAACACCAATAACTTTACAGAAAGCTTTGATGTACACCATATTTACATTCTAAACTCTTGACAATAGACAATATATTTTATGAGTTTGCCACTTAACTTTGAACTAGATGGAGTGTGAGTTGCAAATAGAAGTTCAAACAATGTAACTCACTGAACATAAATAAATCTTCAGCTGTTAATTATGGTATTTTGTTCAAAGATTGCCAAGATGATTGATTTTACACAAATGGCTCGTGTTTCACACCTTACTCCTACCACAAGTTGTAGAAGTTATAAAATTAAACCAAACTGGATGAAAACAAAACAACAAACCCAAACAAGTCACAACAGTACTGAGCTACCCTTGAAGCTTTTTTAAGAAGTCGATAAAATTAACACCAACTGAATGATCTGGAAAGCTGGGTCCAATATCATGCTCTACTTCTGCAGGCATTTTTAAAAATATTGTCCTGATTCAAGCTGGCTGCTGAACATTAGCAGTACAATATCTATCACACAATACTGTTATCATCCCATGCTGCTGCGCACTTCCATGGATGAGCAACATCAAAATATCAGTGAAAGCTTATTATTAGTTACTGGCACAGAGACAGAGAAGTATTTTGAGCCTTTGGATACTGGCAAGTCAGAAAGCCTTAATAAAACATGACTGAGACATCTGGGTGTGCAATTGCATGGCAGAATGCTGTATGCCTAGTCTTCCATTTACAAATTTAAGATACAGTTTTGTAAGATCATAAATATTAATACTTCTAAAGTCTTTGACTATGCCCTTAAATGTACAGCCAAACAAGGCACATTTTAAGCCTGTTCTCAGCATATCCATTTCAGTCACAAAGGAAGAGAGTTGAACACCACCTAACACAAGATTTGAATGTATGAAAAATCATTTATACATGCAGTTAAAGCAAAACAGCAATAATACCAGATTCATAGCATTTAACTAGTTAGAAGCTACAGATTAAGAGCATCCTTCTCTCATCCCACTTACCTATGTAACATGATTAGAAGATGATATTTGCTATTAACCATAACTCGTCTGACACAAAAGTACCTTAGAACTGTTATTGCATGATTTCAGAGTTCAGACAATTTCCCTTGCATCACTGGTCAGCAAATCACTTTAGCATATAGACCTTAAACATCCAAAGTGGCTGGAGGACTGCTCACATGCTTTCCTTACTTAGGTCTTAAGCAAATGCAATATTTGGCTAAGCAGTTACATATTTACATACTGACTTAGAGGAACATCTTCAGTGAAGATTTCATTCATTATGAAACTTTCATAGTCTTCTAGAGCAACACACTCACAGGTTCCAACTTTGAAGCCAAGCCTAAAAGCCTTGGCCTTATGTAAGCAAGGCTGTCGCAGGAAAAAATCTGTTCCACCACTACTCAACTCCTTACGCAGCTGCCCTAACTCCACAAGCTCCAACAGTGAAATACTACTGCAATTTCAGAGTTACTGTCTTGGTCAAAAACAGTGTGAAACCTGATGTTCAGAGTTTGGAGGGTGGAGAGAGGAGATAGGAGAATTGCCTTGAATGATCATTGAACTTCTTGAGCTTTTCAAGGTTTAATTTTAAGCGTTTCTTTAGCAGCTAAAGGCCTGGTCAAAGTAACTACATGATGAAGGTTACTGGTTTACTTCACAATAAGACCCCATGTTAAGATGAAATGTTTTATGAAGAAAAACTGGTCACAGTAACTCCTTTCACTGAATGTTAAGTTTGTTATTCTCCAGGGATCGCTGACAGGCTGACACCACCACAGTTCCAACAGCGTGCCGAGAGCCCAGCCTGCTATTATGACCCTGCTTCTCGTTATTCGGGATTCTTTTAAAATTAGGTTTCAGTCACGGCAAGCCCCAGCGAGAGTTTAGGGTTCAAATGCGGCTGTCGGAGTCCCACAACACCCGTCCTTCCACGCCCACGGGCGGGACCCCGAGGCGGCCGCCCGCGCCCAGCGCTACCTGTGACAGCGGCACGGCCGCCGAGAAACGCCACTCGCAGCCCCCGCACACCGCCCCGGGACCTCCCGCGGGCCCGGCCCGCCCGGCGCGGCTCGGGGCTCTCGTTTCCGATGCCTCTGGGGAGAGACATCGTCCGGCGCCGCCGGGAGCCCCGGCCAGGCGCGCCCACCTGCCCGTCAGGAGGCAACGCGGCACCCCAGGAGAGGTGTCCCCACCGCACCGGGCTGGGGCGCCGGGAGGGCACGGGCACAGCTCTCCCTCCTCGCCCCGGGGGCGCGGGCGTGCAGCCGCCAAACCAACTCGCGGCAGACGGAGCGCGATGGGACGAAGCCGCGCTGCCCCGCATCCCGATTACAACGTCGGCAGAAGAGCTCCGGCAGAACATCGCGCCGGGCGCCCCCGCTCCGCCTGCGGGAGCGCATCAGCGCCCACCGCCCCTTCC
>VYXB01002818.1:323732-458003 GCA_013397135.1 Pachyramphus minor
GGCCTCGCCGCCATCTTGGCCGCTGCCCCGGGAGCGGGACGGGCCGAGCCGGGCCGGGGGAGGTACGTGGGGAGCGGGGGGCCCGGGCCAGGAGGGAGGGAGGAGGTGGTGGGGCCTGTGCTCAGGGCGGCGGTACCCGCGCCCGGCCCCGGCCGCGTTGGGTGGCCGGAGTCGGGCAGGGGCGGTATCTCCGCCAGCGGCGGTACCGGGAGGCTGCCCCGCAAATCCCAGACTTCCCCTTTTACCCACGTCCATTTCCGTTGTTCGGAATATGTACAAAATCGCTGCCGTATTTGAATAAAAACTCCCGTTGTTCTGAGCTCTGGCGGGGCTCCGGCTGAGCAGCCCTGCGGAGAGTGAGCGGGGCCGAGGGCGGCCGGGCTCTGCCCGGGGCTCCCCTCGGGTCACAGCCCCGTGCAGGGCGATCTGCGCCGCTCACGCGTCCAAGATGAGGAGCGGCGCTGAGGGGGAATTGTGCACCAGGAGGTTATTCGTTGTGGTTGCCCCGAGCCGGCGCAGGGCCTGCGGGAGGGGTGGTGCAGGAGCCGCCGTGCGAGGCAGAGCCGGGCCGGGAGGGGCAGGCGCTGCGGGAGCGGCGGCGCCCGGCTCACCTGGGCCGTTCTGCAGCAGCACTGCTGCAGACCTGGTGGTTCTAGTCGAGCTGTACTTGCCTAATTAGCAAGGCACTCTGTGAGTGTAGATCTGCGTAATTTGCGCTGGGAATCAACGCGTTATCATCCACCACTGGGCACTCTGCATCACTTCTGCCCTGTTCGGTACCCGGCGGTAGCTGAGTGGCGGTTGTCGCTTCTCTTCTTTTGTTTCAGTTCTAACCTCCTTTGAAGTAGCAATGCTGTTGACATTTTTTTCGGTATGATGAATGATTCGTACCCGTTAGATGTTGATCAAACTGGAGGAACAGCTTCACCGTTGTGTAGCTGTTCTGCACCATTCTGTAGCTATCCCATAAACAATCAGGCAAAAAATCATACTTGAACAATGAAAATTCGTGTTCCATAGCAGGCAGACTGCAGTATGGGAAAAGAAAAAGCTGTTTTGCAAGAAGAGCACAAACAAATTAAATTATTCGTGCAAGAGATAAAATGATAGAAGAAATGTTTTACAAAAGAATTGACTATGCCAGCCATAGGAATGATTCTGTTGGCAGTTCCCAGCAGGTTTGAATTGTACATAGCTACTCAATTAAAAAAAAAAAAAATCTGGTGATGAAATATCATCACAGTGATATCTCACTGTGAATGTCTAGGGTTTAATCTGTGGTGTGTTGCGTGCTAACTCAAAACCACAAGCAAACCTGGTTTGAAAAAAAAAGCATGGCGGGGAAGGGTTCTTTCCTGTCTGTATGTAATTACCTAAAAATTCTTTGCAAATGGCAAATTAAACATTAAGACTACTCCATGCCCTCTTGTGCTTAATTTTGCTGTTCTTATGCAGAAATTAAATTTTTAGCACCAGCTAAGTCCCAGTTACTTTCTCAGATAAAGCTCTCCTTATAAGCAGTTCTCATTAAGAATCTTTAATAGAAACGTTGTCATGAGGATTCATGAAAGAGAAATTGAAGTCCTGGAGGTAGAGAAGTAAAGAGTGTCCCTTTGCTCTCTCCTCTTGGAAGAGAAGGGAGGTGCAAATGGTTATGTGCTTTCTTTCTGCCATCTGCATTTGGGCTGGTTGTGGTGGAGTGCTCACACGTGAGTAAGAGCTGTGTGCCACAGCAGAGTTCCAGGGGTACTTGTTGGCTCTGATCTAGTATTTCAGTGGTGCTGGGCTCTTTGGTGCTGGGCTTGTCCTTTCTGGAACCTCTTCAAATAGTGCCTCTGAAAGGGAGTAGTATAAAGCTCGTAGCATTGCCACTCTAGCCCGTCAGACTTACTGGAGCAGTGAGTTGGGAGAGTATCATGGAAACCATCTTCACAAAGAACCACTGAGTTGAGGGCTTTTTATCCCATGATAGAATTCTGCTGCCTTGCCCATTCACAATTTCGTGGTTTGGCTGGAATATGAGCATAATTATCAGTCTGTTCCTGAAAATACAGTTGAAAGTAAATATGCAGCAAGATACTCACTTTGCCTGTGTCCATTTGGTCTTCTCAGTTCTGCTTTCAGAGAGTGAATTTCTTAAGTGGTTCCTTAGCAGTCCTAGAGCTACTGATTCAGATGTAAGTTGTCTTAGAAATGTTCCATCTTCATGTAAAAATATAGTTTTAGTGATGAATTTTTAATTGTTTTGGTGTGGGTTTTTTTTCTTAGAAACTCTTGCTTTTCCAGCTTTTACAGTGAAGCTTTCTATTCTAAGCTTTCTATTCTTGCAGGTCTCAAAGGGAACTGCAGTTATTCAGGATCTAATATTGTTTGATTATTCAGGATCTAATATTGTTTTGTTGACAGGAGATGGAACTATCTTGCCAGCAGTTAGAAGGTTTATACTGGAACTAAATTGAACAGAGGCGCCATGCAAATGTAATATTGGAAAGCTCATCAGTCAGTAGATGAAATGCTGAACAAATTCTCATGCAGGCTGTAGTTGTTACTGGTAGAGGCACAGAGGAAGTTGTATATTTTGTTATGGACACCAAACACTGATTTAAGTCTCAAAGGACTACTTGCTTTTAAAAACAATTCCAGAAAGTTATTAACAGTGTTTTAAATGAAAGTAAAGATAAATATATACTGAGTATCTGGAAAGCAAAGTGTTTACTCTTTAATAGGGATGATCTTGCTAATAAAATATTCATCTGAGTAGTTGTACAGACATGAGCACTTCGTGGTGTTGAGTAGATACAGATTTGCTTAACTAACAGAAACCAGGCAATTCTTAAGAAAGGTTGCAAAAATGTTTTTACTTTACTCTGCAGATACCTAAGCCATGGGCATCTTACAGGATTTGTGACACTTGATCAGCAGCAGTAAGACACACAAACAATGATGGGAGCCTAACAAAAGGTGTGAAATTACAGAACATTCACATTTTAGTAATCCTGAGAATTCCAGATTTATCAAATTGAATCACAGCTGCTAATGTTCCATCAGGTTGGTCCAGCCAGTTATACAGTAATCTTCAGAGCTGCCACATGGGCTGTCTTGAAGATGTCATTCAAGTATTTAATAGGACTTCTCTTCAAGTATTTATTAGGACTTCTCTTTATTGAGTTTGCTGGTTGGAGAGCCAGTGGATGGGACTGGGTGATCAGGAACAAAGGTTTTCTAGTTTTGCCATATATGTGGCACATTTTGAATTTATAAGCAAAAGCTAAAGTACTGACCAGCTGGTTGTGACAAAAATAATGTCTTTAAAACAGAACTGGAACTGCCTATTTTAGCTTACTTATTTTTCCAGATTACTTTAGGCATTTAATTACTTTCCATTCACTTGTTACTGGAAGTTCATTTCCACAAATACATAACAGAGACTCAGACAGTCCACCCCCACTAATCCGTCCACCCTTCAGAGCAGTTATGCCAAATTCAGGAAACATGGAAGCTGTGGAATACTTTCCCAGTGTATTCCACAAGGATACATAAAATACTCCCCATTTTGAGCTGTTTACAGTAATTAGTAGTAGCTCTAAAGGGTATTGCAGAGGTCAATGATAAATTCCTCACTTCTGATTTCAGGGCTTTTACTGTAACTCAGTTCAGTGTTATGGAAAAGCAGCTGGTAACCATATTTCTGCATTAATTACATTTTAGCGTACTTAATTGTAGCTAAGGACAAGCATTTGTGATCAGTCTTTTTCCCATGCTCACAGCCTCTCCTCTTGCCAGTGAGCTCCACTTTTGTCTTGTAAGCTTGCTGTCACTTCAGTTCAGATGTTTCTGTGCCAAGAATTTGAAAATCAGTAACATTGCAAATCCAGATTTAGTCAAAAGAAAAGAGAGAGACATGGAAACAGTATATTAAAGGCTCCTTAATTACTTTCTTTTTTTTTTTTAAGGACTTCAAGTTCTGGTAGGATGGAAATGACTGACAAGAGTCATGTGGAGTTTCTTGTGTCAGAGCAAGGATGGGAAGTCTGCGAAGAAGCTGTAAAACCTCTCTGGGCTGCTTGTTGCTGCAGAGCCTTTAAGACGCCTTTCAGTCAGGCAGTAGTATGGAAGGCTGTCAGCTTACTGAAAATGGGCTTGATGGGTATGCTTTGGCCTAAAGTTGATCCACGTGCACCTTCAGTCTACTCTTAGGTAGGCTTAAAAGCAGAGAGATGGAAGGCATGTCCTTTTGAAATAGTCCTAGAAGCACACCTTCAGTACCTTACAGAGATGCTGACATCTTAAAGTGGTGTATGTGTGCACTGCTACATGTAGAAGAATCTCATGATTTATTAAGTTTGGTGGTGTGCTTTTGCTACTCTTCTTTTTAAACTTAGGAACTTCATTTGAATACCTTTACCCTCAGAGTACTGCAGCTGTTAACATGCTCTGCTGCTTAGCCACAAGTAGCGACCTATTGGTGTGAGGAATGTTACTGTTACTAGATGGATTTCTTATGTTCAGCATATTTCAATCTTTTTTCTTCCCCCCAAGTCTAATGTTCTGATGAGACAAGAAGGTAGGGTACTGAGAAATTAATTCAGGGATCTCTACATGTCTGAAATGAAATTTGGCACTCAAAAATAAAATAGAAGGGAAATTTTTATATTTAGAGCACTGTAAGTAATTTTTGTTAAATAATAGTTTACATAAGATATTTTTGTAGTATTACCAGTTCTAAGATATCCAACATGATATCCATTTTTATTCAGCTGCTGTCAATTGCTTGACAGTGAGTGGGATAAATCAATTTACTTAGTCTTGTGTATAATACACTGATGCCCTCACTGCTGTAAGAGCTTCTTTATTCTAGTCAGCACTGGGGAGTGCGCTGATGGAGCTGCCCCTTGGCTGACAGGACAGGGCTTGTGCCTCTGGGGCTGCCTGCTCTGCACTTCGGCTGCAAGGAGAGAGCTTCAGTTTAGCAGCAAGTTAATGTACATCTAAAACTTGTGAAGGAGGAAAGGAGTACGTGAGACAGTTTGAATGGAGCTCTAGAAGCAGAATAATTACGTATCGTGGGAAATCCTGTAATCCCTATCTTCTATTAGAAGATAAGGTAGGCAGCTAGGTGGGATTTTACTGTTCAGTTTCTGCAGATAGTACAACGCTGTCATCTTCCAAGCATGGTTCCCTGGATGAGTTTGCTACTCCAGTCACCACGAGGCCACACAAACACTCATGAACAGAGCTGGTACCTGGGCAGCTTGGGGCCCATGAGGAAATAGGGGCAGTGCCCAACACTAATACCCTTATTGGCTACCCACGCTCTCTCTTGTTTGCATATCAAGCCATGGTCTAATATCTTAAATGGAACTCGGGCAAAGAAGGGACCCTGCTAACACAGCCATTTGGTGCTCCAGGAGCTCGCTGCAATTGTGTTGGTCTGCTGCACAGCTGTGGTTTTTAAAAGTATATTGTGACAAATGCAGCCACTTCTGATCTGTAGATGAATAGAATCTGTATTATCTGTTAACAGCAGACATCTTCTGAGGCTTAAAAACACTGTCACACGTGCTGTATACTTTGTCAGAGTATGGTTAGAAGCTGCTTGGGGTCCAGCATAGTCACTCCAGAGCAGGCCATAGATGAGGTCCTCTGAAAATTGAGTCCTGCCGGTTATGCTTTTACTGGAACTCTCCAATGTAGCTTTTTGTGCATTTACTAGGAATTGGGTTTTACGCTTGTTAACAGATATGCTATTGTATCCATATTAAAATGTACACAGGTCTATTCTAAGCTTTATAGCTGATCACCTTCCTACGTTTGGGCCGCCTTGGCGTGGAACAATACTGACATTCAGTGGTTGATTATACTTGCCACCGTTGTGTGACTGTCCAGGAGATTTTGCAGGGGTTTAATGTTCAACGCTGGCTAAATTCAGAACATGTTTAGTTGAACTGGATTAAAGCAATTGTGTCAAGGCTCCTTTATAAAAGTGCTGTACTCATGGTATTAAAATTGTCTGGGTTTTTTTACAAACTAAACTAGCAATTAATTTGGTCCAGGAGAAAAACAATAGAAACATGCAATAACACTTCATAGCTCTGTTTCCATTCCCACTCTTAAGCAAATTGGCAATCACAGTTTCTAAAAGAACTTCTCCGTGTATACCGTATTGGCTGAGTTGGATTTTTCTGTCCACATTTTTACTGTTGGTCTTCTGTGTCTGCCATGAGAGACAGTGTGCTCTTAGCAGGAGGTATTTAAGACCTGGCAAGGCCCCAGTGAGGATGAGCACATTGCTGTCATGCATGTGAAGGAGCAGCTGGAGGTTTGAATTTGAAAAGCTGGATCTTGGCTCCCTTCCCACATCTGCTGACTTAAGTGGAGGAAAGGAGCATGTTGACAACCTTCTTGAGCTGTCCTTTTTCACTGTCTTTGGTGAGCTTTGGAAGACATACTTTTGTTTCATCAAAATCTTTAGGGCCAGACCATTTTTCATTGTTACAAGTGTGTTGGGAGGTCAGTCAAGTACTCCAGGCAGCTTAGATTCAGACACAGCAACAAGAGCTCACACTGGATGAAGTGAAATGCTTATTCCAGTATTTTGGAATGAGACTTAGTCATACAGTGTTTGGACTCCTTAAAATCTCTGTGGGACTGGGTCACTTACATTAGATGCTTCCGTGCCATCTTCACATGAGTGTGCCAGAGTCAACATTAGCAAAGGAGCAAATTTTATCTGCATTTTAGGCATGATCCCAGCCAAACATCGTAAGATTAATAAAAACTATGATGGTTTTTGGTAGATGTGTTTGGCTTCTCTTGGGCATGATGAGTTGATGGTGGTCTTCCTCTTTCAAGGTGTGGATGCCCAGTAACTGTTTGGTCCCTTTCCAGTCATGTTTTAATTCCTCCAAAGACTAAATTTCAGTTCAGGATATCTCCCTTGCTATCGTCTGCCCATTTCCACCAGCTGCCCTGTGCCAGCCCAGGAGAGCTCTCTGTCAATGTAATAACTTCCATTAAGAAGTTGATCTGACCAGAAACTTCTTTTTCTGGACAATTTATGTCTGGACTTTCCTGCACTTTCCTAATGTAGGTAATTGCAGAGCCACAGACCTGCTCAAATCAATACCTGAAAGGCAAAAGGGATGAACAGCCAGTTCCAGGAGCAGCTTCTTCAACTAGAGAATGAATTTGTGCATGATATAATACCAGGTTAACTTCAGCTTAGATGCCAGTGCTTGGGTTACACTTCGGTTTGTTTTCCAAGCCCACGTTTAAACTTGGAACTAATTTTTTTCAGAGGATCATTATGTTGCAGGTCAGCCAGAGCATTGTATCTGTCTCATGTAAAGGCTAAAGAGACAAACTGAAGTCTGCTAGCATTTATCTCTTCTTTAGATGTGGAGATAACAGTCTGTTCACTTCATTTGTACCAACAACTTTAGTTCACTTACTATCTCATTAAAAGTTGAGAAATAGACTGGGAATTAGTTTTTTTAAAAGGCAGATAAGCTTCTTGCCCCATGAATAAAATGAAGGATCAGTGGTTGAGGCATGTTATTTGTAAATGTATAAAGATTTAAGAAAAAATAGTTACATTCCTTATCTGCAGTTCATACTCCTCTTTTTCAGGAGGGAGTTTTTAAGTGAAAAATGTTTTATGTAAACATATTTCATGTGTGCCAACCATATGTGAAGCAATTTTATTCATTAAATCAGATTTAAACTCCTAGTTTTCTGTACTTTTAATGAATTCTGACCCTTTATCCAAGTGCAGCTTGGCACAGATCGTCGGACTAATCAGCCAGCAAATAAAAACCACTTTTGTAGTTCAGTAGCTGAAAGCTGACAAGCTAAAGAGCTGCATCTTTAAGATGGTGCAGTTCTAAGTTATGTGTGTGACTGTCAGACAAACTCCTCTGCCATAGGAAACTCTATGTACAAGTTACCCTCACATGTCATGTTTGAGTGCCAACTCATGAGAGTCATCTTTTCTGTAAGAAATAAATAGCAAATACCAAACAGGGATGAAAATGGAAATCAAGGGTGCTTGCTTCTTGCTTACATTGTGATATACCGATATGTTACTGACTTGTTTCACTGAGAAATATTTTTTGGTGGAACATTCCTCTAAGTAAAGAAAATGCAATTTAAAGAGAAGCAGCAAAGGAGATCTTTTTCCTAAATTCACAGTGCATGTTGGTAAAGAATAACCATTGTAAGACAGGGAATCTGGGATAAGGAATAATGTCAATCTGCATATCCTTTTGTTTATTTTAGCTTTTTTTGAATGTGTTTTCAACAGAAAATGATCCACAGCCTGTTTCTTATAAACTGTTCTGGTGATATATTCTTGGAAAAGCACTGGAAGAGCGTTGTGAGCCAGTCTGTGTGCGATTATTTCTTTGAAGCTCAGGAGAAAGCAATCGATGTTGAGAATGTGCCTCCTGTCATCTCAACTCCACATCACTACCTCATCAGCATCTATCGGGATAAAATCTTCTTTGTGTCTGTCATACAGACAGAAGTGCCACCACTCTTTGTAATTGAATTTCTGCACCGAGTAGCGGACACTTTCCAGGTCTGTCACCATTAAATAATTTTAAAATCCAGTATCTGAAGGGAGCCTACGGGGAAGCCAGAGAGGGACTGTTCATCAGGAACTGTAGGGATTGGACCAGGAGTCCCCTCCACAAATTTTAAGTCAAGCACAGGTTTATAGATTACAAAAGAAAAAAAGGTATATTTTGTGTACTCACTTTATTTTATAGTTACCAGTGCACAGTCACTAAAACTCAAATCCCACTTTATAAAAGCTGGGGTTTTTTTCTGTAAGCTTTTGTACTGTTCATGTTATATAGATGGGAAGAAGGAGCATGCAGTCAGGTAGCACTCAGTCTGTAGGGAGGAAAGAGCTGCAAAGCACGAGTCACTTCTCAACCAATTGCTGTAAATAAAGGACCCTCTGTGAAGACTGAGCATTGCCACAGATAGTCTCTTTGTTTTACAGGAGTCCTTTGATGATGTGTTAATGTTCACAAGTGGAAGGACTCTTGGGACATACATAGCAATCAATCAGATTACATTAATTTTACTGTGCATGCTATTTCCAATTAGATGATAAATGTAACCTTAACATATGATGCCATCAGACTATAGAAGTAGCTAGTCAGTTTAGCCACTGAGATGCCTTCATATACTGGAGGGTTTCTGTAAGAAAAAAAACCAAACAAACTTCCTTTTGCAAAGCATTTTAACAGGAATAAAAATCCTCTCTTTTGTAATCTCTGTATTTGTTTAGGATTACTTCGGCGAATGTTCTGAGACTGCAATTAAGGACAATGTAGTAATTGTGTATGAGCTTCTAGAAGAAATGCTAGACAATGGCTTTCCACTGGCAACAGAATCTAACATACTGAAGGAGCTGATAAAGCCTCCCACAATTTTGCGCTCTGTTGTCAACTCCATCACAGGTATGAAAATAAATAATTTTGGGTAATGACTGGCTGTTTAAAAAAAAAAGCCCCATCATTCCTCATAGCTAAAAAATAATGTATTGGTGTGAATCCATAAGGTGAGGCCACCATCCTGCCACTTTCATAAGTAGGAGTTGAATAAAAACAACTCCCTCTGTATTTGCAGTTCATGCCTGGCTTCTTTGCTATCCCCGGTGGGACTGTCTGGTCCAGCCACAGCTGCTGAAGTCCCTCAAGAATAGCAGTTCCCAGCACAGTCAGGACATACTGGAGACAGGTGCTCTGGGATTGGTACAGAGCTACCCCCAAGCCTTGAATAACTGAGGGGCATTGGAGAAGGTTAAGCATTTTATAAGAAATCATTACAGAAAGGTATATAATGGATACCTACTAATAAATCTTTGATGGCTGGGAACAGATAGCATGAAAGGAAACAAATAGCCTGTCCTCAGGCTCTGCCCCACCCCCACCACCAATCAGCATATGGATTTGTATGGATTCGATTTCGGAGCTGATTTCAGGGTGTTATAAATGGGTCTTTCTTGCAGTGGTGGAGCCAAATGTCTGTCAGCTGAGCTGGTGGAATCTGCTTGTCTGGCAAGCGGGTGCAAGGGAGGTGAGCCATGAGGTGTCACATGGGGTCAGAGATATGGGAGATATTCGCCTGTACATTGTGTCAGGGAAGGGGAGTAGCTGGGCTGCAGGGCCACACAGGTACTACTCAGAGGAGCTGGTCTTTTAGGTAGTAGATATGGCTTAGTCTTTGAGTATAAGTCTCATCAGTTTTAATTTGCGTTATTTGGGGGTTAGTGAGGGTTTTTTTAAACCTTTAAACTTTTTACACTTACGAAAAATATGACGTTAAGCGACTAGACGGACCACTCTAAGGGAAATTAAGGCTCTTGAAGCCAAGGGTTGCAGCATCAAATCCTCTTGTTTTATCTAGAGCCTTATTAGAATTCCCTAGGAGCCTAAAGCACCTGCCCAAGGCAGCCTGCATCTTGTCACTGTCAACAGCTCAGTGCTGAGCAGGTGGAAACAGCAGCCTGAGAGCTCTCCTACCTACCTGGCCTAGCAGCACTGCACCTTACAAGGCTGCTGAGGGACAAACATGGCAACTGCTGCCCTACGGAGATGTGGGGGAGTGAGGAAATGGTTGCAACTTGTGTTATAGCACATATAAGGATGGACTTTAGGAAGGGGCTTCTTTTCAGTTTTTCTACTAGCTCTAAAGAATGAAAACTTTTTGTTTTCTGCATGTTAGGACAGGGCCTGTCCAGCAGGTTGTGTAAAAATGATACGCCCTGGCCTCCAGCTTCTCAGTGGAGCTGTCTCACGTGGCAGGACACGCTACCACGTGCGTTGTGCTAAAGGGCACAAGCAAGAGGGAGCTGTGGCCCTGTCCCAAGACCTACTTCTAGCAGAGGGAGTTGCTTCCACTATGCTGGGATTCCAAGTCAGTCAGCTAAGCCCCAGAAGTGATAAGATTATCGGGTTTTTTACTTTTTAAAGCATCATCAGTTTATAACTAGGTAGCTCAGGAAGCCTTTTCTCATGCTGGGTGGTACTGAGAACCAGGAGCCCAGGGTGAGAGCAAGGAGGGCAGGGGCATCATTGGTAAGGAGCCCAGAAGTTGAGCCAACAGGTCAAGGACAGGATCAGATGATAACAAGTCATCTACGGCTCAGTGATTACCATCAATATCCATCAGAAGGGGACAGGTTGAGCCAGAAAGTCAAGTCTATGGGCCGCAGTCTGGATTGATTTGGCACATTGTCAGGTATAGACGTGGCTGTCATGTTGCTGCAAGGTAGCTCAGGTGAGTACCAAGGGTAACAGCCTCAGCCCAACAACAGCTCCAAGCAAAGATTGTGGGAGCCCTCCCTAAGGCTTCTTACATGTCTTTCCTCTAAATCAGCACTGAAGTCAGCCAGCTAAGACTCTTAGGAGAAGGGGAAAGAGGGCTTAAGGCGCTCATAAGCAGCTGCCTTGAATTATGGTGATTAAATTCTTCACAGGATCTAGCCCCACTTCTGCTACCCCTCAAACCTCCTGATGACTTGAGCCTTATATTTTCCTGTGCAAAATATGGTCTGAAAGCTGATAAGTCTGGACACAGGGTTGAAGCGCCTTCACGTCACCTCACAAATAACATTTTAGTGCTCCATGTTCTAGTCTGCAGTTCTTGGGGGCAAACCTCACTTTAGTTCTTAATTTTGGCGGTTGAAACATTCCTCTTGTAACTGGTGACTGATTTTGAGTTCTTTTTCATTTTTAAGGCAGTAGTAATGTGGGAGACACACTTCCCACTGGACAGTTGTCCAACATTCCTTGGCGCAGAGCGGGGGTAAAATACACAAACAACGAAGCCTATTTTGATGTCATTGAAGAAATTGATGCGATTATAGACAAATCAGGTAAGATGCCTTGCAAACTAATTTTTGTTTGTTGAATGTGTTTACATCTAGCTGCTGATGTTTAGAGAGAATACAGTCCAACCTTTCTATTCTTTTGCTTGTTTTATGTACATGAATCTATATCTTAGATAAAAATACACAATTTAAAATAATGTGCCCAAATGTATTTCTTCAGTTCATCGTAGAACATCAAGATGCTCCGGATTGCTTCAAGAACACTTACAAGACATATTCTGTACTTGGATGTTTTCTGGTTTTATATTGATTATCTTGTAACAGATATAAATGGAAAAAAAGTAGTTGAAGTTTTAAATGTGATGAGAAAATTATCTCCCATTGTTCCTGCCAACAGTGTACTGCAGTCCTTGCAGGCCCTCAAATGAGCAAGACAAAAGCTTTCATTAGCTTTCTTCTGCTAGCAAGATAAACTTGGTGCAAAATAGCTGGACAGTGTTATTTTCTTTTTATATAAACTAGAGCCAGATATTGTGAAGCATAATAATGCTCCTTTCTTTTCTGTAAATGAAACATATGATCTTCAAATACAAAGGTCTTTCTTCTGAGATTTAACTTCAAGGAGGAACCTGATAACTTGTGTGCAAAAAGTAGAAAAAAACGATGCAAAGAGAAAATTAATGCTGTGGGCAGGAACCTGCTGTTCTGTTCAGTATTGGGGCCATCAGTTAGCAATGCTGAAGACTGCAGGAAGACACCAGTTTGTGGTGGTAGAGGGCAGGGAGCAGATCTCTGATTTCTTCATTCAGTGCTGCTGTTGTAGCAGTAGTCAATGTTGTTCTGGTTTCATACACCACTTAAAGCTTTGGTCACCACTGAACTGGGAGTCACAAATAGTTATTGTGCAGCTCTTACTCTCACCATCTTGAAGCTAAAAGAAGGTGTCACCCACAGTCAGAACACACTGATGACTGCTGTGATGACTCCCAGCTCATTAGGATTCCCAAGAGCAGCCTGAGTGCTTAGTCTGAGGAGGTACAATCAAGACCATGGTATATTGCTGTGTGTATTCCAAGCCAAATCAGTGTCCACAGAGTGTTTGAATCTCCTACTGAGGATCTGCTGCGGTACTCATTAGCTACTGTTTTCTGCTCTGATCCCTTGGGGGCTAGCAAAGCAGGAGTCTTTCTTCCTAACCTTAACTGGGACTAAGAAGCAGATAAGATGGTTCCCCTGAATAGGGATGGTATCTTGTTTCATAGGGATATGGTTAAGTGCTTTAACCTGAAACAGGATCCCGTCTTTTCAAACAAAGTATAAAGCCACCATTTCTCCTTCCCCTTGACTAGAGGAGCAATAGTTTCTATCTGTCTTCTAAAATTACCTTTGCTTGTGGGGCTAATTAATTAGAATCCTGCTTATGCCTTTCTGTTCTTACACGGTATTTAAGGAAATGAGCATTTCCTGTGTAAGATGCTTGGTATTCTTCCTTTGGGTTTTGTTTTCTTCTGCTATAGATCTATTTAATATCAAGACAAATATGTAACCAAGCTGTTAAACAAGCCTTACTTGTGAAAACCAAGGTTAGCTGCAGCTGTATAGCACAAACTTACTGCTTTTTGACATCGATTGTTTTGATGTGCTTCAACTTCCCTGCATCACAACACAACCTGCTAGTTTTCTGGAGACCTGGGACAGGGATGAAAGAAAATGAGATTCAGAGCTCATGTGTTCTGAAATTCTTATTTGCTTATTGCTGGTAACCAGTTCAAGCACATCCAGTACAAGTCCTGTGTAACAGCTGGCACGAGTATAATTAGCTGATTTTGGACAAGCTGTTTGCTCTGGCTCATGTATTTTAGCAAGCTGCCCAGGACACAGGTAACTGGAATGACCTTTCCTAGCTGGGCTTGGCAGGTTCTTGAGTGCTGTGCAAATGTCATCTGTGCCCTCCAGCTGCATTTCACCGTGTCTGTTAGGCCCTTCATAATAATGTTAAGTCATGTGTCTGTTTTTATTCCTGCAGGTTCCACAGTCTTTGCAGAAATCCAAGGTGTTATTGATTCGTGTATTAAGCTTTCAGGAATGCCAGATCTTTCTCTGTCTTTTATGGTAAATTCAGCCTATATTTGGGA
This sequence comes from Pachyramphus minor, assembly GCA_013397135.1. Classification (NCBI taxonomy): domain Eukaryota; kingdom Metazoa; phylum Chordata; class Aves; order Passeriformes; family Tyrannidae; genus Pachyramphus; species Pachyramphus minor. The sequence goes on from VYXB01002818.1 coordinate 337,713, forward strand.
ATCTTAATGGCTCAGGATTTTTCGTAATAATCAGAGTTCAACAATTTTAAGAGCACAATTGGTACTTCATGTGTTATACATGTGAAAAATAACAAGTTTTGTATTATATTGTAGAAGCTGCATTGCTCAGTAGTCGGAATGGCTTTTGTCTGTACATAAAATACACTCACAGGAGCTGCTGTACCAGGTCAGATCAGAAATCCATCTAGCTCAGTAACGTGTCTCCGATAATGGGTAGGAAAGGTACTTAGTGTCTAAGAAATAGGAATTGTGTAGAGTTCAGTAGCTAGTTCAAACTGCTCATACATGATGAGATTTCACTTACCATTTTGCCACTACTTCCAGAACCCACGGCTGCTGGATGATGTCAGCTTCCATCCATGTATCCGGTTCAAACGCTGGGAGTCTGAGAGAGTCCTTTCATTTATTCCTCCCGATGGGAATTTCAGATTGATCTCCTACCGTGTCAGTTCACAAAAGTACGTTTCCATTTAGATGCACTGGTTCTCCAGATACACCACTCAGATGCTTTCCATCTGAGTAACTGCAGATTTCTCCTTGTTAAGGGGGGGATTTGCATTGTTCTAAAATACATGTGCTCAGGTTTTGTCTCATCATTTTTCTGTGGATCACAGATGCTCAGCAATCCTTTTTCAGTGGAATAAATCACACATGACAGTAATATAGGGCTATTCATTCCTCATAGTCATTGTTGGTGCGAGATGCTTTGTGGGTGAGTCTCTGTGTACATAGAGGACTCTGACCTTCATGGAGAGAATAAAGCAAAAAAGTCTAAACTGCAGATATTTGCAAACTAAAGCCTGATTTGACTGGTGGCTCTTCTGAGATTTGGCTCAGTGAGGTTACTTTAAAAAAATAAACAGATGAAGGAAGAGAGAATAGGACAAGTTAGTTGGAAGGAAAAAGCCCTATTTTTTCCTGTGATTCTCTGCTAATAAAATCATTTCAGCAATCATGCTGAAGAGCGAAGTATCACTTTACTTTTCACTTTTGAAACAAACCGGTTCTAACTTGAATACTTGCCAGAAAAACAAGAACTATTTTTGAGAAAGAACTTTTTTTTCTCAAGCAGAGAAGTAGCCAGATTGCATTCAACTACTGTTTTCTCTTTTCAGCTTGGTGGCAATTCCTGTGTATGTGAAACACATGATCAGTTTTAAGGAAAATAGTTCTTCGGGAAGATTTGATGTTACCATTGGACCAAAACAGAATATGGGGAAAACAGTAGAAGGAGTTGTCATGACAGTTCACATGCCAAAGGCTGTACTTAATATGAACCTCACTGCTACACAAGGCAGCTATACTTTTGACCCAGTTACTAAGGTAAGACTCAAGTTTATTTAAAAATCAAAGATGGCATTGGAACAAGTCATCCATGTTGCAGAATACTGGAGCAGTGTTCTTAGCAAAAAACTTTCTTTCAGCATATGTTTATGAATTAAAAATTTATTTTTAAAATTCACTTTTTCAAACTTAGATACACAGCAGTTGTGATTTCTTTGTCCATATCCTTTTCCCTCCCTTCCTCTCTTTTCCCCCACTCTTTCACCCCCCCTAATACTTTTCCTTAGTGGATGCAGCAGCATTTTGCTGGTAGTTTCAGCTATGGTATATTTTGCAATCTGTGTTCTTGAAAACATACTTATGTGGGGAAGATGCAGTAGACTTGAAAATAGGTATCCAGAAAAACAGGGAGCAAGAGATGAGAAAAAAAATCTCTTCCAAAAGATCTGCCTGAAGACACACAGTAAGGAAGACAAAGTGTCTGAAAAAACATATCTTGGCCTCCTGATTTCCTGCCTCTGAGTTTGAACCCTAAATTTCCTAAAGCTTCTGAAGTCTTTTAGTACCCAGGAGCCATTTTGCGGAAGTGCAATCTGAGCCAAACCATTCTGCTGCTTCTAAGACCCTGCTCTGAGCTTTCTGCTGCCCTTGGAATATCTCAGCCAGCAACTGATCAGAATTTTAAGTGAAAGCTCTCCAAGTAACATTCTGTTTCAAAACCAATAGACCTTGATCTTTTTAAAAGAAAGACACCTAAAAAACCACTTGAAGTCTGCTTTCCTCTTTGCAGAAATAAATTATACTGTGTTTTTATCGAGAGTTGGGATAACTAGGTGGATTGTTACTGCAAAAGTTTGTAGAAGTGGGGAGAACTGAGGTTTTTCTGCATTCATCAGTTTTCAGTTTACTGTAAGAGCAAACAAACCACCTCTTGTAGGTAAGTAAAGGACACATTTGGTTCCACATTTCTCCGAAGTGTAAGAATCTTTGGCAAACAAGTGATCCTTAGGAAAGTTACTCTAGCTTAGACATTCATTTGGCCAAGTGCCTTGCTCCCACTCCCCTCATTCTCTTGTTTAAGTTCCTGTGACTTCTTGCTGGTTACTCTCCTTGCTTCATGGATCCAGCTGATCCAGACTGACAACAGGATCAATCACCGTTACTCAGGGAACACGATGTACTCAGTGCACAGACTCACTAACAGGGCAAAAGAAAGCCTGGGATAAAAAAGACATACTAGATATGAATTTAACCTCAGAGGTTGTTTCCTCGAAAGCTACTGCTACTTTTCTTTCCTTCCTGACAAGGTGTTAACATGGGATGTGGGCAAAATTACCCCTCAGAAGCTACCAAACCTGAAAGGCATAGTGAACCTGCAGTCTGGAGCCCCAAAGCCAGAGGAGAATCCAAGTTTAAACATCCAGTTTAAGATACAACAGCTTGCAATTTCAGGTGAGTGGGTGGGTGTTACGTGAAATTGGTGCTGACGGAGCAAGTAGTAGTAGGAAATGAAGTGGAAACTGTCAGTCTTTTATTTGGAGATTCTGATCTGAAGTCAGCTTGGTCCAAAATGATAAAGTCTGATTTACGCAAACTTGACAGTTAGCCTTGCTGGAAGATTCCCTTGCTGGGAATTACGAATTCCCAGTTGTTTTGCTCAAAAAGGGCTTGAGAAGTATACAGAAGAATGGCTTTTTCTTTGTTGATTGGTGCATTAAACATGCCAATGTATCCTTTTACTGAAGATCGATGGATGATTTAGCAGCAGCTTTAGTATGTTGCCCTTGATTCATTTTAGTCTTGCACCACTAAAGCCATTTCTAATGGTCATAAACTCCAATAATTTTGAAGAATGCCCTTCTTATTCTTTCCTTCTGGAGCTGGTTAGCTTTTCATCTTTAAAACAATCTGCAAGTAAAATCTGAATGAAGCAGACATGGTAAATGCAAAACTAAAACTTAAATCATGTGAGTTGTCCATGTGTAAAATGGTTCTGCAAGCAAGCTTTGCAGGATCAAGACTCTCACAGTGTGGAGACTCACATTAGCAGAGGAGGAGGATGACGGAAGAATCGGTACCAGGCCATGGTCCTTTTGCTTCCTAGACTACTTTGAGTAAATAACAGTTAGTTCTTGTGTAAGAAGAGAATATTACAGTTTCCTCTTATACTATTTTTAGTCTAGAAAAATATAGCTGATCCGGTGGTTGGACACCACATATAATGAACCTGTGAGAAAGCAGGGAACAGCCTGAAGTGGTAGGTAGTTAATAGCTACTGGCCTTTCTCAGTTAATAGCAGGGGATTGCTGGTTCTTTTAATTACAAATTGGAGTGAAGAGAATTCTGAAACTTGTCCTTTGCTTTATGTTAATGATCAGAAATGAATGCAGTGTAGAGGAGAAAGACAGACTCATTTGTTCAATAGTTCATCTCCTGGAAGAAGGATGTTGGCTCATGGAGGAAAAGAGAAGGAAGTTGTTGCCCTGCCAAATCAGCTGTGATTAGGTGACAAGAAGAGTTTCACTGCTATTTCAAACCAGATGAACTTGTGAAAGAAAGGAAAATTAGCCTCCTAACCCATCCTAACATGCTTCAAGAAAGCTTGACTTTTGAAGAGACTGACCTCATTCCTAGCATTCTGCCTTTAACTTTGTACTTGTCTTTGGCTTTTTTCCAGGACTGAAAGTGAATCGCCTAGACATGTATGGAGAAAAATACAAGCCTTTTAAAGGTGTCAAATACATTACAAAAGCAGGAAAATTCCAAGTCAGGACATGAGAAGATGATCTACTTCTAAGAGGAAATTCCTCTTAAAAAAACTTGACTGCTTAGTGACTTATGTTGCTATTAATTAGATGCCAATTAATTGACTCTGATTAGTTTGGGATCAAAGCAGTTGTGCACAGCAGCTCTTACAATGAAAGCATAGATCAGTTTTTTCTTAATATGGCTTTAAAATAAGGTACTTTTTTTCTAATACACTTCCACTGTTTTTTTACTGATTGGTTGTGCTGGTGAATAGTTTGATATAGGCAACCCACACAATGTCACAAACCCTACACTGCCAGACAGATACCAAAGCCCAGAGGTCAAGCACATTATGAAGGCCAGACAGGCCACTGGAAAAGTCTGGTGGCTGCTGCTGCTGGTTTTGCTGCTGCAGCCGCCTGCAAAGAAAGCTCAGTTACTCTCACAGCCAGCTGCAAGCTGGCATTCCACAAAGGAGGCTGTAATCCCTTCAGAAATAGAGAGCAGCAGTGAGAGGGGCAGGGGACCCCAGGGCCCTGGGACATAGCAAGTGTCACTCCTGAGAAAGCTTCTGATGAGGTAAAAAATAATTTCTGTGTTTACAAGAAATCGCCTTTCTTAAGAAGCATTTGCCTTAATCAGCTTTCATTTCTGCCATCTGCAGATGAGCTGATAAAAATAACATCCTGCATTAAATCTGGGAGGTGATTGTTGCTTTGGTAATCCACTTTATTTCCATTCAATCTCATCATCTCCATCTTTTTTTTAAGAATACAGTTGCAGAGAGTAAGATCTATTTTTTATGTGAAGCCTTTGCTTTGATTTAGATGTTCCACTTGTTTGAAGTGGATGCCACCAGATCTGTGTGGTGTGTAACCTTGGAGCGTAGCTTTTTAGACAGCACAATAGAAGTGTCAAGTGTATTTAATGGTTGTGTGCTTTAATGTTACGAAATAAAGGGAACTCTACTGCACATATGTCTCATCTTGTGCAATATTCATGCGGATGTAAATGGTTCACAATGCTCTTAGGCAGGAGACATCTAATATACAATTAAGTAATGACTATTTGCTGCATCTTTACTGAACTTGATCACCATGCAGCTACTTAAATTTTATAAAAGGCTGTTTAGGAGCATGGCAGATAAGATCCCTTTCATATTTCTTATTTTTAAATGGAGGACTATTTTTTATGACATTTCAAAGGCTCAACAGTGAAGATGCAAAGCTTACTGAACTTCTCATTATACACCAACAAAAGTTTGTTATCACTTTAAACCAAAACACGCTCCACAGTACCTATCAGGTTCCAAACCATGCATTTGGTCAGTACACAGGGGGCTGAATTCAGAATTAAAGAAAGATGGGACACTGGAGACCCTTTGTTTCCCTAACCTGTTTGGCTCAGAAATTGATTAATAGGTGCTAACTTTGCTTCACATGAAGAGCAGGAACTGAAGTAATTCAGTAGTCAAAATTTCAAATACTGGGACAAAGAACCATCAGCCTGGGAAAAGGAGGGGAAACCCATCTGAACACTGGCAGCAAGGCAGTAAGAAAAGAAATTAGCATAATATCATTCAGGTAAACTTGGCCATAAACAACCATTTTGAATTTCTGAAATTACAGTAGATAAAACAGCACTATGAAGAACCAGTGCTTATGGTAAGAAAGCCTTGCATTTTTGTAGACATAACACTGGTTATTAAAAGCTACCAACCTTCTAGTCTGCCTTTTTTTAACTGGAGAAACATCCATGAATTCATTACTCATCCGACAGTTCTGCTCCATGTTTCAGCAAATTATATCCTTCAGTTACTGTAATTGTACAATAAATCTTGTCTTCAGAGGTAACTGGTAATGTCCCAAGTTGAAATTTGAGTACCTGGACCTGCTTCCTGTGCATTAGCAGCCTGGAAGTGCTTGCACCATCTCCTTTGGGAACTGATTCCCATGCTGATACAGAACATAAGGTGGTACCAGGACTGGCGAGCCTTGACAGCAGCACTGCTCTCCAGCCCATTACAGAACAAGCCTTGCCAGCCCACTGTAACTCGGGCAACCAGGGAAGCACACACAAGAGCTGCTGTCTGTTGGAAAGCTCTGATCCATACTTCCCAGCTCACCTCCAGAACTTGCTGTCAACAAGAATTGTACTCACGTGGTAGGGAACCAGCCTGAGCACAGAGATGTATTTTATCAGAGAAATGGTGTCTGTTGTGTGAGGCTGATTCCTTTTGCTGAAGGTGTGCTACTTCCTGCCCCTTTCTCCAAACATAGGAAGCTCAGCTGCAGACTCTGCAGAAGGGAAACTGTGTTCCTGTTCTCCTGTTAGAAAAAAATTGCACCAGCACCTGTATCAAGAGTACAGATTAGGGAATCAGAGGATGTCATTAGTCAGGAATTATACTGCCGAGTTTTGATCTCCCCATTTCTAGATGTCCATCACTGGGAATGCTGACAAAGGTGGCTGGCTGTCGGGTTCTCAGCTCTCAGATATAGAGAGAATCATGTGAACAGTATAGAACTCTGAATTTTACCTACTATGACTAAATCCCAGGTGCCTCCTGGCACTATGGGTGTACATTTGGTCCTACAGCACCAATAAACATTGGTTCCACAAAATCAGACCATTATGTGTTCTGGTAGAAATTTTTAGCAAGAGAAGCTGTTTGAGAAGTTCCTACAGTGAAGGAGAGAAGGAAGTAGGATAGTAGTTCCATGCTAATCACCCTTGCATTCAGTTTGAGAAGTAAATTCAGATTAACACGATGCTAGACAGAATAGCTGTTCTTCCCTTACTGACAGGATCAGGTTTCAAGTTTTCAGAACTTTGTTTGGGTCTAATAGAACAGATGGCTGTCTGGCCTTGGAAAAACTCCTGTTTTCTCCCACTGAACACAGCTTCCAGTAAGTTCTTTAATTACTAGTTTGACAGGCACAAAGGACAGAAAAAACTTCATTTAATCTTCTACTGTTTAAGAAACTTTGCACTATTTTTTCTGTTCAGAACTTGGAGAAACAACTGTTCTTTTGCTTTAGTATTTCTGCTGCTTTAGGTTTTTGCTGCTCTTCTTGTTACAGCGTTATCTGCTGCTCCGTTATCATTAACATCCACAAGCTGACATTTGTACAAATGCATTTTTATTGTTTTAACAGAACCAAAGAAAGGTTGAAAACATTAGACTATACAATACATTTTGTTTTATAAACAAAGTTTTATAGTGGTAAAACATTTCCAAGTGACATTCATGGTCTTGTTCAAATTTTTGCTGCACTTTGGGTCTGCAGACCAATAGTTTTCAAAAATGCAGTAATTGCATAAGGTGGACAAATATCTCAGCTTCTACAAAACAGTTTGAGAACTTCGAGCAAACATTCTGAAAGAATATTAAAGGCAACCATGATTCATAACTCTCCTGCAAACATTCATCAATAAACAAAAAGTGATCTTTGGCATAAACAATTATGTATTAAAGGCATTAGTAATATTGCATTAATATCAGTCAAGCAACTAAACAGTGATGCTAAAATAAAAAATCTCACAGAGAAGCCTGAATTGGGACAGAGGGATGTGAGAAGCATTGAGAAGCAATACAGGAAGACTATTTAGAAAATCCCTTTAAAATAATCCCTACTTACTCAGTGTTATTTACTATTAAATAGAAATTACTACATTAAAATTATGTTAAAGATCTGGTATAAACCAACCAAATGCATCCAGGTTAAGGCTCTGGCACACCTTCCCTCCTCTTCCCGTTGCAGGTAACTGCAGGAAGAGAATACTAAGGAAAGATCCTAAGTACCACATATTTCATAATACCCAGACACAAGGAGCAAATTAAAGACGAACATGTGCCTTCTCTTGCTGAGGTCATTTTGAGGCAGATGTATTATCAACAGTTTAACTTCCCTTTTTAGATAACAGTGCAATGAAAGGGGGTGGAGGGCAGAAAATCCAAGTGTAGAATAACTTGCAGAGAGGTAAAGGACAGTTGACTGTGCTGTGTCTCTTCCTTTGAACTGTTAAGACTGAGCAGTTTTTCCACAAGGACACTTCTATTCAAGGTGGTTTCATCATGCAACAATTTTCAGCAAATTAAAAGGGTATTATGATGTCAGTGCAGATTTGGGCAGAAGTCTGCAAGTATTCCTTGCAAGTGTAGAAACTCAAACAAGTTTTTCTTTCTGTCAAATGCCAAGAGACTACGAGGCAATAAAATGAATGTGTATGCATAGATATATATATATATGAAGGCATGTTACATTATGGAAGGATAAAAACATCACAAGTCTATTTTAGTGAGGGGGGGAATGTGGGGGTTTTATTGTTGTCATTTTGTTTGGTATTTTTTTTAAAGATACAGTAGCACTTGGTTCAATTCACTATTACTAGAACTTGAAAAAAAAAAGATTTTCAGCCTCCAAACTCCAAAAACAGTAAAAATAATGAGGTATGTGTAGCATTAGGAACCACCATTTGCTAGGACCATCAGACTACCTAAATACGGCTTCATGTCCCTACAGAGCTCAGGATTCAAAAAGCTTATGCATTGTTGGAAACAAGGGCAGTAAAGGTCTTGTTTAATTGAGTATCTTTATCTTTTAATTTACACCTTGAGCAGCTGGAATAACATTTGATGAAGAGAGGAGGAAAATAAGAGTAATTGCATGTGCTCATTTGGTTTTCAAAAAGAAAGAGCCAGCAAGTGGCATTTTCTGGTCCTGGACATGCAGTCAGCTTAAGAGAACCAGGATTTTTCAGCTCAATATATTGCTGAATTGAGCAAGGAAAGAGTCCCATGATTTAAGGTCTCCAGCCATAAGGCTTCAAGTTGTCAACAGTGTGCCACTAACATCCTCTGCAAAACATTTCAGTACAGTACGAGAGTTCTGGAATGCCTACCTACAGGGTGACAGAGACAGTTCCAGTTTTTGTTAAAGTACTGTTGCCAGGCAAAAATCAAAAGCAAAAAAAAGAAAATCAGTTCAGACATGGAATTTTAATCCTCAGTTTACAACTGTTCTGCTGCCCCACCTTCCCTCTTTTAAATGCCCCACACCATCATTTCTGCCTGGTTTTAGAACAGCCAGCTAAAATCCTGTTGGAAAGTTGAATGTTTCTGTATCAATGATTTGTCCCTAAAAAACTGCCAAGTAACCAACAGTGTCCTAAACTCTCAAGGCAAGCTTAAAGTGAGGTCTATGTTTTATATCATCACATGGAAACTACTGGAATATATAGTGCATAACTGAAATGTGCTTCTGGGAGTACAGAATTCAGTAAGAGAATCTTGAAAAGCAAACAAAAAAAATCAAATTACAAGAACTGTCTACTGTTGGCAGCAAATTTGAGCTGTTTGATATCAAATGTGTTCCAAAGACATTTGAAATGCATTATCTTATCATTCATACCCTTAGAATGGGGCATTAGCATAAGCTAATCTTAAGCTCATGTATACAGCACCTTTTGCTGTTCATATATCTCTCTTCTGTTTCCAAAAAAAGGCATTTTATGTTACAGAAAACAATACTTATGTGGCAAGTGTTTACTGATACCATGGGGTTTTTCTGACCCAGCGAAGAGTGAATCCAGCATCTGTTCTTATCTTAATGGATGCTGCTTCAGCTTCTCTCACTGTTTCCTTCACAGACTGCATGAGATTCTGGGCATTATGAACCAACATCTCAGTTGCCTGTCAAGAAAAAGAATTTCCAATATATCAGTAAATACCACGATTAGGACAGTAGCATGGAAACCCTTTGTGCACAAGACTCTTAGTACAAACATCTTTAGTCAGGTAATCACTGACTTAAACTATGAAAAAGAAGCAAGTAGTCTACAGAAACCAGCAAGTGTAATCCTGAGTCAAAACAGGACTTCCCTGTTCTTTGATGTATATTTGTGCAAAATCTGAATTTAAAAAAAGTTTAGCATCACTAAATAGAATAACCTTTATCAGAAGCCAAAACTGCGGGATTTCACCTGAAAAGATGCATTTGGAAGGTAACTGAGCTGCAGGGACTCGAGATGATGTTGGAAAATAAACATTTTCTGTGGAATCCACCCGAGGGCGCCGCTGCCCCTCCCCGGTGCAGCCTGCCACTCAGCTTTTTTTGGCAAATCAGGGAAATTAACAAGTTGTTGATAACAACGTTGGAACAGAGTAGCTTTTTGTCTTGTTCCTCTATTAAACTGGAGCTTTTGAGCCAGAAACCAAGCTGCTGTTCTAAAATTATCTTCACTGAACAGCTAAGGTAAGCTTCCAAACATTGAGTTCCCAGAACACATCTGATAGAGCATGTTGTATATTTTTTTCCCCATAAAGCTGATGAACAATTCCATGCTACCCAACAGTTTTTACACCTCTTACCTGTTCCGACTCTTCATCACTGATATTAGTTCTGCCCAGCATGGTAGCTTTGACAGTGGAGAGAATTTTCAGCTGCGTACTGATGGTTGGGATTCGTTCACAGACCTAAGGAATGGGGATAAAAACCACTTCACATTGTGAACTGAACCAATACATTATCTACTAGGCTTTTTTTTTCAGATAAACTTTATTTTCTTTTACTATTAGAAAAGGAATAAGACAGAGGGGATCCTATAACCTTCAAGACTTTCTGATGAACATTGGTAGGATACCTAAATCTTATTTTATTTGCTCTGGCAATTTTTGGGGTGGAGGCAACATTTTTCCTTTCTTCCAGATATTTCTCGGGGGTCTGCTTAGTTAGGAATGGCATCATGCATATATATTTGGCTGAGACTGAAAAAACTAGAGGAGTATTATATTTCTGCTACTATTCTTTGATGCAAAGGAATGAGAAGATAAAATACAAAACAATGCAGACTTAGGATAGACCAGTATTCGTATTTTTCAGTACTATTCAGAAATATTACTATTCAGTCGTATTTTGTATTACCAGTACTTTTCAAAACCTCTTTGGCCACGAGCCTCTTCCACTCATGTGCAATCAAATCCTAGCTTTACAGAATATATATTCCTAGGGGTTCCAAAAGTAGACCCAGAACTTGACAGAACTTTACATGCCAAAAACATACATGATTTACTGGCACAACTCCTGTGCTCACCCACACTACGAGAGGAACAACAAAAGAACTCGTTACCTGCAAGAGGTTTGTTCTAATGCGCTTGTCTGTGCACTGCTTCGCCACCTCCTTGGCTAATCGTGTGACCTCGTCCGAAGCCTTGGCAATATCCTTGGCACACTGGATGAGGGCCCGCTTGTTCCCACTGCCGCCTCTCACCAGGCGCGACATCTCTGCCATGAGCAGCGCCATCCGCTTCGCGGCCGCGATGATGTCGTTGCCCTGCACACAACAACAGGGCAGTGTCAGGGCAGGACAGAGGCTTCCAGAAGCCACCACTGAACAGCAGTTCTACATTTTGGTGGCAACACTCGGAAGAAGTTAAGGAAGGAAGAACCATTTGTGAACACAGAAGAGGTTTCTTCAAGGAACAGGGAAGATCTGTACTAATTACACATTTCTGACACTTTTGTTCCTAATACTGAGGGGAAAAGTTTGCTTCAAAACTGAAAAAGAAGTTGTAAAGTGTTAGTTTTGTCCATGGAATAAGAGTTACTGCTGGGCTGACTAGATTTTAAGATAAAGCATGTTATTAGCATCTGAAATGCCAGATTTCCCAAAAAACCCCACTTTTTAAAGTTAAAAAATGTGCTGAAGAGCCTGATAAACCAAATAATGCTGAATAAGTTAAATAGTGGTAGTCATACCAGTTGAGCATCAAATTTTCAGTGGCATATGAAACTGAAGTTGTTAAAGCATAAGCTATGCTGCTGTAATGCTAAAGGATAAACAGAAAGAGAATCTGACATACAGAACTTTTGTCACAGGTAATGTGGAAGTGAGATGCAACTATTACTTTTTTTAAAAGTTATTCCTTGAAAATAAGTCTTCCTTTTTGATAAAATCTCTCCCTTTAAAATAAAGCTTCCAGGAGAGAAGAACACAGTAATTCGAAAGATAATCTAGTGATATTTCTTACGTTAAAATCCAAATTTCTTGTACATCAAAAATTACAGTCACAGAAATATATATGAGAAATATTTGAAATATGAATTGTGACCAAGGCAAAACTATTTCTTATACACTGTTCCAGAGAGAAACCTAGTGCAAGGGAAAGCAGACCTAGCTGATCAATTGTTAGTAGTCTGTTAGTATATTTAGCATATTTATATCATTCCCCTTTGTAGAAAGTTGTTAGTCAAAAACGAACTGTCTGGTGCCTTGAAGCATTCCTAATGTGTAGATGAAATATTACCAGAGTGAGTTTATGTATTAGCACACTCTTTCCTTGGTGTTATTCCATAATTAATGCCCAAAGTTCAGAGCAAAGAGTACACAGCGAGAACCCAACTTAGCAAATGTATCCTCAACCCTGTGCACACACTTCCATGACTCACTATGAGCAAATTTAATAAGATATCCCAGACATTTTGCAGATACAGGTGACACAAAAAGCTGAACTATTCATTACCGTGACCTATTAGCTAAACAGTTTGCTAGTATAACCACTTAGGATGCAAATGACATAACACAAAAAACTTTTCCATGTTTTCACGTAGAAGGATCAAGAAATTAGGACCAGTGTCATTTACGAAGCCCTCTAACAAGTTATCCAAGCATCAGAATCTGAAAAGGACAAGAACATTTTTAAAGCCCTTTTTATTAAAATAGTTCAGTATCTCTATCAGTGTAAATACACACACGTACATATACACACACCCCTAACTTTTGTTAGTTATGGGACACCAACCTTATTTTTTGCAGCATGCTATGAAAAGTGCCCAGTCTTGCAAACATTTGTGCTTAGACAGAAGAGACAGGCTACTTGTGAATGTCTGAACCTCATGTTAGATTTCCACTGGTTTCATACAGACATGACCTCAATTCAGGAGCTAACAGCATTCAGTGCAGCTTCTTCATTAGAGAACTCTCAAGACCAGCATTTGCAATACAGCCCAGTGCAAGCCAGCAGTCAGTCAGTCCTCTTCCATGAACACTGCCATACAAAGCCATTCCTTGTTGGAAGGTATTGTAATTGATGGCCATCAATGGAGGCAAAGCACAATAGACAGCTTAAATGACTTCTTGAATGCTGTATACTCTGCTGTATCCGGAAGTCATTAAGAAACCATCAACCATGGCTTCCCAGGTAGCCCAAATGAATGGAAAAAAGAACAGGAAATGGGGAGGGAAGACAATTTGAAAACTGCCATAACAAAGAAGACCAGGCAGATGCAAAGGGAGAGGAAGCCTTTGAATATTAATAAGTGACCCAAATCAAACTTCAATCCGGCACTGACAAACAGATCTAGCAAATTCGTGAAGCCACTCTCAGTCCTTAAAACGAAGTGCAGACACACTTATTCATTCAGAATGGCAGGACCCGGCAGAGATCAAGAGTGATGCAAATGTGTCACGTTCCAAATGGCTGGATGCACGCGGATCAGTCCCTGGGGACTCAGGAGTACCTTACTAGACCACTTGGTTGCTTCTTGATGCAGAGACTGAGCAGCAGCCAGAATGGGCTGGTTAACGGGCTGATTGGTTGGCATTAACAGCAGCTCAGGCTCGTAATCATCTTCAATGTCATAGGGGAGAGTGAATTCAACATCTGCATCATCCTCCTCATCTATATCTACACCAGCCTCAGCCGCTTCATTAATCACAGTCACATCAGGCTTTGCAGGTGGCAGCAAGGGTGGAGAAACAGGGGACAGTTAGTACAAGAAGCAGAATTTGGTAGAAGAGCACAAACTGAGCAGTTTTAGTGACCAAAACATCCTCTTGGCCTCTCAGGATCTGACAAGGCAGCTCTACGATCAGGTCAGGGGGAGAAGGGGAAGGAATATGAGATTAGCAGAAAGAAACAAACATTTCACCTGTGAACCAAAGATACCAAAAATATTAAGAAGTTACAATTCAAATATGCAAATATTCAAAAATTCATCTGGGCATACGGCTTCTACAGACAGAGGCTGACTCACAGAACAACATTTTTCTGGCAAGACAGTGGTAAAACAAGTGGATTTTCTCTTTCAATGAGAAGAAAGAAGCACAGAAGCAGGCACAGCAGCTGATGACTGTGGGTTTTGTGCACAGAGAAAGCTTTGTATGGAAACTTGTTCATATATGTGATAAGAGGAGACAGCAGCAGGAGCACAGAAAAACCACTGACACTGCTTGTTGTAGAGTAAAAAAAAAAAAAAAGAGATAGGATGGGAAATGCTGTAGAAGTGAGCACTGACATTTCACAGAGAACATGTAAAAGAGCAAACTGGGTTATGGAAAGAGGAGGTGATATTGGATGTTATGAACACCATGAATATTACAGTTCTTAAAAAAGATTGAAACAGAATTAGTAAAATAAGAGGATTATGAAACATATGATACTGTTTTGCCACTATACGTTGTATCCATTACCTTCAAAGAAAAAGAAAAAGGATTCAAGCAAATATATTGTGTTAGGGTAGATCAAGGAAGAGGTGATTATTAACACAGCAGTATTTAAACACGAAAATAACCTACAAATTTACAAACTGTATTTTATCACACTTTACTTTAGTTGAAGAAAGTCAAGGTACCCTTACCAAAAACTGAGCATTTTCAACTGTGTTTTGCTTAAGATATGGCCTTTTATTGAAAAAAAAAAAAAAAAAAACCAAAACAAAAACAAAACAAAAAAAAACCACGAACCAAAAAAACCCAAACACATCTACACCAACAAAAACATGCAAGTTTTAGAAGTGGTAACTTTTACATAAGGCCAAACCAACCTTCAAAGGCAGCTCATATTTAAGTCTTAATCTAATGAAAAGTTTCCAAATATCCCACATTCAATGATTTATCCAAATTAGAGGGAAAGGCAGGGAAAACTAAAGCAATAGACATTGTTTGGTTTGTGCTCCATGATAGAAATGGAGTACATGAAAGCCCAGAAAACCACTCAGTGAAGAGGAGTTTTTGTAAAGAAGGAGAAAAAAGAAATAGATTTTAATTCTTACAAGAGTGACAGATGTTATCAACATTTTTTTAAGACTATACTTGTTCATCCCCACACGCTTTTCTACAGGTGAAGTACCTTACCTTAGTAGACTAAAGTAATTCAGCAAAAGAGCAAAAGATAGCTGACACTGTCCATTGTAATTTAGTATGAAGAAGTCCTTATATTTCTGTCTTTCCAGGTTTAACCCACATTCCTCATCAACACTGTCCTCAATCCCTCTTCCACCCGATAAAGCGACTTCAGAAACTACAGAAGTGTTTTTAAAACTTATTCCCCTAAAACACTGTCAGAATAACTGAATTTCTATTGCTAAACTGGTACTGCTAAAAACGATTTAGAAGGACAATTGCTGGTTTGTTGGTCTCCAGTTAGAGAAACAGCAATGAAAATAGTGTTTTATAACTTAAAGTCACTAAGCTTAGATCTCTTTCATAATCAGCAAGGAGTTTTAAGTTCTGCTGCTTGGCTTTGATAAATATTTTAACGGTTGTGCTACTTAATTTAGAAGGCATATATATAGGGAATTTAGTATATGTATGGTAAAAGCATTTTATTACCCACTCTGTATTGTTAAGTTACCCATTTTGGGATTCCAGCTACCTTCTGAGATGAACAATACATTCCAGGACTGTCCCTTCAGTAATATAAAATGTGTTTGCTATATCCAGAAGCATGGGGGAAATAGAGCCTTTAATTCTGGGGCAGAGACATCAAGCAGATTTGCAGAACTTCTTTTGTATTTTATCTGTACTTCCAGAACAGATGTTCCTTAAGGCCCAAGCATTAGTGGCTCTCTAGGCAATACTAGCAGCAAGGATCACAAACAGCTTAGCATACAAGGCATATTTGTGTTCCCAGGGGTACGTTAATAAAGCATTCTAGCAATTCGAAGTATTATAGGAATTGACCCTAGTTCACTTTGAACTTGAAACTTAATTCCTCCTTCTGCAGTATTTTTACTATTTGGTCTATGGACGACTCTGTCATAATACAACTGAACTTGGACAAAATACAGAGGTAGTAAAAACAGAATATAATCCTTTTGGTGCACAACACAACAACTTCTTACCTTGCTAGACCATTTCCGGGCTTCATCATGCAACTGTCTGGCAGCCATCATCATGGGCTGATTAATTGCTTCTCCTGCTTTCTGCTCTGGGAACTCTTCATCCTTTTCTTCAGGTGGTGGTGGTCTGGGCGGGGGAACCTCACCTTCTGGAAGCGGTGGTTTTGGAGGAGCAAGCTCATCAGTCAGCTAAGGAAGGCAAAAATCTTATTCAGTGCAAGGCAACAGTACAGAGATTGAGTAAAGGTGGTGTCATGGCAAGACAGGATTGTATGGACTCAAACCTTTTTCCAGATTTTCAAGTGTATCCTGTTAAAGAAAATACCATGTTTTAATCTTTTCTTTTGAATGCTGGATTGGTATTTTTTAGACTTGAGGCTACTTGCATGCATGGCTGGCCTGACAATACCTTTTATTTCTAAGGAATAAAAATATACTTAAGTAATTTCAGCGTGTAATCCACACATCAGTGACAACTGTGTATTTTACTACAAACTATTGTACTTACATGAAGGTGCTCAAGGTCAGGAGGAGGAGGGGGAAAATCTGGTTCCTGAGGCTGGAAGGCTTCTCTGACTTTGGCCACAGCTCCCAGAATTCTGTATCCAGAATCCAAGAAACTCTTCTGCAAACCTGAACAAAAAGCCCAGTACCAGTTTAACAGCATTTGGTAATATTCAGAACACTACACCCAAAATGTACTCTCTATAATATACTCTGCCAAGTACGCTTATATGTGTGTTTAAAAACTACCAAATTGTTTACAGTGGACTTGCACATTTAAAGTGTTAGTGTCGTACGCAACATGCATAAAATAGGCTGAGTAACAGTCACTATCAATTACCAAAGTAATTCCCTGCACAACTTTTAGAATCAAAGACATTATGTTAAGTTTTCTTATATAAAGTAGTACTACTTAAAACTAGTAACAAGTACTTCTAATCAAGATTATGAAATCACATATCAAACTAAAATGATGAATCCTTTTTCCCTTGAATATGCCTTTGACTGCATTTGAAAAGAGCAGGATTCAGCAGTTAGTGGTGTGACCTTGATTTCATCATTCTGTGAGATTTAAGTGTATACAATATTTGCATAAAAGAGGACACAGCTGTATAAGGAAAAATGAGCACTAGTTCACATCACCCTCAGTCAGTAAACATTTTAAATTAGTACATTTTAAATTAGCTGACTGAATCCTTACCAGGATCAGAAATGTTTCCTGCCACAGCTTTAGCATCCATTACCATCGGTGATATAGTTTTGCTTAGCTCATCAGAGGCTGCTTTAACAGCCTCCCGAAATTTAGGGTCTTCTGAATTTTCCACCTCCCGCTTTGCCACCAGCAGGATGCGGTTTGCTCGTCTTGCAATGCTGGTGGCACCAGCTACCAGCATCTGAGGCTGCATGTTGGCCATTGCAACTTTACATTTATCAAGATCTTTCTTAATAGCCTCTTCTGATGCATCCAACAGAGATTTAGTGTCTATGGCTTCATCCACCAATCCTGAAATAAAAGTTAAAACACATCAATATTCTCCTTTCATCTGTGGAAAGGGATACCTGGTATTCCATGGACAGTTCACAACCAGAAAAGTAATAATTTTAAAATTGGGGTGTGGGGAAGAGCAGAAGAGGGCATGGAAATTAGACTGAATGTACTACAGCAGATACACTTCTGGTTATGTGGTACCCCTGTCACAGCAGCCATGGTGAAGCTTGCTAATCACATCCCAAGCTCTTACTCATCTACCATGGAACGTTGTTTCAGTCAAGAAATGGTTTATACAGCATATGCAGCAGAGATTCCTTCCTCCCACCAAATTTCCTTAAGCATATTCAGTACTTTTTGTACCTCTCCCATCCATTCAAAAGGAAATAACCCTCTGCTGTGCTTTTACATAGGGGTGATGCATAGTGACAAAGCAGTAGGATTTACAATACCCACAATTTAATCACTGGGATAGAGAAGGAAGTAGTATACAGTCAGGTGTTTAGTAGATCAGTGCAAAGGATCTGCGCTTGGGAAGGACTGAAACATTTCAGTGTCTCAGCAAGATTCAACAGATCAGTAGCTTTGCTTTATTCACTGCATTCATCAAGCTGTAACAACATTTTGAACGTGTTTTCTTACTCTCACTTATCTGTCCTATTTCAACATGCCAAGATTATACAGAAAAAACCTCAGTTGTCACAATGATATACTGCTGGAAGAGCAATTGCAATAAAAAGTAACAGTATTCTGGTTTTCCTACAAAAGACCTAAAGGGACATTTGCTCCCCTCAGCTCAGTATTAACACATAAGAAGCCAGCTGTTTTGCATATGCTGTAACATATACATATTCCTCAAGTCAGAGAGCACATTCCCATTTCTCTTATTTTTAATCAGTCATTACTCTTATGCTTGTTTCATCAATCCAAACACAATGGAGAAAGATCTATACAGGCTAGTTAGCCACAGGTAGGGTCTTCAAAATTCCTACTTTACCTGTCATTTTTTCTACATTATCAATCCACTGGTTTTTCATGGTCTCAAAATGTTCATAAGCAGCTTGATTTCCAGGATTTCTCAGGAGGATACGAGCAGCTGATACTACCTGCCAATGGAAAACATTTTTAATGATCCGTATATATCAACATCACGCATTCTTGAAAATGATTTGTTTTTTCAAGACTGGATGTGTAGCTCCTCATTTGAAATACTGGTTCATAAATTCTAGTGCAACGTCCAGCTGCTTGAAGATCTACAGTACTTCTGGAATTTGTTGGCACAAATACTTTTTTCTGGAACTTCCATTACATACTAATATATCATACGAACAACTCTTGAAAGCACTAAAGTACAATATTTATTACACTACCAAAATTTGAGGTGCATGCTAGAGCTTTTTTTTTAACTCTTACGTATTTTACTAAGCCTCAAAATCATTTTAAGTCTAAGTCATAGACATTTCTGTCAAAAGTTGAAGAGTAAGGTATGTAATTTCATCAGTTTGTTCTACTTGGTATCATATATATAAATATTTGCCATTCTTCTTTTAAGAGTGTCAGCACTATGCTCCTTGCTGGTATTAACATGAAGAGGAGAAGCATAAGGAAAATTGCACAGAAGTCATCCCCAGCCCTTTTAACAGCCCTTCCAGTCCAAGGAAACCAACCTGTGGGGTAAGTTCCCTTGCTGATTTCACTGTTGCCTGAATGCCCTCCACAGTAGTTTTATTTGCAGTTCCAACTGCAGCTGCTTTTTCTGCTGTAGCTCCCAGTTTAGCAGCATGGTTTTCAAAGTTTGCTGCTCTTTCATCAAACACCTGGTTGTCAAAAGAGAAAACACATTATAAAAAAAAGCCCAAACCTTCCTAACAGAATGCACAATTTCTTCAAAGTGTCAGAGACACCTTCATAACATCCATACTTAATTCATCCTCAGAGGATGCAAGAGGACACAAAAGCTTTGAAGGTGTTTAATTTTTTTCTTTATCCCTACATTACTGGACTTGCTTCTTTACTAACTCAGCTGGGCAACCAAGGATACATATATACTTCACAGCTTTGAGGTATTAAGTTCAATTATTCCTGATGACTGCTTTGTCATACATACAAATACTATGTTAAAACTATTTTAGCTCATAGAGATTAATCTTCAAATCTATAATCCAAAAGTAACTATATTTTGAAGACAAAAATAAGGGAGTTTACCCTAAAAATTGAAGTTTCACCCTGGAAAAAGATTCCCTCCTTTCACAGTCCTTTCAAGGAACAGAATACTTTGACAGAAAGCTATCCTGTCATAAAGCTGAATTCTCCAAGGCCAAGGGGAATCATTTTAATCCCATTTAAAACAAACTAGACAAACAGAGCTGCCACACACAGTTTTAGATACTTCACAGGCACGCAGTAGCTTTGAAGTATGGGAAACAATATCCAGGAAGAGAACGGGTTGAATCTGTTGATAAATCCTGGTATGAATTTGACTGCTGTAATCAGGTCATGTAATGCTGAGATATAAAATCCACTAACTAATGTGTCAGCAGTTTTTGCACAAGAATTTTCAGCCAGCTGAAGGCAATGTGATACCAACGGCATGAGGAGAAATCTTTGCCATTTACTGAAGTAAGGGACAACAGTTTTCAGGTATATACAATTCACAGTCTCCAAGAGTCCAGAGACAAATCTGTATACTAATCATTATGCTGTCAAAATTAGTAAATATGTATCACAAACCTGAGAAAAAAAATACCAATTCATGTTTCAGAACACTGGTTTATTTTTCAAAATACCAATTCAGGTAAAATTAAAGAATAAGTGAAGCTTCCCATGGGAAGGAAAAGACCACCTGGGTATACTTGCCTCATCTCTGTTGGGAGCATCAGAGGGAGCAGTAGCTGCAACTGCTAACAGTTTAATAGGAGTTGTGGTGTCACTAAAGACATCAGAAACTTCCTGGGTCATTGCCTCTTGCATCCGTGTTTTAAGATCCTTAAAATACAGGAAAATTATTGGCATATGATACAGGGATATAAAGTTTGTAGGGATTCAAATCCCTCTCTTGTGAAAAAAAGCCCCTTCCAATAGCAGACATTAAGATAAAATAACCTTAAAATAATGATTAATTACCTTCTACATAATTTGAAATACACGAAGCTTACATACTATTCCTAGAAGCAGCATTAGAAGCTTTGAACAGCACCATTTGAGATCTTGCCCCTCAAATTTGCAATGCTAGCCCACTATATGCTTTTAAAAGAGACTTCCATTTTTCCTACTAAATTGTTCATTTGGAATAACCCCTACAGCATGATAATAAGGTCTTCGTAGAAAGTTTGATTTAAACATCTCAGCTAAACCAACAGGTTTTCTGGAGCACTTTCCCTTTTATTGATGCCTCACACACACAAGCCCTTGGTCAGAAGAGTGCAGGTACTTCAGTATATGACGTGCTTGCCTGCAGGAGAGCAGACTGTTACCTTCAGTGAGTCCTGAAGCTGGGCAGCAACTGCCCTGGCCTGAGGAGACTCCCCCTCCCCTCTGGCAGCGAGGTCAGCGAGCTGAGCAGCCAGCTGGTCCACACGGTCACACTTGGCAAGCAGGTCTTGCCGGTAAGGTCCCATCATGACGTTGGCTAAACGGCGACCTTCTGCAACCAGACCCCGGATTGCTGCCTGGCCTACAGGGAGCAAGGCGCCTTGTATCAGCACACAGTGGAACAACATACTGAATGTACAAATCACATGCACCATGAAGTGTTGATACATATACATCCAAGTTCTTGGGTTTTTAAGGTGGTGGAAAAGATCTTCTGCAGTTTATCATTGACTAATTGCAATTCAAACCCACAGAGGAATTCAACTCTCTCCAGTTTCTTTTTGCTTAATTCAGCAACTTTGGCTCAAGATGCATCCTTTTTAACTAGGGTGGTCTGACTGAAGTTAACCACAGGTATTTCTACATAATCTGTTAACTCCAATAGAAAGCACTTGCAAATTCCAAGTACTGCAATTCATCCCCAAATCATTAGAAGATGAGTAGCAGAAGCCAGAGGAAAAGCCAAGTAGAAAAAAAAATAAAAACAGCAGAATGCTCCCTCCCAGAATTCCAGAAACCATGGGTAAGAAGTGTCAAGTATCTTGGATTGGAGGGGATGGAGGGAGTAGGGAACACCTTACAAAGACTCTGCAGTGGCTCATGTGTTTATAAAATAAAATACATATTCTGCCTTTATTCTATTTCAGAGTTCAGTTTGTGTTGGAGCACTGCCTTGGGTTACCAGCAAACCCACGGGGTTATTTGTAACATGGTCCCTACTACTGCAGAAAACACTGAAGTATTTTACCATTAGTATAGCACTGAAAACATTAGGCCAAATTCTACCAAAAGTGCTGTCCAGACTGAGAACAGAACATATTTGATTTATATTCTTAATATATCTTAATATACCCTGCCAAGTGCCAGTGTAAGTGAAAGACATTTAAATGAAAAAATGAAAACAATGACATCATGTTACAACTAGAATTTTCTTTATTAAACTACAAACATTAAAGTTATGGGATGCCACATCTTGCATCTCTACACACATTTTTGTCATACATATTACTCCAGCATTTCATTAAACTGACTGTTGAAAAACTTCAGTTCTTCAGCAAGCCCCCAGTACATATGTAAGCCTCATGATTTATTAGGTCATTAGACTTCAAAGGGGATTTAAAAAATAAACTAAAAATAACAAAAAATAAACTAAAAATAACAAAAATTAGGTTTAGGTTTGGGGTTTTTTTGAGCGAACCACCTCACCTGACAGGTTATTACGTTCAAGAAAAACATCAAAATTAGGACGGTTTCAGCAACTGTCAAAACATCTCACGACACCTATCTACCACCTACTCATTCATCTCATTCTGTATGCAGCTTGCTCATCAGAAAGTGCCAAAACATGGAACCCCATTATTCTGTCTAAAATGTTTCCTTTAAATTTAGACTTCACCAGTGTCCAAGCTATCAACATCATTCAATCTTTAGTTCAAGGATCTGTCATTGGTTATTCACACAACAGAATTTATCTGGACAGATGGGGAGAAGTGTTAGTAAGAGGTATTAAAGGTTTGCAGTTATACCACTTCTCATAAGGCGTGCTTCCAGTCATTGGGATCAGCTGGACTGTTCAGACTTTAATGCTGTGGAAAAAACTACTCAATCCAGTTTGCAAGCTTCATGTATCTACTTGCAATAACATCAGGAGAAGATAAACAAGAAATTTCTGAAATGGTTCACAATATGCTCTCAGTACAGCAACTTCTGAACCACAGTGATATACTCACTGACAGCATACTTAGATTATCAGATCCTGGGCATTCTCCTCAGATAACTCAGAAACCATACAAGAAGTGATATTTTTAGCTCAGGTTTATGAATGTTTTTCTCTTCTCTGAAGGACTTAATTACTCAATTTGCTGAAGTAGGTATAAATGCAAATTCAAGATACTATATTTGCATAATAAGAGCAAGGAGCAGTCTGTCTTTGTGTGCTGTACAGAAAAAGTTCTATTCTTTAGGAATGAATAGGAAAGTTGTTCTTTCCAGAACACAAAGAGAATCACAGGCCAGCCTGGGTCTATAATTTTGCAGCCAGGAGCTGGCTATAAATCTCCAAGTCTCCACATCAGTGACAAGTCAATGCATCCTCAGCATCTCATAATTTGTTTCCACCACAAAAATTACTAACAATTAATTGTAAAACTGGTGAGGGAGAGGGGGGAAGAACACATGGAAACACTTACCTACTCCCCGATCAGCAACTGTAGGATTGTCTATCCACCTTTGGGCTTGTTCAATCTTGCCCTCCAAATGGACAGCTGCTTTAACTGGCCTAGTGTTTGCCACAGCCCTGTTTGTTTTGGACTGTAAATTCTGAAGTGATGTAGCTATTTGCTTAGCCAATGCACGGGCCTCAGGAGAGTCACCTTTCCCACTAAGCATTTAAAAAAAAAAAGCATACTCGTATAAAGATCATTTATAGAAAGTCTCAAATTCAGCAGGAAGACACAATGAAAGTTACTTCAACTTTTTAAATAAGGTTAAATTTGACACTGGAGTTGAGACTCGGAGGAGCAATTCCCTGCTGTGGTACCTGGATATTACACACGTTCAACACAGCACCAAGGTGGGGGAAGGCATAGTACTGTCCTTGCCAAAACTGATGTATGACTTGATTTCCCATATTGATGGCTGTCTTATGAGCAACTACAATAATGCCATACAGATTACCATCAGAAAAGCAAGCAGCTATAGGCTGAAGGCTATACATAAACTTGACAAGAGGTAGCACATTTAGCTGCAGCAGCTAAAGCTCAAGAAAAACTCAATTAAAGCATCTAACTAATGAAGCAAGAAAAATATTTATCTCCATATTGCAACTGGCCTTAGATGAAGATCACAATTCATACAATAATGATTTCTCCTCTTCCAGTCTCAAGCAACCTCTTTGTAGAACTGATATAGGACTATAATTTCTGAAAGTCTTATCTTTTATACAGTTTGCAGTTACAGCTTAGAACACTGATGGAAGTGGTAGATATTCCACCTTGACATTTAGTAAACTGCTTCGCAAAAAACAGGGGCGACATCTGCCTGTATAAACAAACTTCAATTTCACATTACCTCATTGTTTTGACAGTAGAGATGAGTTCACTTTTGGCTTCAGTTTGCTCATCAAATATTCCATAGGCAGTAGAAAGAAAATATTTCTAGATAATACATCTTCAGTTACTCTTTATTTCCTTTTGAAGAAGCTAGTGCCAGCTGGCTTTTTCTTTTATTTTAATCATCATTAATCCAATTAATCATCAATATTCTGATCTTGCTCAGCATTGTGAATGGAAAATGATAGTAATTCCAATAAATTAATGGCAGTAAAACTAATACGTACTGTCGTCGCAGATCTGACAACTTGGCTGTCAAAGCAGAGATTTCCCCCAAGGAACGAAGGATATCATCTCTTTCTTTAGGCTCCTCACATAGTTCTGCAACTTTCCTTGCTTCAGCCATAATTCCCCGGATATGTTCTTCTCCTTCACTGCCCCCGTTAGGATCTGCAAGCCAATTCTTAATACAAAGAAGTCGTGTACAGGTGAAGACAAACAATATTATTTCTATAGATGCTTTAAAAAAACCAAATATCAATACAGCTTTCAAAATTTTATTTAAGAGAAAATACTTCTGAAAAGCAATTTCCGTTTATTAGATACCATGAAGTTACTCTATGGTCTGACAGTTCTCCTGTTTTGAGAAAGACATCAAACCAGGTAAGATCTACCAAAGAGTTTACATTCGCTCTCTCCCTTCAACATTTGCCAGCAGTACTTTCAGAAGTAAAATTTAACTAGTGCCTTTATGGACTGATAATCTGGCTTTCAGAAAAAAAACCCAGATGCTCTTGAGCCCACTGAGGCATGCTTTACAGAGCTCTTCCTAAAGTGCCCCATTACCATTTCATTTGATAAATATGTAATATTAATTTATCTCTATTTATATATTGATAATTATATACACATTTAGATAAGGTATATATAGCATGTTTAGTTAATGACCATCATAGTCGTCACTGGGTAACAAACTGACCATTGAGGGATATAAAGTTTCAAAAATAAAGGATCAATTAAAAGAAAATGCAGTTTCATTAACATTTTTTCACTTTTGTCATAAATATTAAGTTCTAAATCTTAGATTCCACTGTCAGACAGAACCCAAAGAAAGGGCTCTAATTTTATCCATAACTCTGTGCAGTCAAACTCCTCTACTCTTTTGTTTAATAAGTTTACATGCAAATTTAGGGCGTTCCATCATTTTAACTTATTAATTTTTAGTAATGCCAAAAAAGTTACCAAAAAAGGTCTCAAACTGTCGCAAAACTCACATATAATTATTATATATATATATTATATATATAACTCAGTATAAATTACTGAATTTAAGATTTTTCACTGTCAAAACAAGTACCCCTTATGTATTATTCCAATTAAGTTTTGTTTTGGAAACAACTACAGTAGGTCAGAATAGCAGCTCTAACAGCAGTAATGTCATTACGTTCTGAAGTATTTATTAAATCACTGGTGGTACCTGAGCAGCATCAATCTTCTTAGCAATTGCCTGCTTAGAGTTTGTCATGGCCTCCAGCTTGCGGGCTGCATTCTCCACTTTTGCAGTGAGCAAGTCCAGACCTTGGGACACCTGCTGTGCTTTCTGCATAGCCATGGGAGTGCCACCCTGTCCTCTGCCCAAGACAAAAAGAGCACCAGATTCAGCTCAGGACTGAAAAAAAAGCTCTTTTCTACTGAAGAGGCAACAAAAATTGCTTATGAGCACTCACAGCAATTATTACAACAGATACAGTATTTAATCAGATTCCCCCCCACCCCAAAGGAAACAAAAAGTTATTGAGGATAACAGAAGACATAACAACTAAGTTTATTTTCTCTATTTCAGAATGTGACATTTAGCATCCTCAGAAGAATAAACATTTTTCAAGTGTCACAAAGTAAGGCTATTTATGGATACAGTGGTATTAAAGCACACAGGACAAAGCCTCTTATCTCCTCATTTATAGACTGTTGCAAAGGGTCAGAATCTGCACGAGTTATGTCTCCCCACACCTAAGTGAGGACAGCAAGTCAGTAAGTGAAAATAAAACATCTTAGCTGCCTCAGTCATGTTGACCAGGTAGATTAAAGGTTACAGGCTCTTGGTAAGAGATCTTAAAGAAGATGAGATGCTGAGAAGGATGCTAACAAGACAAATTTACAGGGCTGTAGAAAACAATTTACAGCACTACCACTGTTTGTTCAAATACTTAGGAGTTAGAAGTTGGATAGAAAGATTACCTAGATCCATATGCCTGAGCATGTTTGTTTGCATGAGAAATCTCATACTCTTCCAAAATCAGCTGGCTACTGGAAAGCTCTGTTTGCACATTAACTTAATCAAACTCCTAACTTTTAAAAGACTATAGTAAGTGGAAGGATGACAAGCTGCTGAGATGCTGAGATGTATTTACACTGTCAGGCCAGAGTTCCAAGAATTGTACATCATACAAAGCTGATGCCAGCCACTGCTTTGCAAGAAGAATAAGAGTTTTGCCTGTTTTCTAACGTTGACAAAAAACTGATGCAAATCAGATCTTAAATTCTTATCCACTACCACTATTACAGCTAATATACATCACTTCAATGACAATCTAACCCGTATTTCTGAATTTTGGCCTTTATATAGCAAACTAATAACTCTTCCTGGAAACTATTTCAAGCTTGTGTACATATCACTGCAACACTTCAGAGCTGAGTAGTCTATGGATTTAAAGTGACAGCAGGGAATTCTCATTCTTGAAGTGACTCAAAACACAGCTCTCCAAATAATTTGCATTTGATCACTTCCTGCACTTCACTGGGGCCTTAAACCTTTTTTTCATTATTTTTTAAGTTTTATTTTAAATAAAACACTCAAGACTTCTGTTGCTTTTTCAAACAATTTGAAAGATTCATTAACATTAAGGAGAAATATTATACCATTAAACTACTACCTGTATCCTTAATGGATCACAATGAATAGCTTTCTGGATGTGGTATTTTTGCAGGGTGGGGAAGAGTATTACAACAAAATAAAGAAACCAATATGTTAGAGCACTCTAGCTTAACAATTTACTACCTTGATAAGCAGCTGAAAAATTCCTTACACTCAAAGGAAACTGGGTTACAGTGACCAAACTACATGGAAGAGTTATTTCTTAGCTCGTTGTCATTATGCCTTTACAAAGGAATATTAGATTTCCTATTTTCTGGCAAAAGAAAAAAAGGCCATAGTATCCAGTATAAAAAAATATAGTAAAGAGATTCATCAATTGCCTAAAACCAAAACCCATGAAATTCAAAAACACCACTGTGAAAGCAAAACTAATTTCTAATGAGGAAGCAGAAAACTGATAAACAGGCTAAACAAAACAGGTTAAATAAAACTAAACAGGTTAAATAAAACTCTATGCAAGAAACACTTCTGTTCGAAGTGCAGCACAATTTACCAGTGACTGATAAACAATAACTACCACACATGGTCTAACATCCCAATAAACACCTAGAATATTCAAGTATGTTACAGTAATTGGGGTATATCCTCTGGAGGACAGACTTAATAGTAGATTTTAAAACTTCATTTCTGCCTAATTTGGAGGAAAGTTATGGGTTTGACGTTAAGCAAACTCTGAATTATCTAGCTGAGCAATTCTGATCATTGCATTATATAATGAACATTTCACTTACTAAAACATACTATTCAGAAGAGACTGAAGGAAAAAAGGCAAAATACAGATTAGGAAGTGACACAACTGCAAGTTCAGAAAAAACAGTTTAATAGTACTGGAAAACTGTCCATCCAAAGTAACAGATTTACCTAGCTCGCAGGTCAGCCAGTTGGTCAGTCATCTGCCCCAGAGTTTTGCATGTTCCCAGAATCTCTCTGCGTTCTTTGCCTGCACACAGTTCTCCTGCTTTTCCAGCTTCATCAAGGATCTGCCTTATTGCTTGCTCACCAGCATCCCCTAAGATGCAGAGTCAGTTAGTACAACAAACAAGCCGTTCCTTGACATGTATGAGTAAACTACTAAAGTCACCATGTCACAACACATTAAGCGCATTGTGTTCAGCTGTGAAAATACATTTATTGAAAAACCATGAGATAGACACCAAAACCCAACAATTCACATCCAACTTTTACAACTGTATTATTTTGGCTTTGATTTCAGAGGAAGTCATTCCAATAAGGTCTTTCCAAGTCCAAATGGAAAGGTCTC
Source organism: Pachyramphus minor (assembly GCA_013397135.1). Classification (NCBI taxonomy): domain Eukaryota; kingdom Metazoa; phylum Chordata; class Aves; order Passeriformes; family Tyrannidae; genus Pachyramphus; species Pachyramphus minor. The sequence continues at coordinate 366,217 of VYXB01002818.1, forward strand.
TATCCAGCTTTATTTACTTTAAAGACACATAGAAAGGCAAACCTCTTATATAAGTAAACATGATTGCAATTCGAGTATTTATGACAGATTTTCATGTTAAAATTTTATGTCAAGACTGAAAAACATGTAAAGAGACTCTATTAGGCAAATCTAAAATTATACAGATTTGAAAATAAAAAGGAGGGATTTCAAACATTACCAATGACTGCAATTAAGCACTGTTCAATAAAGGAATAAATACAGGCCCCTTCAGAATGAACCACTATGTATAGGTTAACAATGCTTAAAGACAATTTTGCCTCAAACAACAGAAATATAAGACCTTTAAAAATGAAAATACTTTATGCTGTTATTTTTTTTTTATATTACCTGGAGGTGCATTTGGATCTCTCAGCCAACCTTTTGCCTGATTCATCTTTGAATCTATTAAGGCTAACGCTCTTTTCATGGCTTCAGTGTCCTTTACAAAAAATAAACCACCAAAATGAATCTCAAAAAAACCCCAATGCACAAATAATCAAAACAACCAAAGCAGTCAAAGGTTCTAGAAAGCAGAGTCTACTTACAGAAACACATTCGTATAAGCAGCTCAAAACCGATTTTCAAACTAGCAGGTCATAATCACTTCTTTCCAATTAGGACAGACATTTTCATTTCACTCAAAATGCAAAAAATACGCATGCAATTTTAGTGACTTTTCTATTCCTTCATTTAATAGTGTTTTAATTTCTAAAGATGGAGCTCTAATAAGCACGTCCTGGAGTTAGTTCCCTTTTTTTCTTACTGTACATCAGGGCACATAGAAAAGTTACATAATTAGAGTAAACGTTTCAGAAATGGAAATTGGACAGTTAATTTTACTACTTACTTCAGTGTAAGAGGCTGCACATTTGCATTTTTCACCTGCGCTGCTGCTTTAAGTCAAACAATTGCTGTTCGCAAAAAAATAGATTACCAGCTAATTCCTGAAATTCTCAGATAGGGAATTAAATGCTTTCAGAGAGAGGCACATGTATTTACATGTGGTTGTTTTAAACTCTGAACTGTCTGACAGAAGCATCAAAGCTGCTGCTTCTTTCACTATTCTGCCACTATTACACAACACTTGACTCCAGGACATAAAACCACCCAGTTGTAATTTCTTCACATACTCTGTTTATTGTTCATGTGCTATCTCTCCACTAGAGGCCACAAGTTTTCCATCTTACACACATGGAAGGACAGTGAAAATAGAAACAAGTACCTTAAGTAAAAACTTGGAAAAAAGACAAAATAGCTTTTTACCACACGCGTCATTGAAATAATTTGAAATGCATCTAACATATACAGATGACAAAAAGAAGCCTGGCTCTTGCCCCATTATCTGAATTTGACTGTCCATGTCCAATTCTTACAAAGAAGAGCCTACAATAATGATTAATATCTGGTATAGCACATGGTATCCTGACAACACTAAAGAAATGTCACATTTTTGTGGAGTTGTTCATTCTGTATGCTTAGTCTCAAAGACACAACACTGTAAACATTTTGGCATTTTCATTCAGGCATCTTGGTCTGTCAGCAATTCGGAAGGTGCTATGATATAAGTCAGCAACCAACTTTCTAAAATGTCCTGTGACACTGCTGAATATTTTTAAAGGCTCTTGAATCACAGACAGAGACAGCACTAAAAGCAGAATTATTTTCAGCTGGATGATTGGTTCTCAAATCTAGAAACTGAATCTCAAATCTTAGTTGGGACTTCTTTGAAAAAACTTCAGGAAAGGTAGGATATGCAGCTAAGTGGTGGGAGGTGGGCACATTCTTTTAAAAGTCACCTTCTCTACAGTTTGAGACTTGTGCATTTACTGTATGACAAGAGACAAGTAAATATTCACTGAAGTCTTGAAATGTATGTTACAGTTTTCTGATGTTTTATATATGGGCTGAAGCCACTTGACTTTGAAATGAATGGCCTACTGCAGGCCCGTCTACCCAGAAACAATCTGAAACAAAGAACCCACTGAATTTTTAAAGAGGCAACAGATGTTGCTTATTGTGTTGATGAGATGATAGGTGTGGGCTGAGAAAAGGAGTATGTTAGGAAAACTGTCTTTGCCCCTCCCTTTTCACTCAGGCTTTTGTGTTGTCTCAGCGCCTGAAGAGTTGCAGTTTCAGCAAAATTATACAGAAGCCCCTAAATCTAAAGTCTTATATCTGAGGAAAAAATCATGAGTATTTTAGATTTTTCCCTCATGAATTGATAATTGCTAGAACTACCCAAGCGGTAACAGGATCCATCTGCCCTGTCATATGAAGGCTAGATAACTGGATTGCTCTGCAGTGTAAGTCTTGCTATCCTGTATATGCCTCTGTACTCACATTTGCAAAACACTGTCCCCTTTCCCTATTTAAAAAATCTGGTGAAATCCTGGTGTAGCAGTTGAAGTGTTTCAAGACACTAATTAAACACTAAAACACTAATTTCCCATCTTCACAGCTCAAGGAATTCCTCTCAACTTTAGCCTCATGAGGAGTTTTTGTTGCAATAAGATAAGTAATGCAAATAGAAAATTAGAATGCATTGTTAACTAGGTTCGTTGATACTGCACTGCTGTTTCTGCCGGAGCTGTGTCTGGTGTAAAATACTTGGCAAGGGAAAAGGTCTGGACTTGTCCACCAATTCAGGCTATTAATAAGGAAGACAAAAGCAGAAATACTCAATTTAAACAAACCCCAGCAACTTGCTCAAGATATTACTGCTTAAAAGTATCTTGGATTATCCTGATTTCTGTACCTGTTTAAATACCTTGTTCCTTTCTAAAGAGCAAATTTTGTTTAAAATTTATTTCTCTGGGATATTCTCAGCAGAATATTAGTTGCAAACAAGGAAAAAACAATCCTATAGCTAGCCTGCAAAAAAGTTGTTTTCTCGGCAAAAATTGATTCATTCTGTCATCTCCCTGCAGTTCCCCTCTTGGGAAAAGGAATTTCATTAACAAAAGCAGAAGTATTGCCTTCTCAGAAGAGATAAAATTCAGTTAATCAAGTTAAACAACTAGGGCAACATTGTCTGAAGGGAAAAGAACAAGTTGGCTTTTTTTCAAAGTAGTTCCTAAAGCAAATAAGCCCTTATCCAAGATGTTTTTATGCATCACTTCTGCCACTACTACCAAGAATGCTGAGCTTATTCATGGAACAGGTGGTATTGGCTCTGCTTTGAAAAAGAGCAAAATAAATCCGACTGGATGTAAAGCACAACCTCTGACTCAATAAACTGGTCTAGTCTAGGGATATCTGCATTTCATTACCAAAGAAGGCAATGTTGAAGGAAACAGGCAAAGCCAGCCTCCTGCCCTGGCAGGACAAATAGCTTAGTCACCATTCAGGGTTCAATCCTGCAAGATATCAGATACTTCTCAGCTTCTTACAACTTTTAACTCCTTCCATTTCTATGGAAATAGGTGTTTGTATTGAGTATTACTTCAAAATTTATTTTAAAATAAACACTAAGAATATACAAGAGAAAACTTAATTCCTCTGTAAAGTGAAAAATTCAATGAAAAAAAGGTGCAAAGCTTTGAATGAAAGAAAGATACAGACTTATTTTTTCCCAAGATTTTGTTAGAGAATCATATTTCAATTCTAAAGCAGCACACTATTTTAAAAAATGCAGTGTTGGTGCAAGTAGAGATTATTGCAATCCAGTAACAGTAACATGCATTCCAGAGTCTAGAAGACCAACAAAATAGTTTACAAAAACCCCTACAACTCTGGCTCCATACCTTGTTCATTCTCCACTGTCTCTAGATAGCTTGTGATACGTCAACGTACAAACAATTCAAGATAGAATAATAAGCATAAAATAAACTCCAACATCAACAATAGCTTTATCATACAGCTAAAAATCCAAGGCTGTGCATCTGCAAACACCCCACTTTGCTCCAGAAAAAAACATGGGGAAAGTATCTTTCCCTTGACCACCAGCTGCAAAATGCATGCAACAGTAACCCTAAACTACAATTAAATAGCTCCTACATCTCCCTTCCAGAAAAATAGTAAGTCAACTGTTAAATATATATGCAAATACAGGATAAGGTCTCTAACAGGTGGCCAGTAGCAAGCTAGTTCCTGCTTCTTCATCCCACTGCATCTTTCTATTCAAATATTTTGTCCTAACTGTTTGGTTAATGCCCAGTGTTACAGTTCCAAATCAGCGTACCTTAATTCAAAAACTAAATACAATTAGGAAGTTGTCAATTCAGAACATAATGAAACTTTCATTATACTTTCATTATAGTCCACACATCATATTTACATGTTAAGCATAATGATCAATATTTTCCATTAGGATATACTGCTAATATGTCAAATGTTTTCTTAATTAAATTCTTTCTTGATCCTCCTCACTAGCAAGAAGACTAAGAATTTCCTAAGGCTAAATTGCCAACTTTTTGCAACAGACATTTTTCTGTACCGCAAAAATTTCCAAATTTGTTGTGTAAAATAAAAATGTATTTGCATTTCATAAAAGACTGCAAAGTGTAAATCAAAAAATAAAATTGAATTGAAAAAGTGCACATACAAAACTGCAGTTTTAGGCCTAGACCTAAAGAGCATGAATCACCTGAACTGAAAGGAAGTTGCTGGTAAAACACTATGGAATAGACAAAATTCCTGGTTTAATAAAGCTTTCTGGCCACGCAGAAAGCTTGTTCCTGCATGACTGGATCTTTTATTTGCCGCAACAAAGATGAGTAACAAATTAACACGAAAGCATTCAGCAAGAATGTGCTATAAAATCTTGGCCTAACTCTAAACAGACTCAGAAGGACAGTCTTAATGCAGTTCAGCTTGCAATTACCATTCCCTTAGTGACAGCCAATTCCACAGACAGCTAGACAGAGGTATTAAGATCCTTTTAAAACTTTGTGTGTACATACATAAGTGAGGTGTCACAGCTGGCACACAAGAAGTTGCATGGCACACACTCTGCACACAGTACAAAATCCCACATACATGCTCTTTGGTTTTAGTACAAGGTAAAGGTGGAGGGTGTGGGAGAAAGCTTACCTTCTAAAGGTGAGAAAAGGGTAAGAAACAGGACCACAAAAACAAAGATGCATAGTAGTCATAATAAGGAAGTGATAGTGACAAAATAACTCAAGAGGCAAACTAAAGGACAAGTGCCAAACATAGGCCAAAGTGATTTTATGTTGAGGTTACATCAATGTTAGATTTCCTGCAAGATTTCATCTGCTAACCAGTCTAGCTTCAGGTCTCAATATATTCTTTAGTGATATTCGCACTTTTTGCTCATAGCACTAACCCTTAAAAAAATTTACTTTCAAGTGCTCAAAAAAAATTTGGCAGGAATTTCAGTTACACAGCTACATTTATTTGTAAGCCCATAACACTTTTATGATTTTGTCTGTCAGACTTGCTTTACAGTCTTCTAGGCATTTCAGTGTCTTTAGTATCACTTAAGAGCAGCATTTAACTCCAGGTAAGCGGCTCCAGCATTTACACACCTGAACACTGTAAAGAACCAATCCTGTCATATGCCAGCTTCACACACATCATACTTATCCAGAAAGGCTGTTTTTTGCACAAAGGATATGACAGCTGCCTACATTTTCTAGTAGCATCTAGGAGAGAAATCTCAATCTCACTTATGAATACCTAGCTATAAAGTTGCTATATATAAGAAAAAATCCTTGTCTGAGAAGAATACACTATATTACAGACTTCCTAATGTTGCCAAAACTAAGCTGAACAAACCTGTCTTCTGCTGGACCACTGAGTTGCTGTAAACTATTGAGCCACCTTGAAATGCCACATTACTTTAACTTTGCTTATTGAAAGCTAATTGAAGATATGATTACATGGTGTTACAAAACTGATGAACAAATAACATATTTCAACAATCTCAAAAGTATAAGTTCATAAGGGTAAAACACAGATAAAAATTAGACATATATACAAATGTGGTATGAAACGTACCTTGCTCGCCCAGGCATCTTCATCCCAGGAAGTGAGTTGCAATACACGGATTATTTCATTTATTTCAGCACTCATTTTCTCTACTGTGAAGTTGCGGTTTTTCAAGGCCTCTTCTATTCCCTGGCTTTTAGAATTTTTTGTGGTTACAAAAATCTTCATAGCTGTGAAAATACCATAGATTAGAAAAACGTACATGCAAGATCCAATCAATGGTCAAGGTGACCCACAATATTTATATAGTACATTTTCTTTTGCATGGACCCTTTTATCTCAAAGAGATTGTAGTGTTAATACAAGAAGCACAGTTATTTGCAATGATTGCAGAAGCAATGTCAAGGTTATGTTTATTAAAAATAAAGCATTGGAACTCCAGTTAAAAGCAGTAATTCAGAGTGGTATTAGAAAAGAAAGCAAAAAATACCTGAAATAAGTACTGGCAATAGCTCCTTCACAGTATTCATAGAGTTTACCAGCATAACCCTATGTTCCTGATGAGTTAATTCCTGCTGTCTTTCGTCAATCATTTTGGCCATCTTTGTCATTCCTAAAGATTAAGCAATTGAACATTGCAACAGTTGAACTTTCAAAACACGAACAAGGCACATGAAAACTATATTGAAGTTTAAAACAACTTTTATTTTAGCAGTTGATACTTAAATTGCATTCCAGACACTTCAGGGAAGTCTTTGATTCAAAACCTAGACACTGTGTAAAGTAGAATGGATTCCTCTAAATTCTTGATTTAAAATCCCACCAATAAAATTGGAAAATACTTGAAATTACTGTTTTAGGACATGAAGTCACTTCATGAATTCTGGAAGCTAATTTATGGGGTGGGGTTTTTTCTCCTATTCTGTTAAGACATGATCCATGCCTTAAGTGACAGAGAAAGGAAATATCAAGGGTTTGTTTGTTTGACTTGAGGTTCTACCAGAGGTCAAGAACTGTATTTATTTATACTTCAGATCTGCTAGAAATATTTGAGTGCCCTACAAGTATGAAAACAATTAAATTTATTTTAGAGCAGATCTATTTTCAATATCTAAGACTTTTGTGGTTTACTACACAGAATGCATGGAAACTTCAGACAAAGCTTCATAAAAATTTAAGATTATTTTAATTGCTGCTGTTGTGGACCTACTCTCTCTCCTACAGCAGACAAAACTGGAAGGAAGCTGTACATTCTTTGGCTCAGTTACCTTTCTGTTGGTTAGCATCTTAATATATCACTGCTTTCAGGACATCACTGAAAAGGAGCAGAATCCTCACACTGACAGCACAGAGAGGTGAGCTGTGCAGAACCACTTTTCCTTTCAAATAACAAAAGCCTAAATAGGTAATCATGTTCTCTCTACTTCCAACATAAAAGCTATAAGCACTTTTTTGATTTTAACTGTACCTGCACATACTCCTGTTATTTATATAGTACTCACATTAATGGTTAAGTTCAGATACCCGTTAATATATCTAAAGGGAACAACGACTACAGGCATAAGTTTTGTGGGCATGGGCTGCAGCATTTAGCTCAGGAAAAAACAGAGCTTCTATAGCATGCCAGAAACTACTTACTAATCACTTACACCAGTGAAAGTATGAGTTAACACACTGAAGTAACAAGTAGTGAAGGAGCATCAAATAACAAACAAAGATTTTCTGTAACAGCTGGGCTTTTGTGTTATACTGCAAGACAGGTATTTCTGTAACCTCATTAAGATGCTAATATATGACATGTACTTTTATACTACTCCTACTAGGCCTAACTGTCTCAGCTATACAGACATTTTATCAGTTTAATGGATTTTGTATCTGTGAGTGCTTAGTTACAGAGCTTTTTCCTTTCTCTTTTTGTTTTACCCTTACTAATGCATGTTTACTTCTCTCATAGGGTAGAAAAATATCATCCATGTACCACATATAATTTATCAACATCTTTTTTCTGCTGCATTCTTAAAGGAGAATGTGATTCAGTAAATAGTCATCATTCACCCTCTAGTTTAAAACTCTTTCCAACTGACACTTTCAAAGCAATTGCTTTGTCATTGCCCAAACGCTTGAAATTTGGGTGAAGAAGGTACTGCAGGGAAAACAAAGTAGTGGAAAGGACCATATTTAGTATATTTGTGAAAGGCTGTAGCAAATCAAACCTGGCCCCAGATTCTTTGTGTATGTCACCAAATCCTCCATTGTCTCTACCACTTCTGCCACAGTCAGATATTCCAATATTCCTTTGCAAACACGGATGATTTTACGGACCTAAAAGAGGAACATTGTATTATTTGTTAGGTGAAGCTAAGTTACACTTTAATTAGAAATGCAAGCCTATTATTAGAATAGGTATAGCAGTTGCTAACATGATGAATGTGGAATCACAAAGGCCTGAGATACTGAATAAGTTACCCAAAATGACATTACTTGAGTGTTGTAATGACAAGCCCAATATTTAATCAGCTTTTCACTACTTGGAAATGCAAAATCCTACTTCCAGCGTTTTCACTTTGTATGATAAATGAAGAATAGCATTGAGAAAAGAGGTTATAAAGAACTGCATTTAGGTATGCTGGTATGCTTCAAGTTTCTCATTGTAATTTCATCAATAAAAGTATTTCACTTAAATCACAAAGCAAAACTACATAGAAAGCAGACTTCAAGCTTTCAGAGGAAATATTCACCACACAGTTCTACATATGGATAAAACATTAGCTAGCATTCCAGCAGGAAAGACAGATGCAAAATCTTATGCTTTCCAGAAAAATCTATGAAAACTGTACTTTATTTACCTCTGGAGCTTCACCTCGGCTAGAGTTCCTACTTGATTCCAAAACAAAGTTCTCTGTCAGTTAATCTTCTAACCTCCTGAACCACATCCCTTCTGACAACACCACATACAATTCTTATTGAAGAATGAGTTAATTAACATTTGATTTGTATCAACCACATGCAGTGTTCAGTCCCCAGAACAGATCAAAGTTTCCTCTGAAACTCATTTCAGTTTGTCCCAACATGAGTTCATATTGAAAGATACTAGGACAGAGACATGCCAACTTGTGTATTTGTGAAAAGTCAATCATTCCAGACTAATGTCTTTCTTTGGTTAACATGCAGTTGTCAGATTAGTACAATGAAGCATTAACTTCAGAGAGCTCAACTCATTTCCTAAACACTGGAAGCAAGGAGATTAAAAGATATCAACTTCCTTGACATTCTGTCCTGTAAAACTTCTATTTAAAAAACACTTAAAATAATGAGAATCACAACTGCCACAGAGAAATCCCATAGCATTCTCCTCATTTCAGAGAAGCATGCTAACAGTAGCACAAGCTGATTAAATGAGACAAGGATGGCACGTTAGACTACTCAGAACAGCGGGAAGAGTAACACAATTCCATAGATGAACAGATTGATGCAAAATTAGGGTTAACATCAGCACTTCTAACAGCATGAACTTCATTTCTTCATTGTAGCATGCTATTTCTTAATTAGAAATGAGCAAGACTCCACATACCCAGAAAGAGCACCAAAACTAAGATTTAAACCAAAAAAACATTTTCAAACCTAAGAATCCTTTTTAAGTTTCCTTGCAACTAAGGCTTTTTTTGTCCATATGACAAAGGACAAACTGCAATTCTGAGCCACTCCTTGGCTTGTACAGCAGACAAAGCATAGCAACTGTAAGATTTATCAGAATACAGCTTCTGCCTGCCCAACCAGACAGTCCAAATTTGTATAACCTTCTACTTTCCAAGACCAACTAAATTACCACAGCTACTGAGTCAGACAAACAGGTTAACAAGTGGCCTAGGGCTTTTTAGTGAAGGGATACAAAAAATATAAGAATCAGTAATAGGTATGGGGAAGGGAATACAGAAAAATGTCAGCAAGACAGTTGATGGGATCAGGCCTTTTTGAGCAATAATCATGGGCAACCCCCAAACATTATGTCATGTAAAGATGCTCTAAACAAAACAGAGAAACAAGTCTAAGCTCCTTCTAAAGAAAGGAATAAAAAAAATATGCTTCCAATCAAGCTAAAATTATTGATATCACATTAATCTACTCAACAGTTAAGTTAGCTAACTCAGAAAGGGGGTATTTTAATTACTAATACTGTTGTGCAGATACCTACGTCAGTCATATGGGGATTCATACCTCCGCTTCATCGAATGTCAGAAGCAAGTCTGATGTTCCAGAAAGGATTCCTCTTGATCCATCAATTAGATAGTCACGAGCTGGTACTGAATAAGGATCTGCTTGCAGCATCTGGGCTGCCCGAACAAGTTTAGTGCAGGCATTCTCCACCCTGTCGAAGTCAGACAAAACCTGCTGATTAGTTTCTGTTTATATGACAAACTTGGGAAAATGTTGGATTTATTTTTAACTTTACTGCTTGAAGCACTGCAAATAAACTGATCATTCTACACCTCTGTAGTTTAAAAAGCAAGAGTATTTATTGTATTTACTTTAACAGGAAAGTAACCAGCAACCACACCATGCAGCTTTTTGGAAGTCATGCAATCTTTCCCATGTAGAGAATGTTGGAAACACCCCTTGTACAGTAGTCACTACAGTGGCATTAAGGAGAGTTCCCAACCCAGCAAAACACCTTACATTCTTCAGGACAAGGGCAGGGAGTAAAACACTTTTTTTAGGACTATACAATCGCAGTAATTGCTAACTTTTATCAGCCTTGTGTATGCATTATCATTCAAGTAGCAGTTGCTGTTAATAAATATTAAATGATAACTGCACACTAAGGAAAAATAACATAGTATTAAGAAAACCAAGACATTGTTCCCTGCGCATTGAAGATGTAGTCCAGATCTTTTGAAAGCTAACATCCACAACAGAAATAAAATTTTAAATAACCACAAAATTTAGTGGCACGGTACGATCTTCAAATGCAGCTTGCAATTCCAGAAACAAAATGGAGATTTGGCAAGATATTATGTATGTAACTACAGTAACACAGAAGGTACTACAACAAGAAAATGAGCTCTGAAATTTGGTTCCATCAAGCCATTTGACAAAAAAAAATTTAAAATATCAAAAATTGGAGGACTAAAAAGGTTTCAGTTTTGTTCTCTCCACGACACCTTAGGGAAATACAAAATTCAGACTACACTTGGATGCTAGCTATGCTATTCATGACTGTAGTTATTGACTACACTGGCTGTGACTTTCCTCCATTCTCTCCAATTTCCTTTGGGTGTAGTGTATTACATTGGGGCTGTGCATGTGAGTGCCATGTGCTTATTCAAGTTACATGAGGTTCCCACAAACATTAAACCCTTTTATTACAACAGTGCTACCTCTTACCACCACTTTTTCCTGCATGTCACATAGCCCTTTTTCTACAGACCACTTGGATGCACTCTTTTATCATACTTCCAATTAAGTACTTTTGGAAAGTTCCTCTGTGTTCTTTGCTAACACAAATATTAGAACTTAATGGTTACACGTAAATTTAACTGGTAGAAATAAGACACTTATTACAGGAAAACACACTTTTTTCCAGAAAGTAAAGTTTTCAGCTAATGACTCCCTAGAGTAGATCAAATTGGGCCAGCTGCATTACCATAACCTGCTCTTTTTGTGAGACATCTGCTCGGTGTATCAAATAGCAGGAACTCATAACTGAGTAAGAAAATGCAGAAGGACTTCAAGGCAGAAAGTGGGAACAGTCTGCTCATTACTATGCAATGCACTTGGTTGTATTATCAATGTCAACTGACTTCACTAAATTAGATTTCCGTGGTTTGCTTCTCACATTTATTCTTTTCAACTCTGCCAAGAAAGGGATTAAACAAATCACCTATTCAGCCAGCTCAGAGCTATAGGCTCAGAAATACTTAATTTCCTACAGTTTAATTTCATGGTCATCTGTTTAATACTAATAATTATCTCCAGGCTGGCTTTTTTGTTTGTAAAGAAAAGAATTAAGATAAATGTGTATTATACCAGAAGTCACTATAATTAATGAAAATTTCTAAAGATTCAAAGTTTTCCTTCACAGCTTTTAGGGCTGAACCTCTTAAAGGTAACCTTCATTTTACAAGTATAATGCCTACTTTGTGTAAACTTCCCAAAGCACTTTAAATACTCCAGGAGTGTAAACTATGTATAAAAAAGCAGAGTAGCATTCAAAAAAATTAGACACACTTCTCCCCTTGCAAAGCATACGTACTAGGAAGCAAAAGGTTAGAATTTGGGGGAAAAAAAGTATTCAATTACTTTCATTTAAAAAAAAAACAAACAACCAAACAAAGGCATGACGCAAACAACCAAAAACTACTAAAAGTATTCACTGCAATGAACTGTTTGTTCTATCACAAGAATCAAACTCATTCAGAAGTTTGGAATAGTTCATAGCTATGGTGAAATTTCTATCTCTGTATTATACTCAACATTAAAAAAAAACCCCAAAGCTTTATACAAAAAGTAGATTTATTTTTGAGACATGATTACAATAGTTATGTTAACACCAGCCAAATTCTTTGTGCAGAAGACACTGGTTATGATATTTCTAACCACACTACTTCTGGTAGGCAGTCAGCTTCATCCCTGTTAAGTGTATTCCTTATGAAATGTGAGGAAAATAACAGTAACTTATGCTAAACTACTATTTTGGTTTTTGGATTTTAGGATTGATCTCTGCTTTTCCCAGAGGCAGTTTTCCAGTTTACTCACTATAATTTAGATTACTTGCAGTTCTAGGTATATAAAGCAAATACTTTACATAAATATTAGTTTGTTAATAGATACCAGCAATGCAGCTCCAATTTGGCTACCAAAATAATGTTAATATAGAATGGCATTGCTACTTGATTTGTTAAATGAGTTTGTGCATGCAAATGAAACACAAATTTATCTCACTGTAAACAAATAGGTGTTACCTTATTCTTTGCCTAGAGATTGCAGTTCTTTACTTCTTTACATGAGAAGTTTAACAAGTAATCTGAACACATTGCAAAACATCTGATGTAAATGATAATCACTATTCATACTCCCTGGTGATTAAGACAATTAAGATAAAGAAGACAGCATTTTTTAATTCTAAGTCAACAGGTTCCATGTGGTTTATGTCAGTAACAAGCAAATGGATGCATAATAGCTTCTCAGCAGCCAGCAAGTTATTTTGCTGCACCATCACACTCCTACTGAAAAGCTTTACAGATTAGCATCGTAGATATTCACTAGGAATCCTCAATGCCAGTCTCAAGTCTTTCAAAAGAATAAAGAGATCTCCTTCATCCTCTAAGACTGGTTCCCTCAAGACTGGTGATCCCTTTGAACAGAGGAAATATGGACAGGGACTGCAGTGCTAGCACATGTGTACTGTGTACAAATTCTGCTGGAGCACTCCCTTGAAGAGGAATGTCAATTCCTGAAATAATGCTTTAGAGAAAAAAACCACCTCCTTCTCAGGAAAACAAAAACAGAAGATGACCCTCCTCTGTTTCACTTTCTGCATCCAAATTCTGTCCTTTAATACAGGAAAAGGTAAGACTCCCTTGGCAGCCCACCTGCTCCTATCACTTGTCTCCACAACCAAGCTATCAGTGACAATACATTCCACAGTGTTAACAAGAAGCTGTTAACATGTACTAGTTCATTTTAATATAAATTCCAGATTTAAAAAAAAAAAAAAATAGGTTATCATTCATAGAAGACACTGAACATTCCTAACCCACGTTACTGCATCTAGGATAGTAAGTACTAGGTGAAATATGTTTCATTACTATGACACATAGCTTTTTTTTCCCATTTTTCATTATATCATAGTTTAAACAGTCATGAATTGTTGCAGAAAAAGTTCTTGCACCTAGCATAAATTAGTTATATTCAGCAGTGCTTGTATCACATTTCTACAGTAATTTAACTAATGAAGTCTTCACAATCTGCTAAATGTTGATCAAACACTGAAATTAAGAAAATCTCCTTTCTTTAATCCCTTACTTGTCTAAGTGAAAAATAAGCTGGAAATTAACTAAAACTCTATACATCTAGAAAATGAGCATGATCAAAATTACATGTCTGTAATTCATAAAGAAGCAAGTAAATATTCCCCTCAAAAAAAAAAAAATCAAACCTCTCTACACCCAAACAAGATCACACAGCATGATAAATACTACAGTGGATTGTATCAAAGGCCCATTTAGCTCAGTAGCCTGTCTCCACAAGTAGCAGCGAGTAAATGCCTAAGGAAGGTTAGGAACAGGATAAGCATTTATCACACTTCCTCTGGGCACTCTCCCATCCTCCAACTATTTTCAGTTCTTGGGACTTCCTGCAGCTTGTCTATTTCATAAACCACAATGGATTCCTCTTAGTACTTAGCTATTAACCTCCAAACCCATATAAAGAATTTCAGCAGTACACAATTAGCTGTACAAAGAATCTCTCCCTGCTGTTGGTTTATAAATTACTAGTTTAAAGCAATTCCCCCATCAAGTTCTTGCACAGGAAAGTACAAGTTTCCATCTTCTCCATGCAACTTGTATTTTCTTAGACCTTTGTCAGGGCCTCAATCCCCTCTGTCACTTTTCCCAGGTTGAAAAGTTCCAGCCTACTTAGCTTTGCCTTATACAGAAATAATTCCATGCCTGTGTTCTCAAAGCCCTTCTATGAGTTTTTTCCATAACTACTATAGCCTAAGATTGTGGGAGTACCAGTACATGCAGTATTCCAGGTGTGGGAGAAAAATATAGTGACATCTTGCTCTTTGATGATAAACCTAATATTTTATTTACTTTTTGACCACTATGAGCACATAATAGATGCTCTCTCCAATGTATCACAGCTCCAAGAACCTTGCTCACAATTTGTAAGGGTCAGTTCAGTCAATCATCCTATCTGACCCCAGAGCTGCTGCTCTCCCATGTGTATATTATTTTAGATCTTTCAAAATAATTTAATCCACACTTAATATCAAGCCACTTAAATTAATAAGGTCATGCTGTAATTTCTCAGTCATCCATTAATCTCACTATCCCATATAAGACTTCATGTCCTTGGCAAGTATTTTTCCCTCACAACTCAGTCTGGTCCCCAGAGCTTTTATTAACATGGTGAAAAACACAACCCCGAGAGAGCTCTCCAGACTTACTGATTCCCTTCTGCCATTGGCAGGGTTAAAAGTCTATTTTTTGCTTCCACCTTCCATTTTTTCTTTTCCGTACAAGAATTTTTCATGTTACCCTGTGGCTAATTTATTTTTTTTAAAGCCTATAGACTCTGCCAAAAACTTTAGAAATCAGTGTACGCTGTATTACTGGATTACCCTTTCCCCTGTTTGGGATATTTCTAATGCCAACAGATTTATAAGGCAGAATTTCCCTCCACAGAAACACTTCACCCAAAGCACACCATATATATCTAGGATCTATTAATTCTCTAATACAGAATTCCTAGCCTTTTATTCCAAAAGTATGTCACACCTATAGAGCTCCTGTTCCCCAGATTTCCCTAGAAAGTTTCTCAGGCAGTAGCATCTCATTGATTGACAGACTGGGGGTATCAAGTGACAGACTACTACACTAATAAGTCAGCTATTTCATTCTTGAACTTATATGCTAATACTACCCAGACCTAAGAATTATTTTAATTATTCATTTTGTCAACCTACAATGCAACAAACTAAATCCTTTTTTACTGCCTACCATAAATTTTCTCTTTAGACATCGTCTCTCTTCTCCATGTTATTATTTCCTTTAATTGCCTCAATGCCTTCTTGTTTTGACTATCTGCCTGTTTGGTGTTTGGAAATATATTAAAATAGTCAGTGGTTCTGTATAAATGGGACAACATTAACAGAGAGGTTACTATATTCCGTAGGTTGTAGGGCAAAGTCACTTCAGTAGAAGTCTGTCTGGTGGCAATAAGCAGCTTGGGAATTCCACAACGAGGCGCGAGGTATCATTTTTAAGACTTAAGGCAAGAGAAGGAGAAAGTCAGTTGTCCTTGACATCAAGTCATAGAATTAAGAGTGTCAGCTCTAAGTGGAGTTACTGTCTACTAGACAGTCTGCAGCAAGCCATTGCTTTTCAAATATCTTATATTTTCAAGCAGTTATATCACATGCAACAGCTGCCTATACTGACAAATTCACACTTTTCCATCCACCAAATAAAAAGAAGAGATTGATAATACCACATTGACACTGTTAGGTAAACCCACAGCGGCATGCAGGGAAGTACCACTGTTAATCTGATTTATTTTATTATTATTTTTAAAGGAAGAAATACCCTGTATATGTACCCATATGTACAGAATGTAACAGGACAAGTCACTGCTGCCCAAAAGGGTGTTCCTAACAAATGTCAGCCTCAAGACACCTAAGAGCTTTTTGAAACATAAGAATATTTTCTAATCTGTACATCAGAAATGAGTAACAGTTTCCTCTACCTACAGTACAAGATTTACAATAAAAGGAGTTTACTTGATAAACGCTGGTGGCATATCCCTTTTCAAGATCTGGTCTTCTGTTGTCTGCACAGTCTCCTTTCCAACCTGCAGGAGAAAGAAGTCATACTTCAGAATCAAAATTTCAATGTAAAGGCCAGATGAAAGCCAATAGCAAAACAACAAAAAAAAATGCTTTGTACTAATGGTAATTCCTTTCACTAGGTTCTTGTCGCTGTGTCTGCTTTTGAGACCATCTGGTTAGCCTAATGCTTTAGAAATCATAAGTTGTTTCCTACCAACATCTCTACTAAATTAAACAGGGACAAACACACTTTTCCTCTTTCCACTCTCCATAGAAACAATACTATTTTTTTCCTGCACTTAGTTGCAAAAACTTAATCACTGAAATCCAAAGGCTTCCCTCCCTCCTAGTCCCCACAAATCAGAAATCAAGTTCAAAGTTAAAAAAAATTACCCTCATTTTGCTACTCAGTTTTGTCTATTAGAGAAACTGAGTTAATTACTGAGAATACGCCCCACATCCACATTCACACCATCCTTTGGGCAAAAATAATTATGCAGAAGTTAATAAAGAAAGAGATAGAGTAAGATCTGGAGTTTTCTATACACTAGCTCTTCTGTTATGCAACAGAAGTCTTTATAATTGGTAGCTGACTCTCTGAACTGTGAGATCACCAACTTGACAAAATATTTCCAGCTCCTTTGTTCACTGTATTTTCCAGCTGAATAAGCTATTCACAAAGGCATCACAAAGCAGAAGGTCTTTAACCCAGACACTATTTTGTGTTAAGAGCTGCCAGACCTGCTCAAGCTGACAAGATAGCCCTGAAAATCCCTGATCAGCTGGTGTTTAAAGATTTGCTGGTTTTTGACAGAAGATGCAGTGTGTCAGTATGCACAGCACTTGCCAATTTTAATTCTGCACAGCCTTCCAGAAGCACCATTTCCTTGCAAATTTTTGCTGCTTGCCAAAAACTGCGTCTCCTTGGTCTGGTTCTTTTCAGAGGAACTTTACAGAATACGACGGTCCTAGTATTCTCTTTGCTTCACAGATTCAGGCTAGCCTATTTTTTTTAATAGATATTAATACTACACTCACAATCAGTCACATAATAACTTAGAAGTAAAGAAGGAAGAGCAAAAAGGAAGTTAAAAGCCTTGATTTTTATGGTAGGTTTCTGTCTCTTGTGTATGCTGCAGGCTCACAAACAATCCTGCTCCCTCCTCATGCATAGCACTGCAGTGTTTCTTTGACTCCCAAACTTCACGGCAATGCCTCAGAAGCACAATTCCAAATGTATCTCATGCCCCACTTTCTGAGACAGGATTACATGACCCACCAGAGAGTATCCCTGCTTTGTTTTAATTATTTCCACTGCACTCATGAAAAACATTATTTGTATTTCTCACAAGTTTGTGTGCATATATGCACAATCAAGATGACATAAAAAGTGGAGTAATTCATATTAACTTTGGATTAGACACTGTTCACACAAAGGACTGTCCCCAGGTGAAAATGAAGAGCAATATTTTATTTCCAAGAACCACGCCTTCAAGATTTTTCTTGCAGCTGTACCAATCTGCATATTGTTCAGTATATTGAAAAAATACATTTGAAGACATGAAATTTTTAAAGAATGCAAAAAAATAAAGTTTAAAATGGGGTGGGGCACTTCACATTGAAGGCCATTCCAACAATCTTTGTTATTACTTTACATTGATCAGTCAGGAGCAACCAAGAAGCAACTTCTGCACAAGTTACACTTGATGCTTGATGTATTCACTTTATTAGACCATACAAAAAGCATCTTGTCATTCAGTCTGGAAAGCATAATCTCTTCTATCAAAGAAGCATTATCAGCTAAGGTATGGACAGATACATACACCTACTCTTTATATTTATACATACATGTATTTAGACATTCTTTGCTAGAACTAGCTAGGATCTTTAGTCTTCAAATGAAAGTAACATACAGGATATGAGTCCACTCCTATTTTGTTTGGGCTTTTTTTGTGGCACATTTTAACCTCAAAAAACTGCCCTAAACTCCAACAACATTTCTCTTCCAAACCCATCCATATTCTAAGCACTGTATAGCACAGAGACAGGACAAGATTTCCAGCAGTTCCTGTGATGCCTCAATTAAAAAGGTCTACTACCTTTCTAGTAAAAAGGACTTTCAACCTTATTTTATGCACCAATTCAGCATGCACTCCCTGAGTCTGTTTAGATATAAACGCTTGTTCCTCCAAGAAAAGCATTTCCTATTTACATAGCTCTTACTTAACCTTTCCAGAAGTTGTTCTTTGCATTTGTGGCCAAGAGATAGAGATGGCACATAAAGAACAAATGTACATTTAACAGTCAGGACTAGAAATTTATAATCTCAGAAGAGTTTAGTGGGTTTTCCTTTCTAGTTTCGTGGTTAGGGTTTTGTTGTTGTTGTGGTAGTTTTCATTAGATCCTGTTTCCTCAGATTTTACATGGCCTAAGCAGTTTTTTGGACATAGTACAGAATAACACTATAGTACCAAGCAGATGAAGGGTTTTCTTCTTAAACATGCAGTATCTACACATTCCTTATTTCAGGTGGAAGGCTTGTCAAGCTTCACACTGATACAAAACTATCATTGAGAAACATGTATTTTATTTCTATCCAACAGTATACATGTAGAAAAAAACAACAAGATTCCTACTTGGGTTTCAGATATTATTACCTCCTAAAATAATCTTCCCTTAACTAACTGGGAAGCAACAGTCCCCATGATATAGGAGCTCAAGCTTTTACATAATGCTGAAATGGTAATGACTCATGGTTCCAAAGAAACTGCCCTGGCTAACACAGTAAAGGGATAACTTCAACATTGTGCCTTACAAAGTAAGGGAAGCTCTCAAGCAAACCTTACCAAGACAAGGTTATAGTTACAACTTCTACCCATCTGTATTAATTTCCATTCTCTTGCAGAGACTAGAAATGAATCAGTTGAAAAAAAGAGTGAGTGTTTTCCAGTTTGCTCCCTGCTCAAAAAACAGGGAATAAGGGACAGGCAAGTCAAGAAATTTAAAGGAAATGGGACACACACAAGTCAGAGGGCAACTAAAAAGCCTTATAGAAATGTAGCTATAAACAGCAGGAAGAGATTGAGATTTCCTGCCGCTGTTGGCTTTTAACTTTGCTTGTAGGTCTCATGCACTCCTATTTACCACTGATTAGTAGATCAGTAGGCTTTAAGCTTCCTGATAGGGAGTACTGTCTCCATGGAAAAGAAAGAGGAAAACTTTTTCATCAGGCTGAATTTTTTTCTTTATACCCAGTTTTGCAGCTTCATCCTGTTTGCTTCTACTACAGCAAAGACAAGATAAGAGCACCCCACAAGGTCCCTTTCTCACTTTTTTTTAGCCTGCTGCATATAGCAGACAGCTGTTCAGTGAGAAGGGGAAACAGCTTCAGCTTCTGTAATTCTATAAGGGCCCGTTTAAACAAAAACACCACAAGCACCCAGTAATATCTAGCTCTTTTTACTTCTGCAAGTTTCAAAGTACAAACTGCATGTATTATATCAAATGAAACACAAATATTTAAAATGAGTCCAAAATTCATTGTTTGAGGGTCATTTTATTTTTTTAAACAAAGACTCTTCTGAATGCCTATATTGACAATATTAGTTTGACAATTTGCCAAATGCTGGAAATGAAATTTTCCTTGCAGCTTATACGATTTCCCCTGTTAAAAAGGAAGATGACCTTAGAAGAATTAGTTCTTGCAGTGTTCCAGAAGCTAATTTAAAACATCTAACTTGCTAAAACATTTTAGCAAGGAGCCTAAAAATATTCCCCCCCTCAGCATCATCCAGTGAACACATAACAGGCCTGGCTATTACACTAGCAGAGCCCCGCATTTCCCCCAAGAAATAAGCTCCAGTATGAGTTTTGCTTGACAAATCCAAGTGCCACACGAAGTGATCTAGTCTGTATGCTGTAAAACAAATTTTACCATAAGACATCTCACATAAAAATCCAGTTGACGGCTTATGCATTCTTCCATGTTTTGCAAGCTTCCAGGAAGGATCATGACAGCAACAGGAGCATTAAATCCCACATCAAAAATGTGTTATACACCAGTGCAGTTCCATCAAGTTCCCTGCAACTTCTTTCCCAAATTCTTTAAATATCTGTCCTGAAAAAAATAAGCTTCAGTACTTGTTTTAACTCTACAACAACAACAGCCTCTACACTGCATAGCCATTTCTAGAATCCATCTCAAAATAGAGTTGCCAGTGCTTTCCCTACATCCTGCATTTTAAGAAAGTAAAACTGGCCTAGATCTCATGACTATGAACAAGGCATCAACTTGAGCTAGAAGCAAGCCAAAGTTACACCAAATTTGTGCTTACTCCTTGCTGGCAGAGACAACACACATTTCAGTCCAGACTTAAAAATACAGCACAGGCAGACAGAATTCAGTCTTCACAAAAGCACTTTGAATTCAGGTTACATACTTGCACACTACAACATAAGGAAAGTGATGACTGAAGTTAATAGTATCCAGCTGTGAATCCTATGCCTTTCGGAGTTCACCCTTCCACACAAGGCTTGTCCCTTTAAGGTCCAGAAATCTGGTCCTTTGTTCCACAGTGATTCCAGAGACAGTTTGGTTCAGTGGGTTCAGAAGTGGCAAGGGCTCAGTAACTACTTCACAATTGTTTGGTTTTCCTTTTGTGAAACTGGTCAGTGAAGCCCAGTTACATGGAAGGCTCTTGGGAAGAAGCCCTGGCAGCCAAAAAAAAAAAAAACAACAAACAAACAAACAAACAAAAAACCAAATAAAACCAAACAGGATTTGGCTGTTTACCTTTTTTCTTGTCACTCACAGTATTTTGATTGCAACCCACATTCTGTTTTTATTTACACTGTCAAGTGGATCCAGTTGTTGGCATTTTGATCTATTTCTCTCAGTTCTTTTAGAAATACAGCTGTTGGTGCTGTTTTTATCACACCCTTACCCTTAGCTACCATAATCCACGTGGCAAACATCACAAAGCAGACTTGCATACATCCTGGCATAGCAGCCCAGCATCAAACTTCGTCAGATGCAAGTCAAACAGCTTTGGGGTATATCATGAAACTTCTTGGCCTCATCTAAATTTTACAAGTCACTCAAATAATATGATATGTAAACAGCTTCCAGTAAAGACAGAATTTCTGCAAACTGTGAGCAGAAAAAAAAAGGTAATTTTAGATGTTTTTAGAAAAATCAAAGAGAACAGGTTTACAGGTCACTCCTCATAATTTAATCCTTCTCATTCAATATGACTGAAAAAAGTGAATCTTTATAAGCTATAACCTTTCTCTTTTTTTTAAACACAAACTTTTGTTGTTCATTCAAAGGCTCTCAGAAGCATTTAAAGCAAATTTCCAATTTCTTCATCATTCTACTCATCTTGCTTTGAATTATAAGTGTGATTGACATATCACTTGCAATTATCAAGTTCAACACTGGTTTAGAAGCTTTAGGTTTTTCTGCTTCTCTGTAGGGGAATAGGCCAATGCAATCAGAGACTGAAAAATAAGTCCAAGGAAATGTGCAGCTAAATTCACTCCCCTCTTTTACTTTTTTACACCAAATGAACAATGCACATATACCACCAGTGACATCAGTCACGACTTTTCCTTGAAGCCAGGCATGAAACTGAAGAGACTGATGAATCAGAGCCTCTCCACTTGGCCTTTCAGTTAGCACAGAAGCTGTATACAGGCTCCTGCTTTTCTCATGATTGCCCTGGAGACTGCATTCCAGGCATAGCAAGGTACAATTTCAAAGTCATCTGGTAAGTAAATTAGAACACTCCAGCCATCTGGTCCCCAATAGCAGCAAGCTGACCTACCTGTTTACATTGGTGATTAAGAAAAATTTAATTAGCTTGGGGCTAAGAAAATCCTGTTGTCCAAGTAAGATACAGAACTGTGAAACAAAAACCATATGGAAAACAAAAAGTGACATCATTTGGGTACCAGAGGACTTATTCATGCTACTATTATCTACCAACACTGTTACCAGTACAGAGCTGAGGTCTGGATGGTTTGGCTAATTACAAGATTAGTTTAACAGGAAGGAAACAAACACATCAGTATGTGAGACTTTTATAGAATTACTATAATTTGGAAATTAATTTTTATCAAGAGAAGAGTTTCTTCTTCCAAACCAGCACTTCAATTAAAACTACTGTAGGACATTAGCATTCCATCTCAGTCAGATAACTTAAGTCATCTCTTACCTTTGGGCTTATACAAAACTCACCAGAAAAAATAAGATGCAGCAATGTAGCCTACAAATGAGGCTGATAGCTGCAACTAGGTATCTTTACCTTACAAGAAAGTCAAAAGAAAACCACCACATACCAAACAGCATGCAGACTCCAAAACTTCTTACAGTTCACTTCCATATACCCAGATCTGTGAATCACTATTTTCAGAGCACCTCTTAATATGTATACATATGCAGGAAGATTTAGATTTAGTACTGTACTGAAAAACAACACGTGATTTCAGAGCTAAATTTCCTCATTATTCAGATGCCTGTCTGAAAAACAAGAAACCAAACACCATGATTCTGCTGGTAGATTTACACCATCTTTGACAATCTGCTGATATCTGCATGTTGGAGAGGATCTGGGTTTTAAGGATCTGCCTCCTGCCCCACTAATTGAGATGTATCCTGTCCTCCCAGCCTTCCAAGTGTTAAGTCAAGTAGAAGCATTTAGAAAGTTTACTTAATCTTATGGCTTTTTGGTCCTGTTGGTAACAGAGTAATAGTACAAAGTCTCACCATAGGAAGTGCATAGATCATATCAAGTGAAAGAAAGACTCAGTTCCAGATACAGCAGAGTTGCCTGTGACAATCTGTGTTTCTAATACAGATAAATATTGTACTGCAGAGTCTTTAAACCAACCCAACCCACAGCTACACATAGGTACTAACAGACTTTCTCTCCAGGATGTTTTTTTGGTCATCAGAATGACAAAGTAAGTTGTGCTCCGGTGTCCATAACAACAATAATATAACATTAGTATTCCACTGTTGTGTCCTCTGTTACTTCTTGAATAACTTTCAAATGCAAAACAGTAGAGCAATTTCTTTCTTTTTCTAGAAGTTATTCAAGTAACTGACCATATCAGGTACAAGGCAGATGTCCAATATAAATGTCTTCATTTCCTTTTGTTATTTAGCTAACTAAGAAATATATTACTACTTTTAAAAACTTGTTTTAATTTTTGAAAAAACTGCTAAATTAACAGGTATTGTTACCTAAATGAAGCATTTTAACATACCCCAACTGAAAACATGGGGGTACAGCTTCCATACCAGTGCCATACCAGGCACTGAATTTTAGTATCTTCTAGTTGTTATATATAAACTTCTACTGACTTCTGAACACCAGACTGATTTTTCTCTCTTTTTGAGAAAGGGCAGCATCACTTTCCTTATCAGCTCCCTCCTAGAGCATCAGTGGTTCCAGAGAATAGGTTGTTTTTCTAAGCTCAAGGCAGCAACAGTTTCCTGCAGGCAGACAAAATTTATAAGCATGAGAAAGAACAAAACATACTTACCTAAAATTCCTTTATTAATAAGGTAATATTTTTCACTGAGTTTTTAATATTATATTAAAAATATCTTGATGTACTCACTAATAAATAGCTGAAGCAAGAGAAACTCTCCACATTCATCTTTTGACATAAACCCAGCCACAGCAAATACATCTTCGCCAGCAAGATCTGTACTACGTGGTGTTTATATGGCAATTATCCACCTTCTGTAGCATACTGGACAACCTGTCTTTCATAAGAGTCTTACTTTACTTGACCAGCAGTTAATTCTAGTGTACAGTAAGTTCATGGTGTAAATCATGGCTCACATGTTAAATGTGATCTTTTAATCAGCCACAACAATATCTAGTTACATTAAAGAGACTGTAACTAGAAATGGTAGGCTGTTTTCCAAGGGTCAGTGCTCATTTACAGTACCATTAAAAACATAAGTGTGTCAGAAACTTGATATCATGTGATTATATTCCAGTTTGATTTTGCTTTCAGTGCTCATGACCACTTATACCAGCTCTGCAAGGAATTCAGCATGTAGAAGATGACCCACTTCTGTGCAGTCACCACAATGAATTTGCAAACTATTAAAAAGCACCCATTCAGCAGAAATAACTGCTAGAGGATATTAAAAATCAAGTGAAGTAGTGTCTGATCCAGCATTAATTCCAAGTTAGATGAAGATTTATTCAGCCATTAAAATTAGTTTTTAATAAATCTGAAGCTTGCTATATGGTCACGTAACAAACCACTATCACACCTAATAAAGCTTTAAAAACAACTACTTTCAATAGCATTTCCTACTGATTTCTTGACTCACACTGGAAAAAAAAAATCTTTTGAAGACATTAAGGGCTTGTTTTTGTTGTTGTAGTAAAAGCTAATAAACTACAACATAACAGTAAGTGTTACTAGTGTAGTCAAAACCTTCTACTAAGGGATGGCAATCAGTAAGAGTGATATAATCCAATTCCTAGTTGTCACTGATTCCCTTGAGGATTTTTAATTTGTTCTGCAGACCTAATTCCTCACTCAGAACAATTATTATTTTCCAGGTATCTAAGGTAGAATTTGTACTCTTAGCCATTTTTACAGTCAACACTGGGCCATTAAATCCTATTTCTACCCAAATCAGTGCCAAAGCCGCCCTACTCCTAAAACAGTGTTTTTGACTAACATTAATATGCATTACACTATACTTCTCTATGTTCACCCAATTAAAGCATTATGAAAGCATTACACCTACCCTTGTACTGGAAGGCTTAGTTCACATAATACTGAAATCTGTGGCAATTTTCTTTATACCGATGGATTTGTTTGGCCCTATTACTGTAGGTAGCTTGATGGGATGGACAGACCTTATCAGTAGTAGTGTCATGTTAGAGCTACACTCAGTTCTCAGTTGAAACCATGAAAACAAGTTAGGTAATAGAAGCATGCAACTTGAATGTTACAGTCCAGTGCCATACAAAATATCTAGGCCAAAACTGCTTCTTTCAGTAAGTTCTCATGATTGGCAAAGCTGGTCAAAGCCTAGGTTCACCTCTTGCATGCAAGAGGAATAATCCCATTCACTCTTAGTTTGGAAGCTGTAGAGAAGCAAAGCCTCTATAAACTTGTCTTAAAAACCAATCTTTAAATTTGACACTTAATCATAGAGACATCAGAAAGTTCAACTGCTTTAAAACAAGAGCTTTTTTTTTTTCCCCAGTACAGTTTCTTAGCATTTTAGAGCTCCATTGTTCCAGGCACTGTACAAACACATGATATTATCCAGTTCACATATAACAGTAAACCACTGCAAGAACATTGACAAATCAACTCCACATTTATCAAAGGACCACCCATTTCTAACAGTTAAAATCCTCTTACAAGTTTAATAGACATTAAGGAAAAAGCCTTTAAGCCTTTATGAAATACAGATGAAGTTATAGTACCTGCTGTAATAATGTGGTTGAGAAGAAAAACATCAGCATTGCTGCAAATCAAACTAAAAGCAACTCCTATAACAGGAAGCTACACTTGCTCCCAATATTTTGTCCTACTTGAGGAAGTTGCTCCAAGTTTAATAGCAATGAAACAGATGAGAACCACTCTTCTGAACAATCATTATTCTATATTAAACAGAAACACAAGGTCTGGGCCAGCTAACAAGCCAATAGTAAAACCTGTCTGAGGAAAGGAATTATACTCAGTTGTGAGAGCAAATCCCAGATCGATCAAGCTTACAAATGCCTTACGACCTCCACTGCCACACACTAACCAAGTTAGATATAACTATTTTGGTGATGCTGATAACTAAAAAGCCATGTAGGGGAAAGTTTGCTCTTTGCAACAATAAAAGTACAAGACAACTATGTAAAAATCTGCCACAACAACACTTTGTAGCAGTTCAAGACCACTTCAGGGTCACAAATATCTTTAGCATTACACTGTTCTGAGTAACCAGAGAATGGTCCAGCTATTACAGTTATGCCTCCCCCTGAGCTCCCCCCAACCCAAGTTGCCAGAGCAAAGCTGTTATTCAAGAAATTTACTTGTGCTTGACAGATAAAACACTTATATTCCATGGCTTTGAACTACAATAATCACTGATGTCAAGCTGGGAAGGGGGGGGGGGGGGTGTGCGTGTGTCAAAAATAAAATAATCAGATCAACTGAAAAAATACATTCCATTCTGCTGCATGGGGGTGGGCTGGGCTCAGCTGGTCTGACAGCTCAAGTGCCAGTGGAATCTAGTCAGAGAGCTAAGGAATGCAGGTTTTCTCCAGCAGTAACTGAAGAGAAATCAAAGAAATGCCATGCTATTCCATTTTTTGTCCTTGGAGAAAAACTGAAGTCAAACTGTAACACACACACACACCCCACTACAATTCACTGAGGTTTCCACTCCCCACCCCTCGATTTTTTGAGAGAAAGGGGAACATTTTATAGGTGTGGCAGAGACTGAAACAGCACATCAGTTGCTACAGTTAAGTCAGTGGTTTGGCAGTTACTAGCCCTTCACAATCCATTTTTTGTCATTGTATCAGGGCAAGCTAAATAAAAAGTGACCTTTTCGCTACTTCTCTGCAGTTCGAGAGAAGCCTCATTTGTTCATCTCTGTTATTCAGCACACCTATTGTGCTGCAAAAGCTGCAAAGACAGCTAGGCTCATGCGAGTGATTTTTAGTGTAGTCCAAACACTAGCCAGTTTAACATCTCACCTAAAAACTTATGTGTTTTTTTTATGAGTTATGCAATAATTTGAGAAAGTGCTTTTACACTTGGTAATAACTTTTATTTCGAGTATTGAGTGGGTTTGAGACCAAATAAGCTATTGAAGACTGAGGTGAAGGACACATAGACACCTATATACACATTCAAAGCCTGAAATGTGAAACAGCTTTTGTGATCAATCTTTAACAAAGTTACAAAAAAACCTGTGATTTTAATAGCAAACAGACACACAAAAGCAAGTGAACTTCCAGCTATATGCTTGACACTGTAGTCTTTTTTTTTTATAGTGATAACTCTTTAGATAAATATTCAGTGCATCGCACACTTCAGTATTCAAAACCTCTCCTAAGCGAGTTTAGGTGGTTACACGGATGTACATTAGCAACTGACAAGGGCTCCGGAGTTTAAATTGGAAGGCTGAACATACCAGCCTGCATACAACTAACACTCAGCATTGTTTCCCTCAGTCATAAACTACTATATCCCATTTTGAGCTGAATAGTTAAATCATTCACTGCCAATACACACACAGGTATTATACTCATTTATAAGTCCATTTGTTCTAACTGCAACTGAGTTTGTGGCCACCAGGAACCAAATCCACCCAAAAATTCTTTCAATTTACAAGTTCTCTGTCTCACATGCACTATCAGTCTCCTTGAAGACCGTTTCTGCAAGCGAATAAAACAAAGCCTGCATAAGAAAAGAAAGTTTTATTAATGCTTCCCTCAAAAACAGTTGCAATATGCAGTCTCTTCCAAATTCAGGAAAAGGTTTGAAGATAGCAGAGGAAGCAACTCAGCTGGAACAACTGAAGTTCCAGATGACAGCTTGTAACATCTTCCCTGCTGGACAGGAAGAGTCAAACTCTTCTGAAAGTGGAGAGCTGATACCCAGAAAATGGCTGAAGGACTAGAACAGGCAAGGAAGTTCATATGAACTTCCCTGGCTCAGCCTTTAACAAGCACCTTTTGATGCACCTGATCAAAAAGGAAGGCTAAGAACAGTCATTACTGTTTGCCATCATACAGTGACTTAGCCAAGGTAACCACAGTGCCTTATCAGTTCAGGTATTGCAGAAACAACCACTGTTTCTCATACTGCTACTTTGGCACTTCTGTGACTATACCTGTTTATGAAATTAAATGCTGAAAGTGCACGAGAAAATAGCTATGGTAATTAAGGAGGGACACGTTTGTCTCTAGTTTATGCTAATACTCAGCTACTAAAATGCAGTTCCAATGGAATACCATTGGATTTTACTATTCCCACAGAGAGAAGTTAAACATTGAGCAATGAGACCAGAACACCTGCAACATACCCAAACATTTTAAGCTGCACATATGAAGACAGCTGAGCATAAAGCCTGTAAAACTAACCAAAACAGTACTTTTTCAGTTTTGTTATTTTTCATTTATGCATTATATATATCTGAGAACAAATATTAAGGATGATACTTGCTCGAGGCAAACCTTTTTAGGCCATCACAAAAAACAACAATTTAATAAGAAAATTGCTTGCCTGTATTTTTCGTTTCATACACGTAAGGCTCTAATTACCATCTTTTGTTAGTAGATACAGATTGAGGAGCCAAAGGTAGGAGGCACTCTGCTGTTAGGAACAGGGAAAAAAACCAGTTGGGAATGCAAATGCCAGATGCAGTGACAATTAGATGGTGGAATTAAGGATCCTGAAAGGAAGAAACTAGACAAATCAGAACCTGAGCTTCAGAACAGTATTTAGCCTCTTCAGGGGCCTAATTGGAGAAATCACATGGGATACAGACTTAGAATAAAGAGAAGTTCTGGAGAGATGGTTGATTTTCAAGGATCACCTACTGCAAGCTCAAGGATAGGTCACTATGATGAGCAGGAAGACAAGCCGAGGCAGCAGGAGGCCTGCATGGATGAACAAACATTCCTGCCAGGAAGAACAAAGACAGTTGTTAAACATGCAGGGATGAGGTCCATCATAAAGTCTATCTAGAGCTGAATACAGTGAGGGGCACGAAAGACAAATAAAAATGCTTGTGTAAATACAGCAATATGATAAAGACTAGGTAAAATGTGGGCCTACTGTAGAATGCAGCGGGGTGGGGGGTGAGAAGGGCTGACCACAACACAGAAAAAGATGAGGTACTCCAAGTCTTTTCTCAGAATATCTGTCTTCAGCAATCCCAGGTCCCCAAGATGCACTTAGTTCCGCACAAGGAAAATTGATATTTGGTGAAAGAAGACCAAGTTACATTATTCTGTGGGTGTAACCATGGATGGAAAATGCAATGCAGCATTATTACAATAGGTCTCTTCATAAGTATCCTAGGCCAACACCAAGATAAACAGCTTGTTTCTTTTCTCCACTCCTCACTGGAGAAACTTGCCATGAATCATCGGTTTCCTACCCTACCCATGAAGTCAGGATACTGGAAAACTGTTCCAACACATGTTTTCTCAGCGAGAGAAGGAATTAGAAGTCATTATCAACTAAGAGCCAATGAGCTGAGAGTTAAAGTCACTATGGAAAGCCTTTGATAATGAAGAGGTTTTGATTTCCTTCTTTCATTAGCCAGTACTGTTATCTATTATTATTCATCATTGTTTATTATTAATCTGAAGCATCAGAACAATATTTACTTCTGAATAAGAGATTTGTTCCAAAGTGAGTTCAGTATATTTTGAGATGAAACTTTGGTTCTACTCTCAGGATAGGGGCAAGTTGTACTTCAGTATACTTTAATTATTAGGCAAAGTAAGCAAAGGAAAGGTTTTCTCTCTCTACTGATTCTCTAGCCAGTTTTACATATTTTCATAGATTCACTAGGACCTGAAATTACTGCAGGGACAAATATTATGTACTTAGGGTCATGACCCCCATTCCCAACCCAATCGGTTTTGAGAGGTTAGGATGCTAGGCCTGTGTTTTGAAGAGATACTTATTGGGGAAGTATTTGTAACTGAAAAGATCCAGCCTTTATTTCATCATGTTATTTTTCCACGCAGTAAGTCACCTTGTATCCACAAAGTACCTTTTGAAATCCAGGTACCTGCAATATCCACTGTGGTCTATTTCCATGCATCAACACAAGTTGAATAAAGATTACAATTAATTTAGTGGATAAGCCTTTAACAGTTATATAGGTACCAAAAGCACTTTACTGTCAAATTCAGTAACACTGGTCCTATTGTTGTGTTTAAAGATAAATGTCAGGAAAGCTATCACTTTGCAGAAATTAAAAACCATGGCCGCAGAGGGAAGTTCTGTATCAAGAATTGCTTGTGATATCATCTGACTGAGCAAGTGATAGAACATAAATTGTGTCACCAAAGAAAAATTACATTGCAATGTTTCTTAAAGTCTAGTTTGCCAGGCTGACTTGTTTTTCAGTGTGAGTAAATCAGTCTTCTGTTGTCATTTTTAACAGCAGATACTTTGTCTTCATATTGGAGGTGAAAAAAATACAAAGACAGTAACACTTAGTAAGACAAAGCAGTCAGAAACAAGAGCTTAGCAGTAAAGCACACAAGCTGTACAACAGAGAGGTAGGGATAAAAAAAACCAATCTTTGCTATATGCAAAGCCACTACCAAAATTAAGGAGTACTCAAGGCAAGAACTGACTAGGACTCACCTATCTGCTCCTTTGGAAAACTGGCATCATTTCCAGTAACTAGCATTAAGAACATTTGCTAATGCATCTTTAAAACCAGTGCTGGGATCCACCACCACCCAAATCCTCTCTAAGATTTGTTTCATCAATCCAAATTTCAACTATATTGGGAAGGAGAAAACACCTGTACATTACTCCACTAATGTTCTGAAGCTACACATTCCTGAACTATGTTTTGTCTGGTTCTTTTTTTTTTATTAACCTCTAAAAGAAATTCCATGTCTACAGTCTAATACTACTGTGTGGAGAAAAGTACCTTCTTGTTTCAAAGCACAACTACATCACATCTAAAGTTACAAGACATCAGGAAGAATAAATTGCTAAAAACATAAGTGGTACTTAACATGGGTTTCACAACTCCTCCTACACTGGTGTAATTCACTTATGCAGCAGAAAGCATATATTAAGTCTTCCAGTGCAGGAGTGGTATCCTCCAGATTCTTGGCATATGGAACTTTTTAGTCCAATTGCCACTTTAAGGCTATCCATTCCACAATAATATTCTGGTTTTATGCCCAAAAAGCAAGCTGCATGTAATTACTAATGGAGGCATTCACCATCTCTGTGCACATTTATAGGAAGAGAGAACAAAAGATCCCTTTTAAAGCTGATGGAGGAGACTGGTATAAATTAAGTATCCAAACACAATACCAGAACAAAGAGATGATTCCATTCAAATCAGAATCTAATTTATCACTCATGTAAAGATAATTCCTAATAGATAAAAGCAAGAAAGAAGTTTATGATGTGCTTTTGTCATTACAAAGTTGCTTTCTGTCTGATTAATCACTTTTCCCCCAGTTCCTCCCATACACACACCCTTAACAGGGTTTATCCCCTTTCTCAGAGCATATGGCCACAGTTCCCACAATATGGCAAATGATCCCTGTTGAAATTGCTGGTACACTGAAGTAGGATGTTCTATTTCAAAAAAGAAGGAAATTTATTATTTGTAAAACATTAATCACAGTTTTCTACTATGCATAGACAAGACATAGAAACCTGTAATGAAAATCTCATGAGCTTGTCAGGCCTACCCTAGTACTCTCATTTACTTGTCACTAAGTTTGAGTCCTGTAGAGTTCAGATGAGCTGCTCCAGTGACCATTTCTTCGAGCTTCAAAACGTAACAACATAATAAACCAGAGATGGCAAGGCACAGATCTGTACATATCCCATTACAAGTTACAAATATCAGTCAAAAAAATGCAGAAACTACAACCCCCTTGAGAGACATTTTTTGCACTGTATGGAAAATTACGCAAGGGAAAAAAAGCTTATCTTTTTCCTTTCTCCATCCTTTTCCAAGACACATAAATACATAAGCATAAATATTGTAGGCTAACTTCTCCCTCAAAAGAGAGAAACATTAGGCTGCTCACAAAAGCTCACTCCTGCCTTGTGTATCCTGGGTTATAGGCAAGTCAGCTATGCCAGAAGAAGCTACGCTTGTCCAGGGAAAATGCACAGTGCTTTCCACAGGGCCCTACAACTCCAGCCAACTTCTCACCTGAGAGAGGCCCATGGTTATGCAATCAGAACATGCCAATGGCTTCAGGTGATTATTACTTCATCTGCTAGGATGAGATAAGACAGCTGCTACAGCTACACTAAATGCAACTCTCCCACAGTTAACTTTTTTGTTTAGTTTAAACTTTTGTTTAGTTTAAAATTTAGTCACTGCCTAAGTACTGGTATCAAGTTTCATCTGCTTTAAGAGTTATCTGGGTGGTTTTAATTGTGCTTAGATGGGGTGGGCTTCAGCTGGTAGTAGTTTAAAGAGACTGACCTTACAACTTCAGCAAGTGACAAAAACCTCAAACACAAATGACTGACTGATCCAGTGCTATAGGGTCTTGTTCTCATTGAGTACAGTCTCCAGTTAAGCTTAATCTTACTCTAGACTATATTTATTTACATTTTAAAATAGTGCTTGGCCCAGCTCTACTTAAAGGAAACATCTGATAAACCATGACTATGAGACAGGATATTTATAAACTAAGAGACCCTTCCTGATGATTAGTCTGAGCTGCTAGTTACAGTTAGTAACTGAGATGCAAAAATATGTCAGTACTGTTCCATAAGCCTCCAAATATCAGGAGGTAAATAAACGCATATTCCAGCATCCAACAAGAACACATTCTTGAGAAACATGATTGTTAACAATTTAATAGAGAGCAAAGCAATTTTTCCCCATTAAAAAATAATTTAAAGAGAAACTGGATGCATATAGACAGTTGTGAAACAGATTCACATACAGAAATACAGCACCTATAGCACAGAGGATAGAAAGGCAGAAGCTGTATTATCAACACAAGCACTGTTTTTTCAGAGGAGATATCTGTTCTGAAAGATCTCAGCCACTTCATTTGTTACCATGTCTTAAGTTTTTCATTATGAGCGCTCCACAGCAGTATCACTTTGCTCAGATGCCTCAAACTCCATAAAAATTAAGGACATGAAAACAGGGTAATTGGTCAGGTAATTGGTCTAAGGTAAAGCAGGTCAGATCTTTTAGCCCATTGACCTGGTTGAACAACCCTGCCTCTGAAAAACCCACACCTCCTTGAGCTGCTGAGCCTGCTATGGTATTTAAATTGCGTACTTCCCAAATCCTTTCTATTACCTTAATTTCCATGCAGAGAATTGTTTCCCATTCTGTCAAACTCAGCAGCTTCACCTATGGTATTGTTGGTATTTGGCAGAGCAACAGCAACACTGCTGTGAAACAATTCTGTCCAAAACAGTAGAGAAGGGACCAGAGTGGGCTATGCCTGTATCCAGGCCAGAATCCATACAAGGCAGTGAGTGAATGGAGTTAAAACAGTACAATTTGCTTTCTCTGTTTGGCTATAATATAACATTAGTCTGAACATAGATGTCTGTAAATTCACTATTGGAAAGTAGGGTTTTTTCTCTTCCATGAAATGAAGCTATTTATATAATGTGTACAATTGATTTAAGATTTCTGCATCATCATTAGTCATCCGTGACAGAAGTCCCTCTTTTTAAAAATAGGCTAAAAGTCTGATGAGTGTTAAAACAAAAAAAAAAAAAAAAAGGCAAAAAACGCCAAACAACTAGGAAACCACCACATGGTTCATTTCTTCCCTAGGATGTTTGACCAGCTAGAACTCAAATTTCATTTCACTCTCCACTGAACTAATACTATATTTAGCAAGCTCAAAGTTGTTCCCTCCCCATGGGGTGGTCTTGACTATTACCACTACCAGCACCACTTCTGTTGACTTACAGCATCACATCTTGAGCTAATACCAAGCACCAACCTTTCCATAAGAGGTACACATCCCCTACAAATGTAAGCCAATAAAAACAAAGATTTTCTGTTGAAAAAGAACAGATTTAGTACATTAATAATGTTGTGGTATCTGAAGCCTCTCCCTCAAATACTTGGCTTCAGTCAAAGCTTATTTCTGTGCAAAAAAGCTTCTGATGCTTACCTCCCTCCACATGCTGAATTTTTGCACAGGCAACAAGCACTTTATCTCACAGTTAAGAAACTTCATCAAAATACTTGAAAACAATTTGAGAATTGTTCTGCAAAAGCTATGTCCTAACAGAATATTCAAGATGCAGTAGAATCAAACCCACAGAATTGAAAACAGAATACAGAGTCTCTCTTCGGTATTTACTACGGGAAAGACTAACTTGTAAAGATTCAATTATTTCATTAATTTCAAAAATTACTTGTATTATCTCTTACCCAGGATTACTTTACAACTAGGTTCTGTCATGGAAGCATCTTTACAGTAGGTCTTCCTGGGTGTGCAAATTTTACATTAAAATACCCATGCAATTTAGGACGGCTTCAGGCAAATCTGAAAATACAGCATAAATATTTCTGAACAAAAATACAGAAATACATGTTAAATGTAAACTGAAGGAAGAGTTCTCAAATAGATGTCTCAAGTAAAGGTATTTAGGAGAAGGATTCCCTTTTAATTTATCTAATAGTCTTAAATTAAGATTCATATCTATCACCTCTGTTCCATCTTGAGTACAGTGCTAACTCTATCTCAGGAATACCAGCAAAATCAGTTATTGCACATGGGTCCTTCCTCATAGCCATACAGTCATTTCCCAATCCACTTCCCCACACAGCACAACTCCTAGCCCTTGCACACGAATGGGTCTCAGGACTTCAAACACTGCCACCAGTAGTTACTTACAGATGCAATAGTTAAATCATGTAAATGTTGCATTTTCTAAACTGTGGAGTCCTTATTATAGGCTGGGGAGCTGGAGAACAGTGCTGCTGCATGTGACAATTTATCACTAAAAAGTTCTCTGCTTGTCAGTACTTCCCCTTACGCACTTTGTGAGAGTTGCACTACACGAAGAACCCAGAGCAGACAGCAAGCAACACAACGAGCTGGCAGCTCACTGGCATTACTCTCTCGGTTGCACTGACAACTCCATCTTTGCCGTCACCTGCAATGACTCCAGAAGGCTCATAATTTGATAACCTGTCTGCATAAATATTCCTGCTCCAGTGAAACTCCTTCACATGGGATTTCGCAAATCCCATTTACACTTTGGAATGATGCACTGAAAATACAGCTCCAGACAGGAAACAGAACTTTAATTCCGTATTTTTCCAAATGTAGTCAAAGCTGTATTCTACCAGATCAGGGCATTTCCAGGTAAGTACCACCTCAGATTACATCACTTCTATTTGCTCTTTGTGAATTAACACAAAAAAATAATTCAACAGTTTTTTCTTTTATCTAACTAGTGGCCAAGAAAAGAAAACAAGAGGCTTTCAAAGCAGTCCAAAATGAAAAAAGAGCAGGCATTAGCAAGCCGCACAATTAAACTAGTTCTGTTTCTGCATTTCTCCAACAAATGAGACTTCATCAGATCAAGTTTCTTTTAAGAGGAAGGTGTGGGGCGGGGGGAAACAGTCACACAACCCAATGATACAGGCTAAGCTCAGAGAAGCAAAGCATTATTCCAAAGTCTTCCTTTCAAGGAAAAGTATTTCATACACTCATGCTTCACACCCTCACAGCCAATACACCTATTACATCAGTTCATTGCTGCAGACCAATTGTTCCGTTAAAGTCAGCAGGAAGCACAAGTATTCGAGACAGCACAACCTGTAAAATTCACAGTGGTGGGGATGAAGAGATGCAGTTACACTGTAGTAAACTGCAGAATATCAAAGTGGCAAGTTATTCTAGCAGTAGCAAGTACTACAGGCCTAAAGATGATAAACACATCACATGCATTAGTCACCTTGACAGTTTCTTATACCCACAAGCCTCGTGACTTCAGTGCATTAACACATCAGTTAATATCAGCACAGTATTTTAACTGTACATGGCTACTAATTTTAAGGTAAGGTTTACTGGTAAAGGGTATTGCTTGCCACAAATTACTTCAGAATTTTACAGGATTCAAAATGAGCAAGCAACCTCTGATGTTCAAAAATTAATTCAGTGTCTGTAAATGAACTTAACAAAAGTGTAAGTTAAGTGTTACCAAGTAATTCTTAATGCAATAAAAGACTATGCAAAGAGTGCTTTCTATATCAAAATATTTGTCTTGCAACAGTTTGTCATTCTTTTAGAATCATAGAATCAGACAGGTTGGAAAGGACCTCTGAGATCATCAAGTCCAACCTTTGATCCACTACCATCACAGTTGCTAGACCATGGCACCAAGCGCCACATCCAGCCTCATCTTAAAAACCTCCAGGGACGGTGAATCCACCACTTCCCTGGGTAGCCCATTCCAATGGCTGATTACCCTCACTGTAAAGAATTTCTTTCTAATATCTAACCTAAACCTCCCCTGGCACAGCTTAAGGCCATGCCCTCTTGTCCTACTGCTGATTGCCTGGGAGAAGAGACCAACCCCTACCTGGCTACAACTACTAGGTATAAAAGTTGGTTATAAAAAGTTGGTTATAAAAGTATTAATACAATTAAAACACTTTAACCGTAGTAATCACTTGCACATCTCAAACTGGAATGTCCATACTGCAGATGCTCAGATCTTAAAGAAACACGCTATGCATAGCTGCTCAAGAAATCGAGAGTCATGCGGAATTTCAACTTCCCACCAGCCATCAGTAACTCACACTCGAGGCTACGTAACAAGAGTAATTTACAACTCCAGACTTTGC
This sequence comes from Pachyramphus minor, assembly GCA_013397135.1. NCBI lineage: Eukaryota > Metazoa > Chordata > Aves > Passeriformes > Tyrannidae > Pachyramphus > Pachyramphus minor. The sequence continues at coordinate 403,254 of VYXB01002818.1, forward strand.
CTGGAAACCACAGGTCTGTCCCGCTCCGACTCCTGCGCTGATAACGAACGGCCAGCCTTCACCAAATTAACAATCCAAACCAAATGCCTGGGTTTTGTTGTCTGGGGTTTAGTTGTCTGGATTTGGATTTATTTTTTTTTTTAAAATAGGCTCACGCTAAGTAAGTATTTTGCCTTTTATAGTGCGCACACTTAAAATAGGAGTTTCCAAGGCAGCGAGGAACCCCACAGCGTATCAGAGCCGTCTGTGAGGCTGCGGGGGGGGTACGAACAGCAGCAACCACCGCGCTTTGCTGCACTTTAACGCGATGCCGCTCCTCAGGTGGGCAAAGGCTTCTTCGCTCAGACACGGCGAACAACTCTCTGCTGGGACAACTCACGCAGCACGGCTCGCCCGGCTCCTTCACCGGCTGGGGCGGGAGCAGCCCAAGCCGGCTTCCAGGCGGGAGCCGCAGAGGTCCAGGCAGCCTCCCAACTTAACCCCTTCCCGGCCACCATCGCCGGGGAGCCGGTCCTTTACGGCGCGGGGGCCGGCCCATCTGTCCGCGACCGCTCAGGGCGAGCTCCCAAGTTGGCCACGGCGGCCGAAGCGGCTCCAGGAGGACAAGGCGCGAAGGGGTCGCTTGCCGCCGCTACTCACCCGCACCAGGTTGCTGACAGCGGCCTGCACGGCCGACACGGGGGCAGTGAGGTCCGGGATGGCCTTGCCGTCCACCTCCCCCTCTTCGTGCATGATGACCAGGTGGGAGATCTGCTGAGCCACCGGCTCCAGGATGCTCTCGATGGTGCGCGTGTGGAAGACGGGCATGGCGGCGGTGAGGCGGGGGGGCCGGGGCCCGAAGTCCGCACAAACTCCTGGCAAACTCTGTTCCTGCGAGCTGGCGCCCCACAGCGAGAGCCGCGGCCTCCGCGCCAAGAGGGAAACGAGGAAGGAGAGGAAATCAAACGACTACTCCGACCTCCCCTCGCCTCGAAGCGGAATGCAGCAGCCCAGAGAAGCGGTTCCCGGCTCAGGCTCGCAGAGGCGGGACTCGAACTCGCTACCCTCCTGCCTCCCCCCGGCAGCGCCCACCCCGCACTGGCGCCGCTCCCCAGCCAGGCGGTGGCTTTTCAACTGCCAGAACCAGCCCCTCCCGCCGCTCCCGCCCCCGCCCTCCTCGCCCAATGGCCGACCCGGAGCCGCCGCTCCCAGTGGCGCAAGGCCACGTCCATCAACATTCCAGAGCCTCCTTCCCCCTCCGCCCCCCGCCTTTCCCGCACCATCCTCCTTCCCAACCAAGCTTGGCTGCGTGGGCGCTGGTTTCCCAGCGTCGGGGTGACGTCAGACATTCTGGTGTCCATATAAGGAGACGATTAAAGCTGGGGTGCCGGGATAGCGGGGGCCGAGGGGGTGGTGGTGGGATTCCGGGATTCCTTCGCCACGCCCGCTGGCCGGCGTGAGTTCGCTCCTTCGGGCTTAGGCGGAGCGAGACCTCCCGGCCGGGTGTGTGGTGCTGGGCATCACCGGGACGGGGGCGGCTGAGGGGAGGTGACGCCCCCGGCCGGATCGGACCCAACCCCTGTCCTCAGGTGGTGCTTGGGGCGCGACCCTCCGTGCAGGGCTCTGCTCTTTCCTTAGCGCCCACAGCCGGCCCGGTGCGGAACGCCCGGGGCGCGGTCCCGACCGCTTCCGCCCCACCGAGGGAAAGTGGGGAGAGGCGGCGGGCGCGCGTTACAGCCCGCGCCTCGCCTGAGGTAGGGAGGGGTGTCCCCTCCGTCCGGCTCCCCTCCCGCCTGAGGTGGGGAGCGGTGTCACCTCTGAGGCTGAGGGCACGCGGCGGCTCCGCGGGGCGGGCCGAGGCGTCACGTAGTGGGGAGAGAGAACCTCGCCTTAGGTTCTACCCCTGTGGTAACAGCGGTAAGGGCGCAGGAGCTCGTTTAAATACACTTAAGTGAGCGGCGTGGTGTCGGCGGGAGGAATACAAGCCGTAGCCACAGGGGAACATAAATTCCCGCTTTCCCGTAGACCCCGTGTGGGAGCACGGTCGCCAGTGCCGGCGCAGCTCCGGCTGTGCCCTCACGGAGCGTCGCGCTGCCCGCGCTCCGGCGGGTCTCTTGTGACACGGGCAGCGCTCATGGTAATCGAATAAAGCATGTGAGTGAGGAGTTATAGGGTTGCAGTCTGCACTTGTTCTTTTCCTTGATAACATGAGCACAGAATTGGATTTCAAAAGTTACTGCTGACTTTTAGGTGTTTTCGTCCTTGTTCTGCTATTTTAAGCTATAAATCAATGTTCCTGTCAGGCTAGGTTTCACTCCAAAATGTTTCAGAGCAAACAACGTTCTTTCTGTGCAGTCTTTGAATGCAGCCGGTCCTACCAACAGACATGGGGACATATAGAAAGCATTTAAATCAATAAGGCTTGTGTGGGTTCAAGGATCTGTCTCTGTAACTTCTCATACCACTTGTCATGGTTGTCATGGTTGGAGCTACAGGGGCAGTTATAAGTTGTAGGCTTAAAGAGTTGAGAATAACAGATTTTGTACAGTGTGAGAAATCTTAGCCACACCTCTGAATTTTTTTTATTGTTCTCTTTTAGTGTGCTAGAACTGTGTTATGTGTGTGTATTTATTGAATCTGCAATGGTACAAGTCATATTACTAATTTCCATGTTGTACAATCCCATTTTGTTCAGAAAGAGGTATACCTGTAGGCTTGATAACATAATCAAGTTATGCTATTGGCATGCAAAACGTACTTGGAATATCAGCATCTCAGCAGTCTTGAGTGTATTAAGTTACTTGAACTGTGCACTATAAGAGTAGTTTATGTTGTTTGCCATTGCCTATATAGCAGGTACTTCTATTTCTAGTATATTCATTCTCAGCAGTGCCTATTTTGCATGCTATGGATCATTAATAATTAGCACAGACAAAAATCCTTCTGGATAGCAGTATGCTGGAGCTGGGAATTAAAAAAATCAAATAGTCCTTGTCATGAAATAATACTCTCTTAAATTCTGTTTTGTGGAATTATGCAGACCTAATAAAACACATATTTAGTAATACCAGTAATTCATGGGGCTTGCACGTAAGTTAAGTTCTTTGATTAAATATAATTGCTTTAGGTTTAGGGTCCAGTGTACCAACTTCTGCTTGAAATATGCATGGGCGTGCAAATGTCCTTAAGGAAAAAAGTGGTGTCCGATCACTATAAAAGGCTGACTTGGTGGCTCAAATAGGTGCAGTTACTACAGGTAAAGTAAAAGATAGAACAGATGGAAATTTTTGGTGGCTTTCTGAAACTTTGCTTACCTGCAGGGCCAAAATATGTGCTTGTATTTGGGATGTGTTTGTGTTTAGAGTTTGTTTGACTATTTGGGCTGTAATACTGACATTTTTGCCCATACAAAAATCAAATTTTGTCTGCATTATGTGACTCTACTGCAGGCCCATCACTGAAATTTCCTGCATGCTGTTACTGTGGCTACCTAATTTGTGAAGCCACATCCAGCAAAATTCCATGCAATTAACAGCAATACATATAACACTTGTAACATGGCTTTTTTTTCTTCTTAAGTACTATCCTTACAGTATTTTCTCAGTACTATCCTTACAGTATTTTCTCTTTCCTTTGCAGTATTCACAACTGTCGTATTGATGTCACATGAATAGCAGCTTTGAGGCAGGTACTTTTTTAAAAAGTTCAGTTTCTTTTACCCTTTGCACAATTCAGTCTGTAACAATACATTACTTTTGCTGTTACTGTGAGATTGCTTCCCCAACTGCTTATACAGTTTCATTAGTTCATCAGGTCCTAATAGACATTTAGAAAGTAATGATAGATTTGATATTTAACATTATTGAACATTTTTATGATATTTAACATTTATTGAACCCAAGATGGGTTCTCTTCCAGTATGGTATTACACATGCAACAATTTCCCACTGAGAAAGAAAAGAAAGAAATGCTGAACCTCCTTTCCTTTTCACACACTCAAAATCTTAGTGTTGCTAAAAAGTAGTATCTATTATTTAGCATGACAGTGGTGACCAGCATCTCAAATAAGTTAATATGGTTTGAATTAAAGGATTACCTTTTAAGACACTCTTTCCATGTCTTTTAGTACTTCATAACAACTCAGGTGAGTCCAGTTAAATCCATTTCTACAGACTCTTCTACTTATGAAAATCTCTATTGTCTTTAGGGCCATAATGTCTCTCTGTCCCAGATGACCAGATAAATAAATTCTCCTTTTCTCACACATCTTTTAACAAAGCAAAGAAATCCTCTCTTTACTTCCACTGAAGTAAGTGAAATGTATGAATACAGAAGTAATAGGCTTTGGTAGAAAAAGGGAGGACTCCGTGTGCTTACAAAAAGTGTAACTGCAATGCAACCTCTGCCACAGTATCTTTTGGAGAGTCCTGTATCCTATGCTCAGGATACATGCCACTGCAGCTGCAAGTGGCAGGAGCAGTAGAACAGAACTATTTGCAAAAAGCTTCATGAACTTGCAGCTCTGTAATTATAAGGTGTTTGGCTAGTATTAATACTTCATTGTATTCAATACTTCATTGAAGTGCATGTGTCTGGTTAGCTCTAAGCACTAGCCTCCATTTTACAGTAGTTATTCTCAGTATTAGATACCTCAGCAGAGAAGTATTATGGTTTCTAGGCAAATACACTTGGCTGTGATTAATTACTTTTCCTGGAAGGACATGATGCTGTTCCTTTACTACACCACTTTCTAGTTTTTCTGAGTAAAAGCTATTTAGGTGCCTGAGGAAATTTACAGAAATGCTGTATTCATATATTGCATAAACTGGATTGTATTACTGTCTTGGTCCTGTGAAGATTAAGCATATGTTGAAATTTAAGGTTTTGGAGTCTCTTTTATCAGTTTCTGGAGGACTGGATGCTGCTGTTGATCAGTGGATGTTCTGCACTTCCCTTTTCTCAAGCATTAACTTTGAGTAATCTAAGGAGTAAGCAATGGATGATTGAAGTTTTTTCTTTCTGTGGAAATGTCTACCTTAAACATAAACTTAAAAATTTGTCATGGTTTTGTTGTAAAATGGTATAACTATACTAATAACTCTAGTGTTTAGGTGACTGGTGCAGATGGAATACATTTCACAACCCAGGGGAAACACAAAGTAGATTACTAAGGTGTTATGGCAGTGTAGCTTCACCAGGACAGCCTGTCAATGTACTTTGCCATTTTAAAGAGGACTTCTGCCATGAAACTAGGTTAGGTTCTGTTTAGTTCTGTGCCTTGGCTGGCTATGTTCTAGGAACTGCAACACGGCCAACAATTTAGAATTTTTATACACTGACTCATCACCAGTCACTATCTGAGCTAATGGGAGCAGCCTATTACAACTGGAAAATTTAAATCACAATTTTCTTTCTTCTCCTGAATATGAACTTTGTTTCATCCCACACCACCACTTGGTTCCTAGCTGCCCTTCTATAGTTGTGTTCTGTTGTTAAAACATAGTGGGGCTTAGGTCTGCAGAGCATGCTGCTACCTATTCACTGTTTCTTGCTAGAAGTTCTACTGGGAAACCAAGAGTGCAAATGTATTTTATTTTGGTCATCTTCTCAGTTACTGTGTCAACTGCTCTGAACCAAAACATTTTATTAACTGCACTGCATTCTAAAGTGATTATTGTGGAGTGTCACGACATTGTAACAATAAAATTTAAGGAATTTTTTAAGAATGTGAAACATGTAGGAAGGACAGGTAAACATGTTAAATATATATGTGTGTGTATTTATTCTAGAAATTGCTAATTATGGATAAGGTTCAAAAAAACTGATTTTCCAACTTCTGAAAAATTTGAGACAAAAATTTATTATCATGTATATGTAAAGCATATGTATAGCATATGTGTATGTTATACAGTCTATTCACAGTAAATGCAAACAAAAAGTTTTTCTACTCTTGTGCTAACATTACTATGAACCTACAATAGACTTTGATTTTCGTAAAGCAAAAGGTAGTTTTCAGGAGCTTGACTCTATGATTGGATAGATGAGTTCCACTACCAAAAAAAAAATTGAAAAACTATTCCTATAAGTCCCACTGAGTATCATGGGTATGGCAGTGTTCTTTTAAATAACATTTTTAGGCAATGAGAGACATGTTCTGAGTATGTGTATGCTGGCTCAGAACTTGTCAATATAATTTACTACCTAGTAAACAATCCAAGTGCTTTATTCACAGTATGTGATCATCTTCATAGTCTAAACATTAATGTTATCAATAATGATTTTGGTTAATTTTATGATCATTTCTACACACAGACACAGGGAAATTGAGGCAAATAAACTGAAGATGTTAAATGTGTTTAAGTTTGCTGCACCATGATTCATTTCCAAGAAAATGCTTTGTGAGAGCAGTAAAACTCTTGTCCTCAAGCAGTTTACAGAGCTGCTGCACCTACCAGCTGAGATGTGGCAACTAACTTTTTGTACGGGCTTTATGCATTTTTTAAAAAAGGGAAAGGCTGATTTCAGTTATTCTTGTTGATCAGTTTAAGCTTTCCCTATTTTACTTTGCACTGAAATGGACAGGTATCTCAGCTGAGATAAGTAAGGTCTCACAATTTTTGTCTGCTTTGCCAGAACACATCTTGATAGTCAGTTCTTGATTAAGTATTTTTGTATGCAATTATGTTCAATTCCTTTTCAAGGACCCCTGTATCCAAATCAACCCATAAGATGATCTATGAAAGACTTGCCTTTTTTTTTTTTTGGCTACATGTTTATTAGTGTCTCTGTAGGTTTTTTTCCTGTCTTGTAATATTAGATGCTTGTAAGTATCAACTCCTTTCCTAATAGTTCCTCATATTAGATTTGATTTACTAAAACATTAAAGCATGTGTGTATTGGTAAGTGTAAGATTAGTCAGAAATTTTAAGTGTTTTGCTGACTTGGGGTCTCATAAGTTATTTATTTCCCTACAGCAGAATGAACAGGCTCAGGTATCTTTGCAATTTTGTATATGTTCAAACTCACCACAAAACCAAAGCCAAGACTGGCCAAAATTGGCTCAAATTAAATAGTACTATATCTAGTAATAATGAACTCTTTGAATATATGCCTGTATGTATTTGCCTTTTAACTGGATTATCATGAAGATCTTTATCATTTTCATAGATTCTTAATGTCTTATATAATTATCTGATTTAGTATGCATGCTAAGGATTTGTTGCCATATATTAGTACATTTAGGAGTTTACTGACATCAACAAGCACTAAAGGGCCAAGTTAGACAAAACTTAAATTAATAGACAGCACCGAAATTTTGTATATACTTATAAACTCCCTCCATATACACTGGAGATATAAATCCACAGAATAAATACACTCTTTTTTTACATACTTTTGAGTGTCTTGTCTGTGTCATATTCATTATTACATCTTGACTAAAACTCTTTAAGTGTCCCAGAGGAGCTTTAAGTAATTACAATAAAGACAGTTAACCTAATGCAAAAATAATTCCTTCTTCCTGTCCCCAGATCCTGAACTTGCAGCTATTTTCATATAATGGGACCTTGTTCTTGCAGAAAATTCAGTAGGACTCATTGTAAGATTGCTGTGTGAATCTTTTTATTCTCTGTTCCTCATAAAATGCAGTGGTGTCACAGAAAGGACAGTGTGTATTCAACACTGTGCCACTCATAAGTTTAAAGATCATTAGGGTTGTGGTGAGAGTTTTATCCTGTAGTAAAGGGAATGATCTGGGCTTCCGGGCTTGAAAAAACTGCCCTCATTACGTATTATGTCCATAAGATTTGTTTTAGAATCTTTTCCAAGTGTGCTTAAAACACACTCCTTTTTCTCTTAGTCTCCTCTATAGCCAGATTCATAGCTATTAAGTATTAAATTGTAAATCTCCTACCCATAGAGAAGATCTCTGTGCTTTGCCTTGCTTTCCTGTAGGGGTCAAGTGTTAGTGGACTGGCATTTTGCCCATTACACAGGTGACATTGACATGCAAGTATTCGGAGATAGGAATGAGAAGTTCATAAATCCTATCCTAAAGGAATTTAGCTATAAACTATTAGTTCTGTTAATATATTTCAAAATCATTCCTATTTAAGGTATTATGTTCTATATAACATCATGTTTTCAGTCCACTTACAAAAAACAACTGTTGATTAATTAAAATATTAACTTTTTTTGAAACTAGGTGTTTGGGCTCTGCTGTCTTGGAGCTGCTAGAAGATGAGAAGCAAAAATTGAGGTCTACTAAGTTTGCTGCAGATGCCTTAAAATGCCAGGGTTGAAGTGAAATTCCTGTGTATGTTTTGGGCTCTGTGTATAGAAAAATGTCCCTGATGCCAGGCAACAATATTTTTCATGTGAGTGGGTCATTCTCTACTGTTGCAGACTGTGCCAGCACTGGCAGTTCAATGTGGTACACTGTGGTAAAGTGTGTGCAAACTGCTGCCAAAGGAGGGGCAATGGCCTCAGCAATGTCCCCCTGTGCAAAGCACACTGTGCTTGTGAAACGTTTTGTCCTGAGACAAACTTTCTGCGTTCATCACAGTTCCCCTCATGAAGCAGTTAGCCAAGCTTATACTCACATTTTTCACTCATACTGTATTTGATTTACATCAGCTGAAGGAAATGGTAATGTGCAACAGTGACTCTGGAATTTAAACAACAACCCACAAGGGATCTCCATGCTGAAGGCCAACTTCCAAATACGGGAGAAGAGAAGCAGCCGTGGTAGCCTGGGAAGCCATCCTCAGCACAGCAAGGGACAAAATAGTTGGGAGTACATGAGCTTTTTGGAATTTGTTCAGAAGGGTAACTGCTGTAATGCTTTGGTTTGAGTGAGGGAGTGAAATACAGATACTGCGATAGCAGAAAGAAGCACTGTTGTATGTTAACTGTCTAGGGCTGCCTGAATAACAGAAGTGCAGCTATTTTTTTAGTTCTATTTTTCAGCAGGTAATAGTTCGCTTACTCCAAATACAAATGTGTATCCAGACTCTGCCAATACTAATCTGTTGGGTTCACAGTTTTATCAGGAAGATTCTTAAGAAGAGCATTAATAAGAAGATTAGTGGGGCTCAGTGCCAAGTCTGTCTGAAATTCTGCCAGAACAGTTTCTCTCAACAGAAATAAATTCACCAATATTAAGATCACATATTCTGCAAATTCTTATTCAAAGGCTTAGGAAAAACTTTTAATATACGCTTACCATAGACCCAAGAAAATAGAGGTTCAAAAGATTCTGCCAGCTGGTAGATTCAGTTTTGTTTAGCTGTTGTAGATTTTTGAGGCTTCTGATTTCCATGAACAGTGGTAGCTGTGTATCAGCCAGACACATAGAGAGGCAGTGGCCTATAGGCCAAAGGAGTACAGAGTCAAACCAGCAAGGGCAACTCTGACACAGTAGAGGGGTACAAAGTGGTTCGCATCTCTAGTGGGCCACTGTTTACAGAATTCTTTGTAAACGATGTCTTTGTTGGTTACATTATAGACAAGGTTTAGGACCTTTCATTAGCATGAGGATAAATCTGACTTCTAGTAACAAACAAGGAAAATTAAGCCAATGTCTTATAAATTGAAATGCCATGAGAAAAACCCTCTTAGGGATGTGGGCATTTTATTAAGGAAAATAGTTTGTAGGCTACTTTCCCTACTCATTGGGAAAGAGCTATGAATTTTCTAGAATAGGTCAGGCAAGAATGGCTGTGAAAGAGACGGGGTGCTTATCCTGGGACACTGTTAAGGTGAAGGTAATAGATTCTATTTTTCTTTTCAAATTGCCTAAAGGAAGTATCCTGTGTTCTGTTAGAAAAAGAGATTTGATTGCACTGTGTTTTAAACTTCCTGAACTGACTACTGTCTGAACAACAACTGGAGTTTCTTTAAGGTGGTATGGTGGTATATATGAGACCATATTATTTATACCTCATTAGGCAAAAGCATCAACGCTTTTCAGGTTCTAAACAACCTCTTGTGTGCCTTCATGCCTTTCCTCTACTCCTACTGCCAAAATAAAGATACCATGTGCAAGTTGTAGTGGGAAGGATTCCTAGATTTCAAGTCACAAGTCTCAAATTAGGAGTGTAATGTTAAAATTGAGTCATAGTGATTCAGCTACTGTGTGATCAGTGAAAGAAAGATTAGTAGGAGTGCTACTAAATTACACCATTAGCAACCTCTCTGGATAATCTGTTCCAGTGCAGAGTCACCCTCACAGTGAAGAAATTTTTCCTCATGTTCAGGTGGAACTTCCTGTGCATCAATTTCTGCCCATGGCCTCTTATCCTATTGCTGGGCACCACCAAGAAGAGCCTGGTCCATCCTCTTGGCACTCTCCCTTCAGATACTTGTATATGTTGATGAGGTCCCCTCGCAGTCATCTCTTCTCGAGGATGAACAAGACTCAGCTCCCTGAGCCTGTCATTGTAAGAGAGACACTTCAATCCCTTGATGATCCTTGTCACCTTCCACTGGACCTCTCCAGGAGCTTCATGTCTCTCTTGTACTGGGGAGCCCAGATCTGGACACAGCACTCCAGATGTGGCCTCACTAGGGCTGAGTAGAGGAGCAGGGTCACCTGCTTTGACCTGGCAGTGCTCTTCCTAGCGCACACCAGGATACCATTGGCCCTCTTGGCCACAAGAGAACTGCTGGCTCAAGGACAGTTTGTTGTCCACCAGGATACCCAGGTCCTTCTCTGCAAAGTTAGTTTCCAGCAGGTCAGATCCCAGCCTGTACTGTTGACAGCAATTATGGCACTCTGTATGAAATATTTTCCTTACATCTGCTTCATGTAAGTTGTGAGGATGCTTGTGGCAATACTCTTCTGAAAATCCAAGACCAGAAACAACTTCCAGTGGCTTCCTGCAAGCCTGTTTTCAATCTAAATGTCTTTAACTAACATAGCCTAAAAATGCCATGTGTCTTTAATTAGGTTTGCATTTCTCTTGGAGACTGGGAGCAAGGGCAGAGAGAACATAATGCAATAGAAATCCTGGGAAAATTAGATCTAAAAATGAGATAAAGAAAACAGATTCTGAACAAAGGACTGAGACAGGGAGAAAATTTATTTTGGGAACATCACCTAAGCATTATACTGACTACTTTGTGTATCTGACAGATTTCATTAAAGGAGGAGATTTCATTTAGTCCACGAAATGACGGTGAGCATAGACTTCCTTTTAGCAAAGGAAACATGCCTTCTATATTTTAATTTCAAATTACTATTAAAGGAGATGGAAAATGTGGGTTTAAACTGAAACAAAACATTTTAAGAAATTACTCACACACACATCTGAGTTTATACAGTTCATGTGTCCACAGGACAAAACCCTTGGGATGTTAGCTTCCTTCTGCTGCTGTAGGAAACCAGTACCTCTATAACTTTCAGGAAGAGTTAAAAATAATATCACTAAGTGTATTTCCAAATGTGAGTATCAGCAGGGAAGGCTGTTCGCTGCACTAGCTGTTGTCAGGAAGGCTCTGTACAGGCAATGTGTTTCTGAGGTCTACTTGTGGCTCTTGGTGGTTACAAAGTGTATCACTGCGGCACAGTTGCTTTCCAAAGCTTACAGCTGAGAAAATCCTGGGAATAACACAGTAACCTTCACTAAAGTACACAGGATCAATGTTGGTTTAATATCTGAAGTTGCAAGAGAATCATGGTTCATGGATTTGCAAGGCTCAAACCCCAAAAGCGAGTACCTTTCAAGTGGCTGTAGAAAGAGCTCCAACACTCTGGGGACCTCTGTGATTGCATGTCAGATGTCCAATGCCAAGCTGAGGTATAAATGTTAATTGCCACATGTCTCACAAATAGGCCTGCCAGTGCAAGAGCAGATGGCATTGCATGAAGTCTTTCTTACACAGATTGTGGAAGAGAGATTATTATGTCCAATGACACTGATCAACAGGGTAACACAACAGATAACATAGCCTTCGGATTAGTGGATTTGTGTTTAGGCTTTAAGAAAATTTATGTCCCATTCCACACTAAGAAACAAGTATCATTAGTCTTCTTCAAAACAGAAAAAAACATGAGTACAAAAAACCCCCATGAATATATTATTAAGAAATAATAATATCACAGATAGAAAAATCCAAAGCAGATATGTTGATTATAGTAGTGAGGGACCTATGTCCTTTTTTCACAAAGCCTTTAGTGCATGCAAGCAGATGAGCACAGAGGTGCTGTGTGAGAGGGGGACCACGGCCTAAGCATTGAAATCCAGCAGATCACACTGAACGACGTGACAGTCTGCACCACTGCAGAGGGAAGGAGGAAGTGTAAATTACTCCATCCTGACTGCTGCCATTCTGCTCTCCTCATCACCTACAAAATAGGAAGGAGTAGACTTGCAACCCAGACCTGACCTTGGCTTATGTCTCTAAGAAAACACTAAGAAAAGAGAAGTAAAACTAAAAAAGACACCACACAAACAAACAAAAAAACCAAAAAAAGCAATAACCATAAACAGCCCACTATGTTGAATCTGCATAGCTTAGCTTCTGCTCAGGGTCTCTCCAGTATAGGTTGTAATTGCAGAAGCTGCATAAAGGCAAGAACTTGTGAGGTTCAGGAGTAGAACAAGAGGGAGTGTGGACATGCAGGGAGGAAAGAGAGAAATCACTAGTAGATGCAGGACCAGAAGAACAGCAGCTGACAGAGGCCAAGGGTTGAGGTGCCTTGTCACAGAAGAGCTATGTAAAGAATCTTGCCCAGCACCTGTCCATAGTGTCCCAGCCTTGGTTGTTCTGTAATAACATCTAAGCTGCCAAAATATATTAGGGGAAAAAAAGAGGAAAACATTTAAAAAACAGAAAAACAAACTAAAAGAAGGAGATGAAAAAATAAAATAAGAAAAGAGAAGAAAAAATAAAAAAGAGAAAAGAGAAGAAGACAATAATGATGGCATTCATCTGGAAAGAGTAATTTAGGAAGGTTCAACTGTCACAGAGGAAGGAAAGAAATAGCCATTATGATAAAATAATTCAGGTTTTTTTCTGATAACAAAATAATTTAAAAGTACATGCAAACATAAACTGAGTATATCTAAAATGGTGATAATGGCCTACAATCAGCTTTACCCATGCAACAAAACATGTTAAGTACTCTGAAGTTATGGCTTACTTTCAGTACATTTGAATGTATAGACACTGCAGAAGCATTCCAGGGAATTACCCATGCAGCTGATAATAACTGCAGAATGGAGAACTGTGCTTCTTTGCTCCACATCCAGTGTGTGGCTCTCCCAGCACATCCAAAATCAATGGTGTTTTGTTTCTTTCTACTGTGCTGTTTCCCCCTCTGCTCTCTACAGACTGAATTTTGAGCAGGGCAATACACAGGAAACAAGGTGTCACTGCCTCCAAGCCTGCAAAAATAAAGAGGTGGCAGCTGACACCTTGTATTTTCTTGCAATTGCTGTGGTCAGAAGACAACTTTTACAGTGAGAAGAGGTAATTTGGCACTACTACTACTGCTACTGCAAATGTTTCCGTATGCATGGAATGCTCCAGAGCTTCATGAAAATCTCCAGGATGTTTCTCCTTTCATATTTTTCATTCCCAGCTAACACCCTACAGCCACACTAAATTCAGGCTTGTTAGTATTCCAGAAGCAGAAAAAGATACTTTCATTTGAAATAAAAAATAGAAAGTACTTCCTCTTTACATTTTCCTGGGAGCACAAATACTTAGACAGACTTACAGACCTTTCACAACTGTTGTCATACAGATTAGACTACTGCCCTGTTCAAGTCCAGTCAGACTGTGGCCAGGCCTGACACTTTCAGAAGAAGATGTAAGAAACCCTACTTAGAATTCTCACCCAAGATTTTTTCACCCCAGTAATGTGGCAGTGAATTTCTCCTTACTTTTCTTTTAAGCTGTAACTCATTTTGGACATGAAATAGCTCTGGGTCAGAATTTAGATGTATGGATTCCCCTACACATGAAAATCCCACTAGGGTGGGATTTTGCAGGCCACGATTCACATACTGGCAAAATGACATTCATAAGTATTTGGACTTACAAAACTGCTGAGCTCACAAAACTCCCACTGTAGTCTACCAGAAATACAGATATAACACATAATTATTTGAGATTATCAACAGTAAATGCTCCTATCTTTTTGCTGCCAAAAATTACTGTTACTAAGTAACTCGAGGTATTGTTCAGCAGAATAGTAATATCAATTTATCTGCTGGATGGTTGTGGATGATCTGTTTTCTCTACACATAATGGTATTACTTATATCTATTGATGCTTCTTGCAAGTTCATTCAGCACTGTATTTTTCAAAGGTTGGGTTAGATATTAGCTAATGTGTAGTTCTCCCTTCTGAGGTTGGCATGGAATAAGTCCTTATTTTAGAAAAGAAGGAACTGAGACTATCTGAAAATAAATAAACATTTTTTCTTTCTTTAGTAGTGCCTGGAAGTTACTAAATTATATTTTTAGGCTTAGTCTGTGGCTGCTTGTTTTTGAGCTATTTGAGAACACTGTTTCTATGTGCTTTTATTTTATGTGATTTGACACGAACACAGTACTTATACAATTAAGTGTTAACAGACCCAGAGGTGTTAAGAGGTGGTCTCGGAATTAGTTTCCCAGTTCAGCGCTGTTATGGGTTTTAGCCAGTGGTCTTGGATACAGCTCTGAATTAGCATCAGAGTACACTGTTAGTTCTATTCTGCCAATTCTGGGTATTCTGAGCTATTTTTTTTAACTTCTCTAGCTCTGGTAATATACACAGCTGAGAATCCATTCTCTTGAATTCTTAACTTTAGGAGTTAGATTTCAGATAGAGATGAGTGATACTACTTATGTCTTGGCAATCTCTTTTTCTCCATGCTCCCATTCTTGAAATGTTTGGCATAGTTACAGGTTTCTTACATGGGATGATTTATTTACTCTGTAAATTATGCTATTGTAAGACTTCTAGATATCTCTCAAATGTTTATAGGAATATTTTAACATGTGGGAGAATGCTTAATGTGTGACACTAGTTGTACATACAAACAAGACCAGAAAAAGGTGGAAGGTATACACAAAGAAATATCTTTGCTCAAATCCTCGTGTCACTGAATTAAGTAACAGAATGCACACCTATTTTAGTAGAACAAGGAATTTACTCCTGAACTTCAAAGAATTTATGTGACCTGAAAAAAAATCTCTTTTCCCTTTTTCCCTGTTTTATCATTACCAGAATTAATGCACCTGAATTTTATTTTTAAGTATGTACACATTATTGCCAAACACATTCAGTCTAGATTTAAACAATCTTGGAAGTCCAGAGGTGCTCCTGGATATTTCAAAGGGAGCTGTGAAGCAGAGCAGGAGCTGCCCTAGGACTATGTACATAAACACTCTGAACATTATATAGTCTGTTTAAAACTAAATTCAACTTCTTGAAACAAATAAATTTCTTTTGCTGTAGAAGTTCAAGGTAGTAGCTCAGCCAATAGGTGTGGTCAACAGTGTCTGACCACAATGAATAGTGAGATGGTAGACACAGTGCACAGTCTCTCTGGTTAGCAAACTGTACACGGCTTGGTGTGCATGATCCACAAAGGAATAAGTAATGTATAGGAGGCTTTATAATTGTGATGGAAGTTGGGGAAGTTCGGGGAATATCCATTCAGTCATGAGTGTTGCTGATGACTTTTAACATCTTCCAAAATGTTTTTCAGAGCCTGCAGAGCTTTCAGACACGCTGGAAGGTGACAAGCAGCTCATATGGGCCTCTCAGACAGACTCTGTGATATTCCAACATGCTTTTCGGTAACAATAGTCTATTACTATCACAAAACTACTATTAGCATTCTCTTGGCAGGTGAGCATATTCCCTTGGTTATCTTTAAATCCCTGATAGGAAGTGCCTCAACTGCAGTTGAGGGCAGTGTAGACCATTTGTTAACAGTTTACAGAGTTGTTACAACATACAGAGGAGACTTGTAAACTTTTCCTAGCAGATCATTTATGCCCTTTCTCCTAGTAATTCTAGGAATAGTCTGCCCACTTCATGTGAAACAATATTAATTTTCTACTTGCTGAAGAATTGGACATACCAAGCAGCACACTGAAGACTAGCAGAAAGACAAATATTTCTTCCTGTAGTAGAAATTGTATATAGTTACCATGAAAAAGTCAGTAAGATGGTGTAGACCATTGTTTTATTTGTGTGTTGTCATCTGCAAAGACACAAAGGCCTTGTCTTTGTTTGGAATTAGGCCTGCAGACACTAAGGTAGAAGAAACTTCTAGTCTTTTAAGAGAGACAGCAAACAGGTGCTTTTCTCAGTCATGGTGTAATCTCTGCTCACACAACTTTTTGTCCCTTTTTCTTGTGAGTTTGCCTCATGCAGGAACACCAGGAGCTGCCACTGTGGTTTCCAGATGAGATAGTGCCATAGATTTCGAATGGTCTGCAGCGTTGCAGCATGGGCTATGACACAAAGAGCAACACCCCAAGGTGTGAAACTCATTGTGAATGACACGAGTTCTTAGTTCAAAGTATTTATATGGAGTAAAAATTTTTAAAAAGGAGTAAAAATTAATCACGTACATGAAAGCTAATTTAAAATCCCCTTTTAAAACTGATCACCTTTAATCTGTTAAAAAATCCAGGAACAGTTCATAGCTCTCACTGAGAATTCAGCTGCGGGCTCTCTTTAGTGGAAAAAAGAGATTTGGGATCTTGTAGCATCAAATCCTAACTTTTCACCCCACAAAGTGATCTGTGAAAACACTTTCTGCAATCTAAAATAAGACATGCAGACCGGAAGTATAAAGCTGCTGTTTTTCTGTGGGAAATTAAATGCAGATTCAGAGTTCCTTGAGTGAGACTTTTTGCACTGTTTATTTGGAAAGACATGGATTTCTGTTGTTTTATCTATGTAAGTCATACAAGAAGAAAATTCTTCAGAATGTGATAGCTACATGGAGAAAAATCCCCTTTCCTTGCTCTGTTTCAATCAGCTGTTACTGGCTGTGTGACTGGCATATGCCCAAATGGACTGTCCTGTCCCTGAGGAAAGCCCTGGGGGAAGAGCTGCTAGAGATATTAAAATTTTGGTTTGTTTCTCTTTACCTTTCTCTATTGAAAAAAACATTATGCTCGTATCTCTCTTAGGCTAATCTATTAAAGAAGCTTCACCAGGGTTTGTTGTTATGCTGACATGCTCTGCCCCTGTGAAAGAGTATCTATATCAGTACTGAATTATTTCTGAGGTTTTACTTGCTAAATTTTTCCCTACAATGCCAAAGACTAGTTCAGGAAGCCATTCTGCCTTGGCACCACTGTGTGTCAGTGGTTGCAGGTGGTTTCTTATTTTGGGAGAGAAAATGAAAGGTGGGAAAGTGGGACATCTGTTAAAATTCCAAGAAAAGTACGTCTTGGTTGGTAAAGCACTCAGGGCCCTTGAAGATAACTCAGCAGTTATACTGCTGGTTATCAAGCTGAGGAAATGTCGAGGAGGTCATACTGCTAGGAACTGTAGTAAACATATAGGGATGAGCCCATGTATTGTTCCAGTCTTCACTTTGTTGTGGTGTAGCTTCTGAATTGTTAACAGTCAAAACTGCCCTCCACCTCATTTTCTGTCTTCCTCACTGTATTGTGTACAGCTAAATCACTCTCTGGTGATTTTTTGATTCTTGCTGTTGTACATTGCTAGGAAATTTTCTTGAGCTGCCACACTCCTAAGATAAAAAATTCTTCTTCCCACTATCCAGCCTTACTATATCCTCTCTGATAAGGAATATTTTCTGTAAAATCCAAAACATTTTCAATTACTTTTCATAGCATATCTCATAAATTGGTGGTTATATACTGCTGTGGCTCTTTTTCTGTATACGTACGTTTAACTTACCTTCAGTGTTATGAGGGCAGGAGCAAGACCTCATCAGGTGATGCTTATCTTACACTGCACCTTTTTTCTGATTCTTGCTGAACAATGCTAGTGCGCAGTTATCCAAAATACTGTAATTACTTTGTCTGTCTTATCTCTCAATGATAATGGCAATCTCTGCATTAAACAGAATCACTGATGTTAGTATGTTTCCTGATATATAAATGCATGATTTTATGACCCCAATAGCCAAATAATGCTTAAACTCAGATACATTTGATTGAAGGAATTCTAGAATTTCATGACATAATGCTCAAAAAACCAGAGAATGTTTTATATATATACATATACCTCATGTAAATTTAAAAATGTTATTTCATTCAATCTAAAAACTGTAAATTCATAAAAGCTTGATAAGACAGGGAAGAACTGGAAGCACAGTACAGGGAACCATTGACTTGTTTCAGTAATAAGTGATCTGCTTAATCTGATATGATGATTTAGTATCATGATAGTTAGGACAATAGGAGTATCCTTTAATAAATAATGTCCCTATATATGTGCATTCCCTCCCTGGCACATCTTGAAATCTTTCACAAAACTCTTGCAGATACCTTGACAATAACCTGGGAGCAGGACTTGTAATGCAAGAACACATCAGTAAATCACACAGTGATCAGAAAGTGTGACTGTCCCTGTGATAACTGCTATGATCTTGTGACCAGCAGGGGGGGGAAGCTTGGCTTAAACATAGAAACTGATACAAACATTTTCTTATCTTCTAGAAAGCAGAGCCTGCTGCTCCTATTCTATGATGTCTTCCTTACAGTGATGTATTTCTTGAGATTACACAGAAAGCACAAACATATATTTCAGGTAAAATAAAAACCTGAAGAGTCCAGATTTTTGTTGTCTCTTTGCAGTTCCACCTCTGATGTCTGTCTATTATAGGACATCTCAGCCTCCATGGCTGAAACAGATGTAATCTTTACACAGCTCAAAGCAATGAGTCACATCTTGGTTCTGTCCAGTAAAGCACATAGAGTTCATCATGAAATACAGAGTTATTTCCAGACAGGGCCCCTCTCTGAAAAATGTTAACAGGTGGAAGCCCTAGTAGATAACTTAACGTCTGCTCTTCAAGAGAGGGTTATTTTTACCACCAGCCTGAGTTTGGTGAGTGCAAGTGTGCCACGCAATGATATACAGAAAGCATTTATAGCTGGAGTGTTCTGGACCTGTCCCTCCTCATTTTTAAAGCAGAAGAGCTAAACAGTCTGGTAATGTGTAGGTGTTTGTGTATTCATAACACCTACATAAGGACATTATTTGATTTCTAGGCACAGAATTAATTTGATCACTTAGACAGAGAACTGGGTTGGGAATAGAGAGAACCATATACCAAGTTCCATAGCTGCTTTGATGAAAAGAAATGTACAGAAGTATTTTGAATGAAAATGCAGCTTGTCTTTGTAGGGTTACTGACGACAGTAAGTTTACAGTCACGTAAACATAGCTAGAATTTCATATGCCTATATATAGGAAATCATCTGAGGAAAAAGGTACTTTTCTGCCTCCAATTCTTTCTTGCTTGAGGAAAGATTATTAATTTGTAGCTTCTCAGAAAATTTTTTTGCTACTGTCTAGCTTTGGGTTAGAAGAGACATGGAGAAACATGCTTGTTCGTGAAACTGAATAACTTCTGTGAAGAAAGTTGAGCTGGTAATTGGATGCAATAGTCTTCTCTGATGACTGGTTAGCTGAGGAAGAAGGAGACTTGATTGCTTGTGGAATTCCCGCTGCCTCAGCCCAAGTGGATGGGCAATGACTTGCATCTCCCCCCCAGCCTGGCAGCTCTGCTCATGACTCATTGCAGGGACTTCAGTGCCTTTGACACCACTGTCTGCTGAAGTACTTGAGGCCCACCAGTGTCCCCTGTGTGTCGAGGATAGCAATGCCTTATAAAAGCATGATACATTCCTAATGTGTCCCTGAGAGAAAGGAGTCCAGCTTTATCAGGGTCAAGTGCTATGGAGAAGGACTGTAGAAAAGAAAGACCACGACGAAAATGTAGAATGGTAAGTCACACTACGGTATAAGCAAAGTTTAGGTTTAGGAATGAGGAATTCAGTGGTGAATCACATGAACTCTCCTTCCCACTTACTGAATACATAATGTGCTTTTAGAAAATTGTGCATTAGTAATGCTATAAAAATCTGCTTTTATTGGATTATGGATTGTATTGTGTACCCACAATTAAAAAAAGGGAGCTTGTGCTCCCCACATGTTCTTCTATCTGGGCCACTACTATCTCTTATTGTAAGAGAACTGCTCTGTATGTTTTCATTGCTTTGTCTTCTCTGAAACCTCCAGTATGCCAGAATGCCAAATAGAGGCATGTTTTTGATGAGTATCTTTTCTCTAGAAACTGGGCTGAGAGCCACAGACTTGCTTCCAGTGAACCACCAAAGCTTCTTTTAATTTGATGACCTAAGTTGCTGTTGAATTTGGATGAACTCAGGCAAGTTTATATGTGAAAGTGTCTGTCTTTCATTGCTAATCCTTTGAGCTATTCAGTCCTCTTAAATCCTCTTTTTTTTCAGGCTTGAAAAGGTTACATCTCCATCTAGACACTTTCGATGTTCTGTTTTCAGGACTTAAAAACTCATTTCAAGGCTCTTCCTGTATTTAAGACAATACTGCAAACTGCAAAGAGATTTTTTAAGCAAAGATTTTGCAACATCAGCCAGCAGACAGTAGTCTTTTTTTAATTGAGATATAGATGTGCTTAATTACCTACAGCACATTGTTCACATCTTTTAAAATTATCTTTTCTAGGAAAAGACATGAAACATGTAGTCAGGTTATCCAATGTCTTGCTTAAAAAAAGTCTTCATCAATAAAACATCACAAAATCTCCTTTCAAGAAAGCAGTCAGCAAATAATTTCATGATTTTCAAGGTAGCATAAGTAGAGATTAGAATACAGGACAATAGCAATGAAAAGGAATAATGTGCCTGACTTCAGAATAGTCAATGCTTCATAAAAATAGGCTTTGAGACAGAGATAGAAGAAAGTTTTGTGTCCTGGACTCTTAGATGTTGAGTGCACTTTGACACTGCAGTCTTTTTTCCAAACCTGGACACTTGGAGGGGTCACTATTTCTAATATGATCACACTGGAGAGAAGTGAGCAGTTTGAAACCAAGACTTTTTTTAACAGCCAAAAAAGTGTAAATAGAGAAAGTGTAGGTATGGTTATTAAATCTGTGAAGTTCTACAGAGCTTCAGAGATACTTAGTGTCTTCTGACAAAAGTGTCCCCTATCTTTATCTTAAAGCTTGTGGAATCGAGATGGTGATCATTAACTCTGGTGAATTTTAAGAAAGATAGTAGTGACATAAAAGGAATTTTTTTCCCATTTGGGTTTTTTTTTGGTTTTAGTTAAAATGAAGAACATTGCAGAACATAATATATGTTTCCAGTGAGTTCTTAACTGCAGAAGTTGCCATCTTTTACTGAAAAAATTGCAGCTTTCAACTTCTCATGGAAATTGCTGTTAAAATACTTTTTTAAGGTCACAAAGAGTCAAATGTAATCAATCATCCTGGAAATGGGACCTGAGAGAATCTGAAATTGTCTGAACTTGTCAGCATAAGGAACTCTGTGCTTGCTTAGTGTGAAATAAAAATGTTCACAGCTACTATGAACAGCAGGAGATGGAAGTTACTTAATTTTTTCTGAACTTCAGAAAGTGTTTTAAGACACTCACAGAAAGTGTTTTTAAGTACAGCAGTGCTGTACTCTGGTAAGGTGGCATGGTGGTAGCATCTACTGTCCTAATCTGATACTAAGTTACTAGGTAAACACATTCCTATACCTTACCAGATATAAAAAAGGTATCAGGAAATGCTGTACTCAAAAATGAAGAGGCAATTCAGCCTTCAACAGAGTCGGCCTGCATTCCTCTCTGGTGGAAATCAAAGATTTAAAGAAATTACCCTTAACCTTTTGGATTCTAGATAGAGCTGCACTTGCTTCTGTTTTAAATCCCTTCTCTGACAACTGCCCCTCTAACTACAGAATGCAAAATGTGATGCTTATAGGTCCAAAAGCTACAATACGCTTTACATCCTGAAACAATTCTCTGTGCTAGCTATCAGCTCTGTCATGGAGATGGTTGCTAAAACTCTTGACACTTTCCTCACTGTGAAGCACAGTGTTTTAAATAAAATAGTTTAGTTTAAGGCTTACTAACAGATGCAAACAAATGAGAAGCAGAGCCTGACCTCCCCTCCCTAGTGCGCTTTTTACTTCCTGTGCCTTACACCACAAGCTTTAGTAAAATGCTTCCATGCATCACAAAGCCTCCCTTGTACAGATGAAGAGGGAATGCCCTCGTTTCCACGCACCCCGGGGGGCTCCCAGAAACACCCCCATGTTGCCCTGTCCCGCTGGTGCCCTGGGAGCAGCCCGACTAAGCAGAACATCGGATTCGTTCCAGGCACTGCTGGCTGCCAGCACATTGTAGGACTAACTTGCAAGGAATGTTCCCCTTGGCAGGCAGCGTCCTCCTGGCATCAGTGCCAAATGATATCAACCATAATTGTTGCTATTTATGACATTTCTTGTTGCTTTAATGAATCACTGCTAAGAAAGCTAGGTTATTCCAAATCTTTGAACAACTAGTACAGTGAGAAACCTGATAATAGATAGAGGACAGTATGGATTATTTTGAATTGAATCTACAGTTTTTCGACCTGAGAGATAAGAGCATATTTTGCTTAATGTGGGAGCTCCAAATCAAAAAACTGCTGAATCTTAGGACTCCAACATTGGCACTGTCTTGCTGTGTGCCCCAGAGTTTCTTGAAAGTCTCTCTTAGTTTTCTTTTACTTAGACTATTTGCTATTTTCTTTTAAATTTCTTTTTTTTCAGCTGATTTGAAACTAATGTAAGCAAGGAGGCCCACAGGTAAATAAATATTCCAGCACTGAGAATCATATCATCTGTATGCAATGGCTCTGACTGTATGTAAAACTCTGAGCTTTGTGTGTGGATGAAATATATAGATAAACATGGTAATTCTAGTTTTGACTGAAGCTAACACACAATTAAAAATATAACAACAACTCTGTCCTATTTTTCTTTTCCCAAATAAGCAAAATGCAACTATATATGAAATTCCTGGGGTGAATGCTGCGGTAAGTGCCCAACAGCTCTGATCCAGGTTTGCACTTCCAAAAACCCTGGGCATGCTCATTGTCAGAGGCATTCTGGAAAATGTTGAGTAAAACAGCTATGCATGCACAGTAATTCTGGCATGTCCTAAAAGCAGGTGAATTCACTGTGCAAGTACAGTGTCATATGAATGCGGCAGCTTTTATCAGGAAATCCCAAGCAGAAATATATTTGTCCTTTTCTGTGTGTCACTCCTAAAGCAGACCAAAAAGCCCATTTTCTGTAAAAGAGAGAACATTGTTTGCAAGGTGCTCCCGGGCCAGGGCAGGGGGTTTGGAGGCCTACTGTAACAGCATAGGAAAATAAGTCTACTCTTTGATGCTGTAGAAGAGAATAACCTTCTGTAATACACATTGGCTAGTAGAGACTTCTGTAGTAGTACTTGAAGGGTGCTTTAAATTCTGAACAAGAAGTTTTGTTTTTCTCTACTTCTTGTAACTGACTGTGGAATAAAATAGTGTAGACCTCTTCTTCTAGTTCCAGTGTGTTGAGTGCCCCTGCAGTGGTGATATATGAATAATATTGCTCTTTTGAACTTCCATATGGTTGCTGAGTGCCAATAATACTCACATCACAGTCTGAGTTTTGCACTGCTTTTAGCTACTACTATACATATAACTCTAACTGCAGTACTGCATATTTCATTTTGCAAATGAGAAGCACCTATCAAACATCATTGTTTATGATGGCAAACTTATGAAATATACTATTCAAGCAAAGCATAATGCTATTTAAAGGTCAGGATATATATAATCACAAGAGGGCAAATTCTACTGTGAGCATATAATGCTATTGCCTATATCCTCAAATATGTGTATTTTCATCGGGTCACCCTAAGTTATGTGAGGAAATGTGTTGTTAGTCAGTGTAACAGACAGACCACAGATACGAAGTATCTGGACACCCAAGCAAGGCACCACAACTATGTTATGCTGTCAGAGATGATGAAGCTTGCACAAAAATAGAAGGGTTATTGGCTTGGAAACAAGAGGCAGAAGGTTTGAGCTGATTAAGGATGCCCTGCCAATGCCAGTGCTTCCTCTTGCCTTCAGACTGCACAATGTCAGAGCAGGCACAATGAGATATTGCTCAGTACAGAGCAGAGAGAGAAGTGTTGAGG
Source organism: Pachyramphus minor (assembly GCA_013397135.1). Taxonomy (NCBI): domain Eukaryota; kingdom Metazoa; phylum Chordata; class Aves; order Passeriformes; family Tyrannidae; genus Pachyramphus; species Pachyramphus minor. The sequence goes on from VYXB01002818.1 coordinate 427,458, forward strand.
TATACATTGTGTAGGTGACTGACTCGAAGGAAAGGATATGGTAATTTTTTCAGTGTCTCCAGCAGAAGACTAAACTGTGGGAAACCCTCCATGCTCTGAATGCATACACTGGGACAGCCAGCAACCTCTCTGTGTCAGCATTAGAGAGTGCATCCTCACTCCTGGTGCCCAAAGCAGCAGTCTCAGGCTCACATTGCAAAAGATGTAAAAGCTCCATTATTTGCTGTCCTGACTCAATCACATAAATGCACAGAAATATCTTTCATACTCTTTTTACATTATTCCATACTTCAGTGTTAGTGCAAAACTCTGATAATATAATTTTGAGGATAATAAATGAGATGCTTTATTATGATGCAGTTGCAGAGTTAAGAATCAAAAGACTTTTTAGTATCATCCTGCCTAGAAACCGTTGTGATACAGTTGGGAAATCTTGATATTTTGTAAACGTGAACTACAGAAACAAGAACCAGTCCTTTAGGTTTGAGGCCATTCTGAATTAAGAGATCTAGACATACTGATATTTTAAATGGTAACCAACCACAAACTTGTTTTTAGTTGTTCAGTTCCTCTTTCTTTTTTTAATCTTTGTAATTCTTAGAAAACAGAATTTAGCCAGGGGAAGGATGGCAGGGAAGTGGTGGTTCCTCTGGTCAAAACTACGCTGAAATTTTTTTTTCTGTCTTTTCTAGTGAAGAAAGGCTTTTCCAGGACTTTATTTCCTCCAAGCTCATAGTAATTTTTCAATTAAATTACCATATATGTTAAATTTCACCAGTTTTCTGGCCCATCCAGGAACACGAGTCTTCCATTTTCCCACTGTTAAAAGCCTAAGAACTAAAATCCTTCAGTATTTTAATTACTGCAGATCTATCAAACTGCCAACCATCTATTTATGACTAGTTTTGGTTTTATTGTTATTTTAAGCGTTTTGTCTTCAATTAGCTTTCCTCTGTCCTGGAGACAATATTCAGCAGATGTCAAGGTGTTGGCTGTGTGACATTCAGTATCGACTGCTCAGGTGTATCTTTTTCCCTTGTAAAGAGAGTCTTTCTGCTGCTATAGGCCCTATATGCTCTCTGCTGATGGTTGTGACAGTTGAACATAACAGGAAGGCAGTGGCCAGAGTGGTGATTTTGCTTTAATGGTGCATTGCTCAAAAGCCATCCAAATGCCATAGTCATGGACAGCTTTGAAATACATATTTAATCTTACAAACTTTTGATTAAAGAGCCTATCTGTTATGTCAGACCAAGAGATAAATCTTAGAAATTAATTGTAATAAAGCAAAAATTTTGGTTTATTGGCCTTTCTCACTTTTGCCTGTCATATGTGTGGTGGTTCCTAGTGATCAGACTGTAACATTCTTTTCTTTTTTATTATTTTGGTTTTTCTTGAACTATTATCTTCTTCAAAGAACTCTCACAATATCCTTTTCCTAAACTTTTTCACTAGTGTAATTTCTCTTTGCACAGTACTTCACAATATCTAACCTGAAGTCAGTGAGGATGCAAAATCTGAAGATTATTGATGCCAAAGCGTTATAGGGTTAGAGTTGTAAAGAGAAACATGCAAGCTGGAGCACTGCTGAAAAGCAAACCGAAAAGGTCGAAGCTGCTAAATGTTGTCTACTCAAGACTATTCTCTTGTACATGGCTATTCTTACCATAACATCACTTGCATCAGAAGTGTCACTCTTGTGTTAGTTATTGTTGCAGGCACAGCACTGCTGCTTGTTTCCCTCTCACAACCAATTAAATGGAAGGAAAAAGAACAGACAGGATACACACTAGCCTAAATTTCTTAGGTTCTATTCAAAGTCATATTCAGGATCCTTAATTTGACAAGTTGGGTGCGTTTGCTGTGGTGATGGGGAACTGGCATAATTCTGTTTGCCATAGATTGGAGCTTTTTCCAATTTAATGCCCTTGTAAACTGTACTGGTGATGCTGCTGGGCTGTCAGGGACATTTTGTAAAGAGCTTCTGCTGGAGTCTCAAAAAACCGGTTATAGCACATGTGGCTTTATGATCATTAGTACCTAGAAGTTTCAGAAACCTACCTGTCCACATTTTGCCCTTTAGGAATGCATGTTTAAATAAATTTTAAATTAATGATATCTTCTTTGCTTGCTCTTGATGATTTAGGAGCTTTCTGCACTTAAAAATCTCAAACTATAGTCCAACAGGTAACAACAGCAGTTAAACACAGCATTTTTAAAGCACAGATTACAAGGCACAGAATTCCAGCCCAGAACATCTGGCTGATAAATTATAGAGCACACTAATCAGCATGTCAAGGTGGAAGATTTACATGGTTGATGGCAAGTGCCAGCCAAATCTAAAGCAAATGCGTCACTATTTCTGTCTCTTCAACCAGAACACCATCCGTACAGTAATTTGCTTCTGCACCCAGTAAGCTGTAATTTCCTAGTCACCTGAGAAAGATGCAATTACCAGTAAGGAGATTGATTCTGGGGTGAGAAATGTGAGTGCACTTGGTTGTTGTAAGCTGAAATATTTTAAAATAAAAAAGTGCATAGTTCAGGAAATTTTTATCTTGATTAGAAGAGACTGTTTTTTACATTTGTAAGATGGCACAATAACTCTAAGAAGTGACATCATTGTCTTCCAGATCCTCAGAATCAAGGTATGGTGTGGTTAGTGTCTGAGAAGATGCTTGGTGCTTGTATAAGGATCTCTACTTCCATTTCATACAGGAACTCAAGCATCAGACAGCATGTAAGTGTGTGTGGCGCTTGCACACAAGAGATGTGCCTGTACCCAGATGTCAAATTAAAGTACATGTATAAGGTCAGCAAATATGACTAACAACAAACAAATAATAGTGAAAGAGAGCTGCAGTTTGTTGTTTTTCTTAATTATATTTGTTGTTCACCAATGGCTAATGATTTCTTGCTGTGTCAGGTGTTAGTCCTGGCAAAAAAGAATAGAGTTGCTATAGCCCTTTAGTTGTTGGATGTTCTCAGAGTACTGGTGCAGCTTATGACCTGTAAGATATAATGCTTCAGTTCTGGTTGGAGGGAAAAGGCAGGGTTCTAATTGTCAGCTCTGATTTTATATTTTGTCTGGGAATGGGCCATTGTGTTTTTCAGCCACTCAGCAGTGTAATGCAAATTCTGGATGACTGATGAGCAATGCTAGCTCATCTAGCTAAGTTTACAATGACTTTACGCTGTGCTGGGGCTTTCTAGGCACCAGTAGAACTTTTTGTTGCTGCCTTGTGTACATAATGTTAGGCAGCAGCAGCACCACATTGCAGATCTAAACCTATACTGACCGAAGCACAAGTGAGGAGTGGAAGTCTGAGACTTGCACTGCCTCCTTCAATGATCAATTAGCTCAAATGGTTTTTCTGTTGGTTCTGAAAATTTCCGCAACTGCTTCTGCTATGTGGATCTATACCGGGGATAAGGCACAAGCTTGCAAGGAAATGAATACGCCACATGGTGGCCAGTTGATTGCTGTGGTTAAAGATGGTACTGGCTGGTGGGGAATTTACGGAAGTATAGCATAGTGCTGAGCCCATTGTGGCTGGGGCTTAAAAGTTGAGGGCAATATATGTTAATCCACTGCAGGAAATAGAATGAAGGCATGCTCATGAGATATACTGTATTGCTAAAAAGGAATCATAATTGACATTTTGTTTGCATAACCTTGGCTTCTTCACCTGTCTTCATTTTGAAATCTTTCTGTCACAGTGAATGGAGGCTCCCAGTAAAATCCACTCCCTGTTGACTCGCATAAATTTGTTTTAAATTTTCTAATTTTTTGCTTGTGCTGCCTTAAAGGCTGAATCCATAAGCAATAGCTACACAGTGGTGGTGGAGGAAAGAAAATGAATGTACATCAATGGACAAGAATGCTGGCCCTTATGAGAATTTTCTTGTTTAAGGTATGAGTCACACCACATTGACACAATTATTTGCTCAGCTCAGCGTTCAGCTGCAATTAGGTCTGATTTTGAGTATGTACACTTTGCAATGCCTAATTTAGGGGGAAAAAACCATTACACTCACTTACATGTAGAAAATTATTTATGAGGTAATGATACTATGGAGCTGGATTTGAGCTTCCAGGAACACTCTCTGCCTTCAAAGACTACAAACATTTACAAATGTAGTTACTAAACAATTATTTGGAAGCATAGATGGAGAGGAGACAAAGGAGCACTGAAATTTACTTCAAATCAACATTCTATCTCTGTGTTTGTAACTAAACTCTCCTTAAAGCTACATCCATCAAATTGGTGTTGTGTGTCTCATAGGGTTCTTCAGCAATCCCAAGGGATTGCTTCAGGGTTAGCTAAAAAATATTCTTGCATTATTTACCAATGACTCATTTGTAACCATCTGCCACTCCTCTTCCTTGAGTAAATATTGGCAAATATTATTGCTGCAAAAACAACAGTCAGCTCTACATCACAGTTTTCTCAGATACTGGCACAATGGCTGTGCCAGGATAAGGCAAAGTGCTTATCTGGAAGCTGTAAGAAACATTTTGGGCTGTGTCACATAATGCCAGTCAGAGTAACCCTGAAGCTGTGCCATCTGATGATGGAAAAACCAGGACTGAGGTGAGGAAATCACAAAGATCTATCCCTCAGTTGTTTCAGTTGTGCCAGAGGAGTTGATCTGTTTTACCTTAGCTAAGAACAATCTTCTGACTTGAAGAGAAGAGCAAAGGCAGACAATAGTTCTGTTGGGTTTTCATCTCTGGGAGAAGTTTGTGGAAGCTAGTGATGCCTAGTGTTCTTGCTTTCCTCTGCAGCAGGAAAGACCCCTTCTTCCTTCTGCATAAGGAAAGAACCCTCATGTATATATATATATATATATATATATATATAGATANGATGCTGTGTATAAATTATTCAAAGTGGTACCTTGCTATAAAACGATAGACAGTGTTTTTTTCCTGTTTCTATGAGTAGGTCTGTTTTTTCAAAAATGGCTAGACTATATTTACTGCATTCTTACCCAGTGATCTAAAATTATATTTTCATTGATTTGGCACTTACCAGCTTTCCCAAATAAGACATTACAAGTTCCTTAATGGGTGTACTTTTGTGGCTTAGTAGTGGACTCACTCCTGCTGTTTGCTTTCAAGGTAACCTTTCATGTTTGTTACATTTTCAGAATACTTTGACTGTGTGCCCAAAACCACCAAAGACGTTCATCCTGCCCCATCTAACTGCAAAGGCTATTTCAGCCACTCTGTCATGAGCAAGTGAGGTTGTTATAAGAGGATGATTTTTCTAAGTGTTTTTTCTCCTCTACACTGGTTCTTAGCCAATACACACCCAGTCCTACGCAGTGCAGCATGGAGGTGCCCTGCTAGGTCTGGGCAATTTAGCTTGGTTGATGGAAGCAGCACAATTACATGAATGTGTATGTCTTCACCTTAGCTAAAATTCTCAACCTTGTGTTTGGCTTGGACATTCTGAATGAGCGTCAGTCAAGTGAAATGCTGCTTAGCCAACAAGAGGAAAGAAATTACATTACTCTTTCATGTTTTCATGTTATCCTGGTGAATTGTGGTGATTGGGTATTGCATTCTTCCATGCTGGCTTTTCGATGAAGAAACAATGATGTGAAAGTCTGCTACATCCTTCTTGCTACACACAGGCCTAGAAAATAAGCTTTTCTTCTGCAACTTAAAATTTGCTTTCACGTGAAGAAAAAAGGTTGTGAAGAGACAGAAGTAACATTGCTGGGTAATATATAAACTCAGTTTGTGGAAATTAGTTCTTTGATAAAATTATTGGCTAATGTGAAAATTCTTAGAAATAGGAAGGTGATATTTAAAGACCGAGTTACAGCCTGCTGTCTGACTACATCTTGAAAAACAGGGCTACTCACATGGTGTGTGAAAAACCCCATTTAAAACCACGCTCTCCCAGATTTAGCATCGTGTATGATGAAAATTCACAGTAAATACTCATAATCCATATTCAAATATTAGAGCAGAGATTTGTATCAGATTGCCTGAACGCTTCCATTGTTACAAGAGTATTGAAAGTCTTGGCCTGCTTTCATTGCAGAGGGAAAATAACACTAATTTTGTGAGCTTGAAAGATTCTGCAGGATAAAATTAAGATATATTCGTGTAGTTCTGTGTTTTTCTTATTTTGGTGCAGCATGTGAAAGTGAAATACAATCTTAAAGCCGCTCAGATTTGTTTTCTGTTTGCTTAGGCGTCCCTGTGGAAGATCTTTAAAATACGTTGCACCACAAATACAGTTATACAGAGTTCAAGTATTCAATATTGTGCAATGTCTGTATCCCTTCTCTCCCCTTCCCTGCCATCCTGTAAAATCATGGGCTTTTTTTCCTGTGATCCATGGGCGGGGGGGTTAATTTATTTATTTGTTTTGTTTAAGGAAACACCTGAGTCATGGTATTACTTCCTCTCTCCAACCATGAGGAGTACGATTTTTCTTGTGAATGAAAGCTTAAATCCCTTGACTCTGGGCTTTGAGAAAACACCAATTATGATTACAAGTTCTCATAGCTTTTGTTATCCCAAATGGTATTATTTCTAACTAAAGACAGGATTCTTGTTGACTAGGCTGCTTGTTTTAAATCAAGTCTTATCTGTGGCCATGGGAGGGATGCTGAGGTAAGGAAGACAAGAACATTGCAGGTTCAAAATAGGGACCAAATTTTAAAGTTATTTTCTATACTTGACACACAGCCCCAGATGAGAAACATAATTCAGTTGATTTAATAGCTGTGCCATGATCCTTCCTAGTATGATTATAAGCATTTGGTGGCTTGGTGACACCCTCATAAAGTTATAGTAGGAAGCACGCTAAGGCCTCTTTGTACACAGAGAATAGGAAAAGAAAAAGAACACATATTTGATGCATATCATCTTCTGACATCAATATTTACCTGTTCTGTAAGCATGCAGGCTTGCATCATAACCATTTCTCAAAGCTGTCATTATTCTCCTTCTAAGTCCACTGAGATCAATGTCACCCGAAGGAAGAGTAAAGATAGCTTTCACAGTCAGAGGTTGCTTTAATTGTTGGTAGAAAGGCTTGTAGTCCCTACATGAGGATAAACAGTCATGAAAATCTAAATTCCTCATTCCTTTTGGTTTACATAGGTTTTAGCTTGTTTCTGATTAAAAAAAAAAAATTACTAATGGCTAACTGAATGTCAGAATATCTTTGTATGAACAGCTCTCTTCACATGCAAGATGACATTTTTAACACATTAACTGCCCTTAGAGATTCCAAATGAAGACTCATCTCATTGCCCATTTCCTTTGTGCTTGAATGACCTGCTTTAATTAGTCTAAATGCCTGAAGAGTTTTGTCTTCATACATCACTAAGCTTAGTTTCCTTCTGAACATACAAGCAACCATCTAGGTACAGAATACATGACCTTGCAACGTTGTTCATTTGGATAGGTAGTACAACTTTTGCAACAAATTCAATCAAGGCACCAATTTTAGGCTGTGTTGATGATAATAAACTCCCTATTTAATGGAAGTTATGCTTTGTTGGTTTTTCACATAATTTTAATTTATAAGTATAAGTGCTAATGAAATAACGAAGCTGTTTGAGCCATAGAAAATAACTATCTGCTGCTATGTCCTATGAAAAAACAATAACAGCACTTACCATGTGGATGCATAAATTAATGGGGCTTCCCTGAGTTTACAGTTTTCAGCTTTTTTTATTGTGTATTTTCCTTAGTCCTAGGAACGTGTCACAAAATTAAGTAACACACAGCATGAAAGTCCAATGCAAGAAGCTAATGCTTAAGTTGTGTAATTACAGTCAATAAAGGATGTGACTTGTAAGTATGATTTGTTCTTATTGAATACTCTTCCACTGTGCCTTGAAATGGGAGTCAAATCTAAATGGGAGTAAAACCTAGAACCTATTCAAGATGCAACCCTTTCATTCTGTTATAGCTTTGAAAAAGAGGAGATGAGTTATCTGGCTTTTGCATGGTCTGTAGGGCTTCCACTGTCTGCGCACATCCATCTTGGAAGCAAAGCTGGAACCACAGGCATTCCTCCCTCAGTCAGTGATTGAGCTCCATTCATTGCTTGGAGGAGGGGAAAGTTGCAGCCAGTTGTTGACTAGTTACCAGTCCAAGTGAATCTGACAGTGTTGGCTGTTTGCTTCTGGTAGGCTCCACTTTAAGTGCAAGCACTCTCTAATTAGACACGAAGAGGTTTGTTGAATTATATTCCCTTTGCTCACTCGGTCGATGCTCGGAACATGAATCTTTTAGTGGATATTGACGCTGACTCATGGGGCTCTGGCCGATGAGGGAGAAGGTCATGCATCTGGCATGCTCAAGGTCATGTCATGGATTCATGTGTTTGTGGGAAAGCCCAGAGCTGCTAAACAGCTGCCCAGAAAATGTGCACTACTGTCACATTTGTCCTTCTGAAACATCATGAACAAGGCACAGCAAAGATCTTGAGGAGAATCCCAGCACTGCAAGTACGTGGAATGCAGACTGTGGCAGAAGTGCGATGCATAAGCTGAGGTTTAATTGAGTGAGTCATCAGCTCAGAGCAATGAGACCTGACAGGTCTAAGTGAGGAAAGGCCCAGAGGGGCTCTTAGGAGAAAGAACGCTATTGCTACTTCAGTTCAGTTCCTTGTGAGCCTCTTGCTAGAGCTGCAGCCTAGCCGTGAAATTATGACCTGCAAATATTTGCAAAGTATAAACAGTATAGGAAGTTCATATTTGTGCAGTTTGTAATTTTGAATCTCTTGTCTGAGAGTTGTCCTTGTAGACATTTGATCTCACTTTTCATGACAAACTGGACTTTAGACCATCAGCGAGCCTGCAGCAAGCGCGGGTAGTGCCCTTTGAAATCTTTGTTCGCGAAGCCAAGCCATGATGATGATGGACTTTAGGGTAGAAGATAGTTGGGAGATTCTGCCTTTGGAATGAGTATTTGGTGCCTGTCAGATTCAGTGGGAGCTGCTGGCATTGAGGTCAGGACTGAGTATTTAGGCTTGATTCTGAAAAACAATTTCAAGTCTTTCTGTTTCATAATCTAGACAATTGGGATTTGCAGAGAATTTTAATTTTTTTTTTTATGTGAGATTCTTTAGTGTGTATTTTATATTTGGTAAAATAGTGGTTTGAAAAATTATGTGCAACATAAATACCATTTCTGAATTGGGCTCCAGCTGAGGGAAACACAACCAGAGGAGACAGAAAAATATATGTAATGAGAGATCTGACCTTAACCTACTCCCTTGCTGGGTCCATTCTCTGTAACTCAAGAGAGGCCCATAAATTATAGACTTTCACAACATTTAACTTAAATTTTTTACAAATTTATCTTAAATCACCAATACATTTGAATAAATATGTTGATCCATTTCCTTCTAACAACTGCCATGGTGTTTGGTTCCCCAACACTGTGCTGTTAAAGCTATTGCAGGCTAGTCTATTCTATGCCTTCCTGAATTTTGTCAGTTCTGAGTAGTCAAGCAAGTCCACAGCTTAGTTTTATTCCTTTCCTGTCACAGAGTCAGAGAAATAGCCCTGCTGCTCGAAGATGAAATTACTTTTGAGTCTCATTAATAAAGTGAATCAATATGTTCTCCTGAAATGGCATGTTTTATGTTCTTAGTCTCTCCTCCCTAGGAAGACACTACTATTTAGGAATCAAATCTATCCAACAAACTAAACTGAAGTAATTTCCCCCTGTCTTTATGAACTTTTCTACCTACAAAGTATTCCAAACAACATTCTAAATTATTCAAAGCTCTGTAGCCTGTGGAATTTTCAATCTACTGGAAACATCTGAAAAATAAAAACCACATGGTCCACTGGCTCTGTGTACAAGAGTCTGCATTTTAATCCAGAGCTGCTGCATACACTATAGCATGTGCTTCTATCGTTTGGTGTTGACATCTGCATTATGATGAGGGGAATTATTCACAGCCAAATTACTATTCAGGGTGGTAGTGTGAAACAATGAAAATGAGATTGCTAGAGGGGAAAAACAGTTTGTATAGTTAGGAAAGAAAATTGAGTTCATTTGCTAAAGCACTGCTTTCCTCTTTAGCAGAGTTTAACCCCTTTACAACATCTAAAATAAATCTGTGACATGATTTTTGACAAAATTCAGGTGCTTTCTATGGGCTTTTTCAACTGACGTAATTGTAATATTTATGGACCAAATCAGAAAATGTCCTGTAGGGTAGTAAAGACTTTATTTAGACACACATCTACACCTTGTTGGAACAGTGGGAATAATTTACATCAAAACAGAAGATATGACTGGATAATCACTTTTCCTCTTATTAAGCTGTGAATGCTCTGACTTTCCTTTTTGTTGTTGCAAATGTAATAACTTCTCCTTCAGTGAATATACGTGGATATTTAGAGAACTGGGCCTATGCGTTGTGAATATTCTTCCATGTCCTGTGTTGGTTTGCTTCATAGCTCAAGATATTGATTTCTGTCCCTAAAAACATTTTCTTCCTTAGCTAACCAAGAGAGTCTGACTAATAAATACTGAAATATAGTATTAGAACTAATGATTGTTGCTACAAGTATGTGCTAATCTATACCTGTTTTAGAAGTAGGGTCCCAACATTCTTCAGCTACCCAACCATTCAGAAGTCCCAATAAAACTCCTGCAAAGTCATCCTTGCCTTGTACTCTCCTTCTGCAGAGAGTTGGGAAAAGAAAAGAGACATCCATAGATTATGGATTCCTTCCTACACCTAAAAAATTATCTACAATAGCTATAAATTAAAGAGTTTCTGTGTAAATCTTGGTCAGAATTCCAAGTGTGTGTGTCACATCCCACAAAACAAGATATTTTGAGCACCCCATTGTTTTTTGGCAGAGCAAAATTTCCACCCGTTCTTGAAAGGTTTATGCCAAAATGTGGCTCTATCCTAACTTCTGCCTTTGAATCCCCCCTCCTTTTTCTTTTATTGTCTGTCCAGTTATTTTACAAAGTGGCTTCAGTGCCTCAGGTCTGGGGGGTGATAGTGTTCTTTTTCCATTTCTTTACTTCTTGAATTCTGTGCCAAGCCAAACACTGCCATATGGACACATTTGAACTGAATAGACATACTTATCTAGTGAATAGAGAAATGTTGCAACTGTCAAAACCTTGTTTTAACGATAGACAAACGCTGAAGCAGTAAGAGAACACACAGGTTAGAGTAGATTCTGTGGTGAAGAGACCAGGAGTACATCCAAAGAGTGCAGGAGATACACGTGGCTCTTGCATTGTCTGCAACTACTCTTAGAACATCCGATACTGAGATTTTAGATCTGAATGTTTGATAAGTGAATAGTGATGTATCTGCACTGTGCTGCAAAAGATCTGAAGAAGTTATCAGCTATATCAGTGATATGTCAGCTATGTCAGAAAGGCACAATAAACTTTGGTCTCAGAGAGCTGAAAAATGAGGAGCTGTCCATGATGAAAGACACTGATAGAAGAATTAACTTAAGGAAGCCAATAAATGTATGTTTGCACTAAGGTGCAGGATTCTGTTCTCATACATAATCTAGAATATACCAGTTCTCTGGGCCCTGTTTACTCCAGCAACACATGTTAAATACCTCCCATTGCTGTGGCTTTAATAACCTTCCTGCAGGTGATGGAAGGCTGCCATGCAGAGTGCAGCCTGGGTAGTAACAACAGGAGCTTCTTCATTAAACTGCTTTGGCCAGCAGGACCTGGAAATGACAACTATTTAATTCCCATCTTTTGCATGGAAGAGATTTTTCCTGTGTAATGTAATCTTGAGTTTATGTAGCATATGTTAATAGGTCAAATGAATCTTGTTGAAGAAATTGATTACTTCACTGTTACCTTTAATTTAATTCATAACTGAATGCTTTAGGCAGATTTCTTCTATGCTGAATTATCTTCACATTCTCAGCTAGAATTTATCCTTTAAGAAGAAAAAAAAAGTATTGACTTATCCTTGGCATTTAGATCACCATTTTTTGCTAAAGATATCAATTCTAGAAATACTTTTTTAAAATCAGTGAAGATTATGACAATTATTTACCTCCTCTTTTAACTTCTGAATGAGTGCTGATTGCCACAGTTTAATCTCATTTGCTTTCAAAACATGATATAACATATACTTGTGGCAGAAAATGAATATAAAAGGAACAAGGGATTTGGCATCATTTTAGAATATAAGGAAGATCAATAGTAACCTAGAAACTGGGTAATTTTTATGTGCTGTGCTCTTATAATAGTCTAACAGAGTATATAACAAACCTATTTAAGTGTCACAAAATAATTTTCTAACAGTAGGGTAATTTGTGAGAAATGCGGAATATCTCAGGCATTCTGACTGATGTCATGTTTGTTTGACATCTGCAGAACGAGATGAAATAAATGTTCAGTTTTGTTCTGGAAAAGTAGCATTTGCTTCTTTAAGCAATAATGAGTTCTATTCACGTGTCAAGAAAAAAATTATCTTTAAAGTGCTCTTTAACGGAATGAGGAATCAGGATTCTTTATCTTTGCCATACATTTAATATTCCTTTTGTAGCAATGTAACATGTTAATCTGATAAATCAGAGCCTGAAAAAGTTGCTTGAGTTTACAGTTTTCCAGTCATGGCTGCTTTAACAGTTTCCTATTTCTAATATCCAGAATGAAAATGTCTGGGTCATGGGCTTCCCAAAATTTGGTGACAAGTGATAATACAAATTAGGCAACTGTAGTGAAGGAGTGTTATTTGTTAAACACATGCAAATGCTCTCTGGCTGATGTTCTGTTAATCTTTGTGTTACACCTATTTTGATATTGTAATTCCATTTTACTTTCAGAATGGGACAACTTATTGAACAGATTGATAAGATTTGTCATTTTAGCTGTGCATTGATGCCTGAATAGATCACAATAATTACTCAATTTAAGTTCAGTTGTGTTCTGAAAAAGTTGATGCAGCTTTTGGTGGAAGCACGTTGTCAGAAGTTATTAGACAGTACTTTGCTTCCCTGCCTGAATGTGTCATATATGAAGACCCATCAAAAGTAGATTATAAACAAACTTTTGGCTATTACTTGAGTCTGCATTGCCTTCAAAAAGCAATGAAGGAGTCAGTTCCCCAAGAACTTGTAGAAACTTCGTGGGCATTTTCTTGAAGTTAAAACTTTGAGCTTCCAAAATCCAAGAGATGGAACCAGTTCAGAGGAAGTTGCACTATGTTGTTCTAACTCGGGTACAGCAAAGACCTTGTCTCTGTGTGTAGCATGTAGCAGAGGTGGTCTGGAGAAGACTGGCTGAGCCTTAGTGCCAGGAGGGTACCGTGTTGCGATGCCTCCTCTAGTTTCTCCGTCCCAGGAGCAGCTCTCAGAACAGAACAACGAGCTGGCTCACGGACGCGGCCACACACCCTGAGGTGTGTGTTTCCGTACTAAGATGTAAATAAATATTTTCATAAGCGCGAGTTACAGCCTCACATCACTGCGGGTGCCTGGGGTGCCCCAGGGGGAAGGCAGCATCCATCCCTTCCCCGTGTGGTTTGTATCCAACACACTCGGCCCCGCTGCCGCGCAGCGTGGAGGCCCCCGGCAGAGCCGCCGCCAGCTGGGGCGCACAGGGAGATGCTCCCAGGAAATGCTCTGGAGAGGCTGCAGTTGGCGGGCACATTTTAATGATCTAGGGCTTTAGAGCGGCTCAGGGAGGATCACTATCATCGCTCCCTCTTAAAACAATTATAACTGTAACTCTTCTTAGGTAAGATTTACTACTGCCGCGTTAGCTCGTATTCTGTGTGCCAGTTTATCTTTGCCTGTGCTGCTTTAGTCGAACTCGTGCGTTGTAGGAGGAAGACGGTTATGTGGTGTATTGCGCTTTTGCAGGTTCCCTTAAACACTTTTCCTGCTGTTTCCATGCCTTCCATGCCTTCCTGTTAGCGTGACATGAAATAACTTGCTTTTTTTGATTAGGCTTTGGTTGTTGTTGTTTGGTTTTTTGTTGTTGGGTTTGTTTGTTTGTGGGGTTTTTTCATGAAATAACTGTCTTTGTTGTGACAAGGGTTTCCTCTAGGGCAGCATGCTGGCCAGACTGCCACTGGAAAGTGTGCTAGCATTGCCTGAAATCTGGATAGGTCAGGAAAATGCAAGATTATAAATGTCAGTGAGGAATCACAGTCTTGTTTGGCAGGGTCACAGTCAGAAGTGCTGGGTTATAAATGTAAACGGCTGAGCATCTACTGTTTATCCCTTGCTCACCTTTTTATAAGCGCTGGGGGTGGAAGGGGAGCAAAGGTTGTGCTATAAATAAAAACTCTTCAGTGTGATTTACGTGCTCAGTGAATTGCCTGTGCATTGGCTGCGAGCGACGGCATCTCGTTTTCTAAGGCTGCTCCCCCATCTAGCGGCGGGTGCCGGGAGAGGAATGGAGCTGCTGGCGCCTCAGTGCCCCCCTTAGAGGTTGCAACACATAATTTACACATATATTTGAACAAAAGCAAGTGCAGCCCATCAAAGTTTGAGTGTATCAAGGCCAATCAATAAAAGCCATATTTACTTTTTCTTTAGATGTTCATAAAATTTTTGATAGAGATGACTGACATTTAAATCAGGGAAGCTGCCTTGTCTGCTGGGAGCTTTGTAGGTATGAGATAGTTTTGTGTAAAACAAGAGATGAGGCTGGCCCAAACAAGTAAGACTAACTCAGGAAATAAAAATTCAATTGCTCTTGTAGATCATTAGGTAATAAAGGTGTCTTTGTCGGTGCTATATTTATGTTGCCCCTTTAAAACATTATTTCTCTAAAAGCTCTCAAGTTCCCAGATTGATCTAATTACCCATATCTTTGATCTGAAGACTTTTAAATTTCTTTTCTGTTGCTGAATCTGTATAAAGTCTATCTTGATGCATCCTTGTTTTCATAGCAAGATTCTATAACTAAATAGTAAAAATTCTGTTTGGCAGTGGTTCTGTTAATACAAAAAATGAGCCATTGGCTCCTGTGCAATGATAGCAAGAGCATGGTTGGGTTACTGGTAAACTTCTAAGTAAGAAAGCTCCTACAGAAATGCTCTTTGCTATTGGAATAGCACACAGACTTTTCTAGCTGTAGTGTCCAGGCAAGAGTACTAGATCATTTGGGATTAAGTTGGTGAAATACATTATGTATATCTATAAAAACTTCAGCCCTTGTCATGAATGTTTAGTGGGAAAAAGCAGAGCAGAAAAGCTTTTGTATTTGTGAAACCTGGAACTTGTTACCACAGTCCTTCTGTCTGTAAAACTCTCAATCAGGCGAAGATTATTAACTTACTCAAACTAATGTAATTAAAACTATACAATTTCATTATACTTGTATACTTATCTCTTTTCTTATATAAGTGTCAGCACTTATATACACAGGTGTGTATAGCCTGTCCCTCTGGTCTTGTGTATTTTTATTAAGATTCTGTATCTAGTTCCAGAGAGATTCTTTAAACATTGCTGCTTTCTGACATTTTCAAAGCTGTGATTAATAACACATCTTTTTATTATTATTGTACGTTCCTCGTTCTAAAAGACTGCCAACATAGATCACAGTCAGGTGACAAACTTTGTTTTTAAGCTTTGCAGTTGAAAGCACTCACCAGCTAACATCCCTGGGAGACTGAAATCCACTCTCTCTATGTCCTTCCACCGTTTATCAGCTTAAATGTTTGGCAGCTCTGTTGCCTCCGAATAGTCAGTATTGTTCCTGTCCATATGATTGTTTTCAAGCTTTAGGAGGACATATGTGTATTTTATGGCTAGAATATGACTGTAAAAATAAAAATGGTTCCAAATTTTTTAGAGTGAAGTTAGTAGCTTATATAATTTCCCCCCGAATGTTCTAAAAGCCCATTTAATGCAGTTTTAAGGCTGAGCCGAGTTTACCATCAGAAAACATTTCTGTAGCCTGGTTTCAACTATAGAATGTAATAAATTCCTTTGATTTGTCTCCCCAGGTAATAAACAAAAGAACTCTTGCTATTGTGTGTATTCAAACAAGCCCATTGTAAGTAGAGGATACAGTCAATATAAGACAGATGTGCCCTTAGATGGCAAAAGATTTAACATGAAAGATAATTGCAGTTATTTTAGATGAAATTGTATTGTTCTGGAAAAATATTTCAAATTTATCTGTTTATGTCTAGTTTGAAATGAAATTAGCAATTGGTTGTTCTTGAAGAGGATACATAAAAATGTGATGTCTAAATACACCTGATCCCAAATGCAAGGTGTCTGAGGAAAATGAAACAGCCAAGCTTAGATTCAGTCTCTCCAGCAATCTTCTATAAACCTTTATTTCTGTTGTGCTCAGTCTTCATGGGATAGATTCAATGAGAATTTTACCCACATTTTGAGGGATTCTTCCACCTCGGTTTCCATCTCCCATAGCTCACTTAACACTCAAAGTTAAATCAAACACCCAAGACAAGGATGCTTAGGACATGTTCTGTGAAGAAGTGGAATTGAAAAATGACAGCTAAGATCATTCCAGAAATCAAGCAGAATCTGTTAACTGCATAAGGAGGTAAAATTGTATTCCCACTTGAGTGATGGCACTTGAATTCTGATGCTGATTTAAGTCAGATAGTTTCTCTCATTTTTCTAAAACATTATTACTTGGAATAATTTCTGAGACAAATCAATTCAATTTTGAATGGCAGCTACTTAAAGCCTCTTGCTCTCCTGCACTGTTGGCTCAGAGCAAAATTTGACAGAGATGCTCATGTGTACTTGTTCAAGGCAGTTCATCATGTGGCTGCAGCTGCTGTCAATAATGTGTAAGTGTGTTTAAAAATAAAAAAGTTACCCAATCACACAAATTTGCAATGTGTCAGACTTTGCAGGTGCATTTGAAGATGAAGGAGTTGGGACATTAGTGAAGATTTTTTTATCCTTGGTGCTGACGTGCTGTAATAATGCCAAAGTACATGCTGTGATCTTCATGGAACAGCTGCAATTTCAGCAGCTGTAGTGATGTTCTGATTTTTGTCACTTGAGGATGCTTTGTTTTAACTTAGGCTAAAGTTTTGTGCCACAAGGCAAGAAAATCTAGGGAAGAATTAGTAAGTGTTAGGTAATTTTTGACTACTACTCTTGATGTTCTGAATTTACTGGACTTAGAATATCTGAGCTGTGACTAGCAGAGTTACTTTGTTTCATTTCTAATAAACATGAAACTGCCTGAGGATGTGTAAATGTCTCCACTTCATTTTCTGGAATTATTCTGTCACCAAACAGGCATCACATCCTACAATGCAAAAGTGAGTGATGGCAAAGCCTGGTGTTTTCCTCTGATTTTCAACTTCTTTCGTGATTGCCTCCTTATGATAATACTGTGCTTTGGAAGTCTTTATCACACCCAGAGGCCTCTAGCTCAAATCATTCTGAGGTAATTCACGCGTAGGATGCCAAGTCATTGCATTACATACAAACCACTTTCCAGTTACTCAGTAGAAAAATAACATTTCCACTATCCAATGGGGGATAATAATTTTCTCTCTCGCCAGTTACACATGTTACTCATTGCAATTATTTTGCCCAGTGGGACATGGAAGCAGTTAATTTGATTCTAGTCCTTTCTGGAATACTATTTTGGTAAGAGCCACTGAAAGGGCTGCTCAAAACTCTTTATAGTTATTCATCTACCATTAAGAGGTTTGCCTTTAATTCTTAATTCAAAAATCCAGACCATTTTTTCTCATGGTACCCATTTCTTAAAGCAACTTTTTAAAAAGATGGGTAAATTGTGTAACACTATTTCTAAACTTCCCTGTAATGTCTGTACTTTCATGTAGTCATCTCAGTCACTGAGCATGTTCATTGATTTTGTAATAAAACAGGGATCCTGAAATTAGATGATTTCTCAAAATATCTTCCAATTTCATTGGGAGAGCCCAAACCAACTGTTTTATTTCTGTTTGAAGAGTTCTGAAATATTCCACTGGATGAGGTTCAACAACATCTAATGCCATTTACGGTTCCGCTTCACTACTCATACCAGTAGCATAATTTCATAATATTTCACTTCACTTTCTCTTCCTGCAACCAGGTTTATTACTTTTTACCCCATCTTCTGAAGACACAGAGGACAGTTTGTTCCCTTCTCTGCTGCAGCCTTTTCCCCTTTGAAGAAAATGTCCTTTGTAGATTTTGCTTCTCTGGATAAAATAAACCAAATATTTTCAGGTTTTTCTCCTTGTCTGTTCTGAACCATTTATTATTATTGTTGTGTTCTCCTCAAAAAGAATGACACAAAAAACAAGATACAGCCGAGTGTCTCCTTACAAAATGTGATCTGGTGTATGTGTCAGTATATTTACATTTTTGTTATTCAATACTGTTGATTTAAATCCAGCATGTTGTCTGCTATGCCTTCGGGATCTGTTTTAAGACTGTCACCAGTCATCTACTTCTGTGTGTTTGGTTATTCCTGTTTGTTAGCTTGTTTATAACTCTGGATTGCTAAATTCACTCTGAATCCAGTTTGGATGCTGGGATACTCACAGTCCTTTCCAGCTTCATTAGTGTATCCTACCAGACAGATGCAGCCTAAATCTGAGTGAGTCAACTTGTTGGCTGCAGCTATGGAACAGGACACAGGAATTGAGTGTACTGCTTATGTGTACATGTGTTCTCATGTTTGACTTGTGGGTCTACATCTCATTTCACTGTTCATGAAGTACATAGTACTTGTTCCTTCAGCTTCACGCATTTCCACTACATAAAGTTCCACTTCCTTCACTTGGTAAAAGATTAAACAACACAACCCAAGTCTGCTCAGATTGCTTCTTTGTATACTGCATGAGATATGATGGATTTGGAAAGGTTATGCCAGATGAATTTTGAACCCAGATTTGTTCTTTAATGAATAAGTTTTTTTCCAAGTATGTCACTTACTTTTTTTTTACTTGAGATGGATGTATCTGAAACTTGAAATTACAAGACCGGTGAATGCAGAAAGGCTTGATTCTCTTTTGATAGATAAATTCTGTACTCATTTGCCCTAAAGCAAGAACCGTGGTTAAGTGTCAGAAGTGACCCAAAGGCTTGGTGACCAAATAGTCATATTGGGTTTTTTTTAGTTCAGGTTTCAATATGCAGAAATAAAATCCTCTCATGCATACAATTCTGCATTGAAGTGGTGTAGCATATGCAATAAATAGGTGACTATGTATCATGTTTCCCCATACCTTAGTTTATTTAACACAGATTTTATTTTTAAGCGCTTTGAGTCACATTTTAGTTTCACTTCCATGAAGAAAGCTTCAGCTATATAAGGTCAAGTGGTCTGTCCATTCAGGATGCATCACTTCCTTCTAAGAGCTGACAGATTAAATGAGTTTCCTATGCTTTGGACGCATCAGATACTGCTTTAGCCTCATTCCTTAATATGTTTCTTCTGTGAAAGTGTTGAAGATAAGTAGGAACAGGAGTTTATGTTATGTTTTTAAGGCTTTTGAGAGTATGATCTCTCCACTTTGGCTGACGCCAACCTCTCAACTGTTTCTAAATACTTGTTGGACTTCTTCTCCTCTCTGTTGCCTTCCACCTACCTGAAATCAATGAATTATATACTTAATTAAGAGTAGCTTTATGATGTCAAAATTTGTATGGCATGTATGTTAGTACCCACTAGATATCTAATATCTTCCAAAAACATCCTCTCTGTGATATTTGTCTTGTCATTCTGCAGTGGTGTTTGCCAAACTCTATCCACAGTTCTCTAGGCTGTTATTCTTTGTCTTCACCAGCACCTCAGTCTGGATCTATATCTGCTCACTCTCTGTAAGAGGGAAAGAAAATGTTTCCTGTGGATTCTGTTGCAGGAAGAGGAAGTTTTGCAAAACTGTGCTCTCATCTTCTGCCCTTCATTTTCCTAGGGCCTGATAATTAGCCAACCAGATGATACTGTAACTCTGGGGCCAAAGTCACGCAGAGAACATTGAAAGAGAGTATATAAAGTTATATAAAGCAGCCAGGGCAGAGACGTATGTATATTGTGTGTTTGGTTAAAGACTTCATTTTTGTTGGGGCAGTTTATCCAACATAAATTAAAGAACAAATAATATTGCACACCTAAACAGCATTGAAATGTCCTCTATTTTCAAGATTCTGTCTTTATTTATACTTTCTAGAGATCTAAATGCAAGTTTTGTTTATTACTCCTTTTTCGTTCTTACTTATATTCATAATGATGAGAATAAGTTGAAATTTAAATTGTATTGACTTTATACACAGAAAAAGCCCAGAGAAGTCAGTAGCAAATGTGCTGTTCATTGCAATAAAAATCAAATGCAGTTATCCTGACAATATTTATATTCTCCATTTGTTGGAGATTTGTTGATTTTAGTACTTTGATAACTGTTTAAAAGGAATACTGAGGTAAGAAAGTTGTAGCATGCCAAAAGAGGTGCTTAAAACATAGTGTATTTTTGTCTAAAACTTTTTTTATCACTGCTCACTTTATGCCTGAAACATTCTTTGCCAACTGTGGTCAGGCTGTCCCGTTATTTGCTGTCTAGAGAAGCAGTGAAGAGGTGCCTTCCTTCTCTTCTTGCCACCTCTACTCTCTCACAGCACATCTCCAATTCATTGTCTAGAAACAATGCAGTTTTAACTAACTCCCTCCACAAACTTTAATCAGCACACTTGTGCCAACCACACACAGTGGTTACCCCTGCTAACAAGTTTCTGCTTGCAGAACACAAGCAGAAGTTGTATTGCCTAACAATTCGCAATCCAGTGCTGTCAGTAATCATTTTGTGTTTCAGTGGTGCTCGGTGCCCCTGTACAAGGCTGGGGTGTCAGGACCTTAGTCACAGAACATTCACAGGGTTGTCAACTCATACCCAGGCAGCTTTGTGGGAGAATGGAAATACCACTGCCCCTGTTTTATAGAAAGGGTATGGAAGTATAGAGACATGTGACTTAACAACAGAGCTGGCAATAGTGGAGATGGTACCTGCTCCAGTCTTGAGTCTCAAGGACAAGGCTTCATTAGGATTCTTGTTCCTATCATTCCATCATCAGTGTGCAGGATTACAATAAAGTACAAAGATGAAGCATGCTTCTCACTAATACCCATGTGCTTTTTGGAAAGACAATTTAGCTTATGCATATCAAATAGTTTAATAATCAGTAAGCTCAAACATCTATGTTTTACCAAGGAACTTTAGTAAAAAAGTAATAAGGGCAGTTCTAAGTCATATCCATCTCCTTTCAACAGAGGAAGAACAGACACAAGAACAAGTTTATTTTTTTTAATAAAATTTTACAATCCATAATACAAACAATAAGTTAAACACAGTAAAAATAATTAAATAAAGCTTGAGGTGCCAGCCCTCATACAAATAATGCAAATCTATAAAACAATTCAGATCTATATTGTGGTTTACACCTTAAAAACAAAACCAAGTATAAGTCAGGGGGTGGGGAGGGGAGAAGTAATTTCCATATAATATCAGTTAAATCAATGGAAACAAATTTCTGACTTTTGACAGCTGCAGCATTCAATGAGTGCCAAGTCCTCAAACCGTCTCCTCATTACATATATACATGTAGAGAGGTTACATAACCATACATTCCAAAGGACCCAGACACCTTCAGCTGTGAGCTGGAAGTCTAGCAACTTTCCAATATGCCTTCTTACAGCACAGTTTTTAAGTGGAATACATTAAGAGTTTGTAATACTGACACAGCTACTACAATTTTTTTCTCCCCATGTTTTGATTGCAAAGTCTGATCACTCTCATTACTGGTCTTAACTGGTTAGGTTTGTAGCACTTGAGTTGTAGTATTATTCAGTAGGATGAGGAGAGATTTTAGTCTCAGGTCTTGTATAAAATGAATACTTAAGTTAAAACTGTACCGATATTTCCAGACCAAATGCTGGTTTATAAATGAAGTGGACAGATAACTTGTTATGCATAGTATCGTGGATGGGAATACTCATTTAAATGTTAAATATTCTAGCTTCCCACTGAGTGGTTTTCAGGTAATTCAGAGTCGTAAGATAGTGTATCAACCGTCTCTCTGCCTCATGCCTCAGCAATGAGTGGGAGACCATACAAGCATTTAAAATGAAAGCCTCTTATGACATTCAGGTCTTTACTGTCCTGGTGTCAGTACAGGCTGAATCTTGTTCATTTCACTCCAGCTGTAGAAAAAAGGTCACTTTGGTTCAGGAAGAAAATTACTCTTGGCAAGCACCCCATTCATAGTGGAATCAATCCAGTTAAGGTATTGAGTAACTCTGGTGTAAACACCAGGCTTGTTTTTCTTTGCACAGCCATCTCCCCAGCTGACAATCCCATAAACCATCATCCTGCCATTGTGTTCACAGACCATAGGGCCACCGGAATCTCCCTGACAACAGAAAGAGAACATTTTAGGCCATTTTCTGCAGATGGAGCCTTTATAAAAGAGAGAATGTGATTACTGCTTTTCTAGAGTTAAACATGCTAGTAAATACCCTGAGGCTAAAGCTTTGATCTTTGACAACAAAGCTTAGATGGGACATAAGGTTTGGCATCTGCTGTGACTTGAACAGTCTCCATAGGTAAGGAGTTCTCTAGTTCCCCATACCAGGATGCAGAGAGAATAGTTACCTTGCAAACAACACTTCATCCTAAGTTTCTAATCACAGATATTAGGCTAACAATATAAGGCCAAAACCAGCATACCCAATTCTTTACAGAATCAGTTGTCTCCCTGTCCATAAGGTACTTTTGAGGTATACTTGAGGACATTCGTTCTTTTTGGTGACTCCTATGGCCACACTGCCCCATGAGGGTGCAGGGAAGTAAATCTTGTTTTGAGGAACCTGGGGGAGCTCATTGTCCCCCTGTAATTTACCTTTTATCCCTTGCAAAACTATAGTTAGAGTGCAAGCTGAGATCAGAACAGTTGCTGTATTCCTCCAATGTGTATCTATCAGCCTTTGCTTGAATACAATGTAAATAAGGCCTTGAGGAAAAAAATGGCTAAGATATTGTACTTCTTGCACTTCCAAAGGAAGGTGTGGAGGGGGGCAACACCTAACTCTAGGTTCCAACCTTATTCCATGTATTTGGCCACACTACAGATCAACACCACTGGATATACTGAATTTCCACTATATAGAGACTCTTGTGACAGTAGAATTACAAGACATCACCAGCTGATCCATATAGTGTACATGCATTTAGAATTATTTAGAAGATAAACCAGTTTTACCTTGCATGCATCAGTCTGCCATGTGGGATCTCCAGCACAGACCATGTTGTCAGTAACTCTGATACTGTCATAGTATTCATATTTGCATTTTCTCTGTGATATTAAGTTCACAGTGGCTGACATCAGTCTTTGAGCATAGAAGATGTCATCTGCAAACAAAAGACTATTTCACTATTTTCACTACCCAAGATAAAAAGCCTCCAGAAAACCCCAAAACCACCACAAAACAAGGAAACCCCCATATAATACACTTTAAGCATAACATTACCATAACCATTCTAGTTCTGCATTGATGTTCTTATTTCCACCTTATGTAATATTAGTTTGCTTTTACTGTTAATATATTAAGTTTCAGAGAGAAGAACAAGCATTCCAAATGCAAAATACAAAGTTTCTTTTTTAGAGAGAAAGTTTGATGGTTTTGAAGGATATTCTGCACAAATGCAATACTTTGCTAATACTCCCACGTGGTTGTAATTTTTTTCTATTCCTCACCACATCAGGAATGAAAAAAAATTGTGGTTTACACCTTGGTTTACTCTGTATGGTTGATAAGCATGAGAAGCGTCAGGTAAGAAAATGCCATGGACAACTAGAGAAGGTGCCAGCAAAGATCATCTTTGAGAGATGCACATGGAGTACATAGAATAGAACCTTTTTTTAATACTTCGCGGATCATGGTGTGAAAAACATCAAGTTCCCACACTGTGGAAGTACAACTTTGGAAAGGAAAATCATTCACTTACAAAAATCTTGTTTTCCATAGCCAGCTATTTCACAAGGGGTATTGTCTGGTAAGTGAAGGTTTCTCTCTGGCAGGCAGACTGTTCTGACATATTTGGATTCTACTGCACACTGTCCAGAAATTGTCCTTATCCTTATCAAAGCTATGAAACAAGTCAGAGAAGATACAGTTAGATCTGTAAAGCAAGTTTTTCCCGTCCAGTTCTCTGACAATAGGAGTATTTGGTAGAGTTATTTGGAATAGTTGCAATTATATTTAAATTCTGGTTACATTTAGTTCCCCTCTTTGCTTTTAGAATGACAGTCATTAATTGCTAACAAAATTAACTTCCCAACACTAAAATTGGCAAGTGTTCCAACTTGAACTTCTTCCTGGAAGGATAGGGACTGATAGCTCAGAGAAGAGAGTCTTCTGCAAGTGTATCTTTAGATGTTTTAAAACCTCGACTTCCTGACTGCTACTTTAGCAGCAGCAGGAGGAATCCGGAAGGGGTGGTAGAGTTCTAAGTGTCAAGTGTAAGAGTGGCAAGTCTGTTCTGTGCAAGTTGCAAAAACCCATCTCTGACTTTGTTGCTTTAGTAATAGGTTTGTGAAATCCAGAGACTCATAAAAGTCAGGATTAATTCAGGATAGCCTTCAGCTAATGCGGTGCCTGATAAGGCATTCCCATACTGCATGATGGCATCTACCATGTATGCATTTTTTTCCATCATTTGCTACACATAGTGGGATCTCTGTAGACACAGATTAAGATGGTAGAAATGGAATGCTGCCAGAAAAAGCCATGTCTCACACAGGTCCAGGGATAAGACGGGCTTATAGTTGACTGTGTGACAGCTAATACATCTGATATGTGCCACAAACAAAATTTATAGAAGCAGAAAAACCTGTGCTCAGGACAGGCCTAGTTTTCAGGCTGTTTCTGTTCCCTTCATCTAGAAACACTTAATTCCTGTTCTCTTTCATCTCATCTCTGGTTCTACTTCTTTTAAAAGATGTATGCCACAATTACATAGCCTTCATCTATGCTCAATGTTTTAAAGGCTCATATTAAGATGACACTTACCAATATCATTCTCATTGCCACCTGTGTCATCCGTAAAATCAGGATGAGAAATGATGTCATCAACCATGAATACTTGTTCCTTATCATCAGTAACATTCAGTATGGACTTTCCAAGGAAGACTTTATAGACAGATTTGTTTAGCTGTCTTCTTGACCTGAGAGAGTAAAGAGATTGCTGAAGAGATTTCTGAGAGTGAGGTCAACAGTTCAGATCAACTCCTGCTTCTGTTTCGTGTTTACTTTGTTAAGAAAACACAAAAATTTAGTCAGCTTTGAAAGTTGATCCAAGGAAAGCATTCTGATTTTCCATTTGAAGGGATTAATTTAGATGTTCAGACATTTTGAAATGCACACCTATCTAGTTGCTACTAATGCAAGGTGTTAGCATTAACAGTCCTCCACAGGATGCCCAAAGGATCAGGTTTCCATAGCAAAACCAACAAAAAATACAGTAGCTGTGTTGTTCATACAGCTCATAACCATCAGTACAATTATTAAGTTTTGGGAACAGCTAAGGTAAAAATTAAATCCTGGCTCCATCCAGTGTAGGCTAAGTTGTTTAAATTGCATCGTCCACCAAGCAGTTCACATCTTGATAGGTCATTCTGCTGGATGTGGACTCCCAGAGACTTAATGTTTCTGCCTGCTCTTCTTGTTTTGTTCAATCAACAGAACATTCTTACTGTGGTAAAAATGTACTGTGGTACATTTTGAAGGGTTGCTCAGTGAGCATCACACAAAGAAATCAGTTGCAAATAAGGACACGGGATTGTAAACTTACGGAGTGTGAAAGCAGTGTGCTGCTGTCAGCACCCAGCAGGGGTCGATGAGGCTGCCACCGCACAGGAAGTGGTCTATGCCCCTTATGTTTTGGAAGACACCAGCTACCCAAGGCTGAGACTCAACCTCTGCCTGCCTTCCACCAACAATCTTGAAGTTCTTGCTCATGCTCCTTTGACCACATGAAGGCCCTGTGAAAGCACAAATTTTGTTCAGATGTTTTTACAACTAAACACCAATCTTGTGCTATTAAAAATAATAATAAAAAAAAGCAGTTGTCTTGAAACTAATGTTACTTACCACATTTTTCTATTTTACAGGGTATTTCTTGAATGGCACGTCCCTTTTTGGTGTAACACCAGGGCTGATTCCTTCCATTTGGGTTTCTAAAAGACAAAGAAAGTGTTCTTTTCATAAAAACAGTTTTAAAAAATTATAATATCTTAATATTAAGTGTCCGAAAAAAACCAAAGTGTTTTGTTGCAAGATACACCAGAGAAAATAATTAACAACTGACTATCACTCTTATATACTGTGAATTTTGCAGTACAGCCAGCTTCAGTGAAGAACTCTACAGACACTTCAGAGAGTCACATTCCAAACATTTTTTTTTAGTCAAAAATTATCTCTGCAATATTTTTACTTTTTAAAAACATGTTCCTCACTGAGCACCTCTAGGGCTGTGACAACAGAATTCATCTCAGTGAGAGTGATGCTTTTCATACCTGCAGTAGCTGTGTTTGCCCAATCCAAGCTGCAAAGCATTCTCCAAGTAAGCATTGTAAAGACCCCTCCTGAATAGTGAGGGTGAGTTCCATGGCAGACATTCATCTTCTGTTGCCATGCCTCTGTAGTCCTCCCCATTTTGAGTATAGCATATGCTGTCAGCGTCTGAGAAAAGAAATATTTTATTAACAGTATGTTCTTGTTTATAACTGTTCTGTAACAGACATGGATAAAGCCTTTTAGTGAGGAAAGAGTTCTTGCAATACAATCAAAAACAGATGATACAAAATCTATACAAAATATAGATTATATATTTTTATTACATTTGTCCCATATGAATTTGAGCATCAAGTATCTCACATTTTAAAGCATGGATATTAATTCTTTAATAGTTTCAGTGAATTTCCCAATACAATCAGTTCTGCTTCTGAAGACTCACAAAACAAGTTCATTTTTTTCCACCACAAATGAAAAAGAAAGGTTGAGGTAAGCAACCTTATTGAAGAGGCAAACAAAAAAAAAAAAAAGATCCTAACTAAATGTTGCACCAGTATTTATTTGTTTCTAGCACTTTAAGCTAACAGAATAAGTGAGGAAAGACTATCCAGCCCCATTTATAGGTAATACCTTCACTTGGCATTTCATTTTAATTATTTGACTCTCTTTAGGCCTTTTCAATCAATTTAGCTGGTATTGGGGAAGACAGATACTCTACCTAGTTCACAGTGAATCCCAGTGTATCCTTCTGGGCATATGCAACGACCAATTCCACTAAAGAGGTAATAGGTAGTGCAAGTTCCTCCATTCAAACAAGAGCATTCTGTAAGTAAAAGACATTGCTAATTATAGGCAAAACATTTGAATGATGAGGTGAAAAGTAATTGCAAGCTGGTTTTAAGTCTTTAAGTGTCATTAAGAGCCTTCCTTCTTGTATGAAGATATAATTGCAGGATAATAAGTTTCTAGGTTCAAGTAGAACAGGCAGATACTTACCCTTGTGATCTGATCTGCGTTTATATAGCAGATTGTAGTACTTCCAGCTATAACCCTAAGGAAAAAGAAAAAAAAAGGATTTTATGGAAGCAGTTTATTTTATGTGGTTTGATTACCTTTTACAGCACCAAGCTTTGTTCTCTACTGCATACCTTCAACAGTTTAGGGTTTTTTGCATGTAGTTACCAGCTGAACCTGCTCCGCAGAATTTGGACATGAATGAAGAGTGTAATTGAGCTTGAGCAAAGCAGAATGGGGAAGGAAAAAAAATCCCACATAATCCAAAGAAACCCTCACAAAAGCCCCTACAAGCTGGTCTACTGCATCAGGCCAACATTGCAATTATTTATGCTGTAAGAATCCAGGCAGTTCTTAATGGTCAGGGTCCCTAAAACAGTGAAGGAAGCTTCTCCCCCTCCACCAAGCACTGCAGCAAAGATGCAACATTCACCAGCTGCCTCTGTCATTTTAGCAACCTTGATGCTTCACATTTGGGCTATAGAATAAAAGCCAGTAGATTTATACAACAATGGATCCTTGCTCTGTCCTTCAAGGCCCTGCCTCTGCTTTGCAGTCTGGATATTTCTCTCTCCATGAAATTAACTAGGATTAGGCTTTTACTATATTTCTTCCAGAGGTCAAGTGGGCTTGCTTGAGCTAAAACAAGTAATGGTAACAATATAGTTCCATAATGTCAGTGAATGGCCTTGCTGATAGGCACCAACTGTCATAAAAGTTGATCATCAAAAATACACAAATTAGTATCTATTGCTCCTTTTTTAGCATCACACTTTCAAGTAGGGGAGGGGAAAATTTAGTTAAGGCCCAATATCCACCTCCACAAAAGACCAGCAAGATCCTTGTGCTCAGTGTCCAGATCTAAATTGCTTTCAGAGGAAAATAGATAAGCTAGATTTCTTGATTATTGAAGGTTTTCACTATTTGAATGCTAGCAGATGTCTTAAGGTGGAACAGAATTGGGAGAAGAACCAAAGGACTCAAAACAGGTTTCTTAGTATTAAAAATTCCCCCCTTGAGTCATTCCAGCAGCTTTTGTCTGCAGAGAGGTAAGGGCTGCGGTGTTGACTTAATCCCGGGAGATAGGGCGGTATATGCAAAGGCAGCAAAATAGAATTCAAGACAAAAGCCTGCTGGAGTGTCCAAAGCAGAAAGTGTAGTCAAACCCAGAAGTGGCTCCAAGCAAACCAACCCACCATTTATTTCAAAACTTACAGAATCTAGTGCTGTGACAAAGGCTACTGTGAGAAAGATGAGTAACTTCATGTTGTTAACTTCTCACTTTGTGCCTCTTCTATCTGTATTATTTGATTCTGAAAATAAAACAGGAACTTAGTTCAAAACAGGCATGTGCAGTGTCAGCTTTCTTCCTTCTGCTGTCCTCAGTTGATTTCAGAATAAGTCACAACACAATTGATGAAGACTTAAGCATTAACTTGCTGTGGAATAGCTGCTTATTATTTCCATGCATCAAATTAGAGATTATTGTTTGAAGCTTTTTTCTTGTACACTCAGCAATACAACTGATTTTTTAAAAAGAATAAATGAAGCAGGGAAACTGGAAAAATGCGTACTCAGTTTGTGCAGTGTGGACTCAAAGTTGGAAGTTGACAGATTTATTTAGCTGCTATCCAGCTGTTTGTACCTATTTAATTGATCTTTACTACCTTACAACAAAAGCACTGAACATCCAACTTCAGGGATTGAACAGGAAAGCTCCTTTTTTCAGTACCTCTGTAGTTCCCCGCTGCATCTTCTTGATGCTCAGCACTTACGTAAGCCTGGTCACCTCACTGAGTGCCTCTGACCACTGTAAACTCTGGAAAGTCTACTTGTGATGTTACCTCACTTATTTACAGTATTAAAGGCTCACAACACATTCTATCTTGATATGGCAGCTGGCTCTTGTAGCCAAGCATGTATAGCAATCTCACCAGTAAAAAATTACCTTGTAACAACAATAGGGGGTACAGTAAAGTAGCAGTATATCTTTTTCTCTTTTTTGAATTGCAACGCAAGTCATAGGATGATTTTTTTAAAAAGCATCCTCAGTTCTAGAAGACTGTGAAACTTGATGTTTAAAAGATTCCATGGGAATCTCAGTTATATTTACATTGGCAAGCGCTGCAGTAGAAGAAGATGTACAGAACTAAGTTGGTGCTGAAGACTTGCTCCACACTACACCTGCTTCAAGGGTTTCTACTTTGAACTAATTCTGTTTGGTCCTGTAGACTGAGTGCCCGCTAATACGTGGATTGTGCCTTCCAGTTTGGTTTTATTGTGCAGAAATACAGTGCAAGTACTCTAAAGCTCATTAGTGCACACACTAAAGTTCACACACTCAGTGGCGTGAACAAAAACATGCGGAATAGAGCTCACTGTATTCATTTGGAAAATTAATATTATGAAAATCAAAGTTCTAACATAGACACACCCTTTGCTTTTAAGTAGGTTTCATAATGCAAGAAGCTAAATCATGCCTCAGGTACTTGGCTGTGTATGCTTTTCAGTTCAGATGTGATTTCAGCAGATATATTTTCCCTTAAACATAATTAAGATAGTTACTTTTTGCATTTTTGTCAGCAAGTAACTTATCATTTGTTACCATGATCAGTTTCTCAGGCCCAACCTTCACATCACAAATAGCAGTACTGCTGATTCCTCTTCAGAATTCTGACATACTGCAGCACATAGAGCTGACCTTCCCTGCTGCTGCAATACTGCATCACATCAGATTTTTTTCTTTTAAAATTTAATTTATAGAGCAGTTTCATTCTGTTCGACTTAGAGCTGGCACTTCTGCCCTTAGATGACAATGAGGTTTTAAAAGCACGGCACTTACCGGCGGCGTAGCCCGGGGAGCGGCGGTGCCGGTGGCGGAGCTGCAGCGGCGGCTGTCGGGGCACAGCGCGGAGCGGGCGCTATAAAGGGCCGGGCCGGGCCGGGACCGCCCCCGCCGCGGCCGCTCTGGGGCGGGGGGGCGCCCCCCCCCCCCCCCCGGG